>CM053793.1:297977090-298577090 GCA_028749045.1 Cupressus sempervirens | reverse complement strand
ACTATATGAAAGATAATTTCTTGTAGATATCTTATTACAAGTTTGGCTTTTTCCTTATTTGACATAACGCTGACATTATGATTATTAAAACTATTTTTATCAAACTAATCAAATAAGAAAAATCTAGAAAGTATGGATGAACAATTAGAATACTTGATTTCTTCCATTTTGCAACCAATCATGGCATTTGAAAGCATAAATAGTCATAATATTGTATAATGTTTTGAAAGACTTTCATATTGAAAAGTTGTAAAGGACCATGAGATTTGAATTTTAGTAATGTTTAGGTTTGCATCGGGTAAGTGAGTCATTAGATAGGTCCTAATAAGGTCTCATAATAATCTCAAGTCATTTCATAAGTTGAAACATTCAATAAGTTACTTAAAATTTTGCTTATTGCTTTAGAAAATTCAAGTCTTGAATGTAACAGCTACATGAGAATTTTGGAGGGAAACTCCATAGTTTAAATTTTATGAAGGAATAGGAAGTGAAACCAATTGGAGGTGGTTGAGGGGGTTATTAACCATCCCCTGAAACTTATAAATAGTGTTTGTACGGATTGTAAAGGCAGTATGTACGGATTGATTCAAAATTTTGAATTAAAAAGGTTGGATTTTAATAGTAACTTGAAGGTTCTTTGGAGTTTCTAAGTTTTTTATGATATTCTAATGCATTGAGGCATCTTCTAAGATTTATAAGGAAGTTTAGGATCAAGTTTTGATTTCATTTTTGAAGGGTTATTCATCTAACTTGTTGATTGTTGGCTATAGCAATCCTTTTCATAAGCATTTTGACAATTTTTTCATCTAATCATGGTCATTCCATGAAATATTTACCTGATTCTTCATGGAATGCCATTTTCCTAACATGTATAATGTCTTCTAACCCTAAAATGATCAACTAACAAGAATAATTGGTGGCCACCAAACATATAAGGGTGAACACAAGGGTTGAAAGTGAGGGGACAGTCCTATAGGAAGAGATTTTCCTTAAAGAGGGCAGTGTTTGTGAGTTGATTCATGTTTAAGGTGATAAAACATAGATGTCTTAATTTTGAATTAGTCCAAGAAGGCTTGGCATGTGTGAGATTTGTGATGCCCTAGGAACAAGGGTTTTGAAAAGGTGAATTGGGGCTTTTGGGGTTAGGGAACCCACAGACTGAAATTAAGAGTGGATTTTTCTAATTGAAGTCATTTTAGGAGCCTATGAAAAGTTTGGAGTCCAAATCTTAAGTCCTTTTAGTGGTTTCTTTGTAAATGTATCTTTTCTACATTGTTAAAAAACAGGAAAAGTGTGAAAGTTCATTGATATTTTCCAAAGGAAGGGTATCTAAGTCTTACGTATGTTTTGTGAAAGGATAAAGGGTATCAAAAAAATTCATTTATTCAAGGATTCTTTTGAAAAAAGAAGAAGTTATCCACCTATTTGTCTTGCTGCTGTCACAAAATTGTAAAGTTGCATAGACAACATTTTGGCATGTTGTGCATTTTGGCTTGAAAAATATTGAAACTCAAGGGTAAGTGTTGGAACATGGTGAATATGTCAAAAAAAACTCATTGAATCCTTAAAACCTCCTGGAATTGACCATTTGTGGGATTTGACCATCAGGACCTAGAAGAGTCACTTGGTACATTGTTACAAATTTACTCATTTTAGGTTATTAATTGGGTCCATCACCCTATCCTTTGCATCACTTGTATATTGTCAACATTTGGGACTAAAGCAACATGTTGCATTTGATCCTCTCCATAATCATCTTTATGTTCAAGTGCATCATGGTTCATAGTGTTTCTCCTTTTTGTTGGTTCATCATGGTTACCATGCATTATTACAACCATGCCAACTCTTCCTGCATTGGTTACCATGCTTAGAATCATTGGGAAAATTGCATATACTCTTAATTTTTAGTAGCAAGGTTCTCACAAAAAACTTTTACAATACTATAAAAATAATCTTCTAAGCTTTGGTTAGCTACCATCTCCAAAGGAGCTATTCATTAATATGGTGATTTAACATCATTCTAATATGTTGAGCTCTTAGGCCCACCCGTTGAAACAAGAGTAAAATAGATAGAAATTTCTTTGCATGTAGTCTCAAGCCTCCCCAAATGAACTAGTCATTACCAAGGTGGTTCAACATCACCCATTAGTGTTGAACCCTTAGGCCCACCCTTCCAACTAAGAGTAAAACTGGTTCTTATTCCAATAACATTAATGAAATACAGGGAACACTAGTGCAAAGCACCAAATAATTTTTCTTTTCTTGATGTAATAAGGTCTAGGGATAGATCTAATGATCTCCCTGTGACCATCCACATTTGTAATGGACATAAGACCCCATGGTGTAACTATAAGCCTTGGCCATCAATTGGTCCAATAAAGTGGATATTTAGTAAATTCCAAGTTTTTCTAGGTAAGCCTAGATGTTTAGAACATTATTAGGGTCCCTAAGAGTTTGTAGAGTCCATTTGCAATCAAATTTGCAATAAAAGACAAAATTGCAAAAAGTTGCTTAGCAACTTTTGCAATTTTTGTGACAACTTTTCAAAATCTAACTCCTAACGGCTAGAATTATTTGAATCATCAGTGCCATTAGCTCTAGTGGGTGGGTGAACCCTAGTGACACCCTTGTTCTGGCCACGGAGACCATCCATCATCTGTGTTCCCCCCTACCGAGGAGTCCCTAAGGTTCTCTAAGTGCATTTTGAGGTCGATCTTCCAAGGGTCATAACTCGGAGCTCGTGAGGGCCATCAATGAACTATGGAATGCTACAAGAAGGTGATGTTGTGTCCTAAAATAACTTATATCATTTTTGAGAGATCATATTCCATTTGCATTCGGCATAGTGATCTCGCTCGATGCCAAAACTCGCAGTATGCCTCACTTCATAGGTGCACCACAATGTAACTTTGACACAACTGATCTTGGCATCGAATCGTCAGCACCATTAGCTTTGGATGGGTAGGTGAACCTACTGAAACCCTTGTTCTAGCCAATAAGACCATCCATCATTTGTGGCCACCCCGTACTGAGGAGTCTCCAAGGTGCTCTAAGTGCATTTTGAGGTCGATCTTTCGAGGGTCATAACTCAGAGCTTGTGAGGGCTATCGATGAACTATCAAATGCTATAGGACAGTGATGCTGAGGCCTAAAATAACCTATCTCATTTTTGAGAGATCACATTCTGTTTGGATTCAGCAGAACGATCTTGCTTGATGCAAAAACTCACAGTGTGCCTCAGTTCATAGGTGCACCACAACTTAACTTTGAAACTACTTATCTTGGCATCAAATCATCAACACCATTTGCTTTAGATGGGTGGGTGAACCCTAGTGACACCCTTGTTCCAGCCATGGAGACCATCCATCGTCCGCGGCCACCCCGTATCGAGGAGTCCCTAAGGTTCTCTAAGTGCATTTTGAGGTCAATCTTTTGAAGGTCATAACTCAGAGCTCGTGAGGGCTATCAATGAACTGTTGAATACTATAGGATGGTGATGTTGAGGCCTAAAATAACCTATCTCATTTTTGAGATATCACATTCTATTTTCATTCGGCACAATGATCTTGCTCAATGCCAAAACTCGTAGTGTGCCTCAGTTCATAGGTACACCACAGTGTAACTTTGACACTGTTGATCTTGGCATTGAATCGTCAGTGCCATTAGCTCCAAATGGGTGGGTGAACCCTAGTAACACCCTTGTTCCAGCCACAGAGACCATCCATCATTTGTGGCCACCTCGTATTGAGGAGTCTCCAAGGTGCTCTAAGTGCATTTCGAGGTTGATCTTTTGAGGGTCATAACTCAAAGCTCGTGAGGGCTATCGATGAACTGTCAAATGCTACAAGACAGTATGATGAGGTCTAAAATAACCTATCTCATTTTTGAGAGATCACATTCCATTTGGATTCGGCATAGCGATCTCGGTCGATGCCAAAAGTCGTAGTGTGCCTCAGTTCATAGGTGCACCACAACATAACTTTGAAACCACTAATCTTGGCATCAAATCGTCAGTGCCATTAGCTCCAGATGGGTGGGTGAACCCTATTCACACCCTTGTTCTAGCCATGGAGACCATCCATCATTTTTGGCCATCTTGTGCCGATGAGTCTCTAAGGTGCTCTAAGTGCATTTCAAGGTCAATCTTTCGATGATCATAACTTAGACCTCATGAGGGCTATCGATGAAATATCAAATGCTATAGAATGGTGATGTTGAGACCTAAAATAACCTATCTCATTTTTGAGAGATCACATTCTATTTGGATTGGGCACAACTATCTCGGTTGATGCCAAAACTCGCAGTGTGCCTCAGTTCATAGGTGCACCATAGCATATCTTTGAAACCGCTGATCTCGACAGTGAATCATTAGCACCATTAGCTCCAGGTGGGCGAGTGAACCCTAGTCACATCCTTGTTCTAGCCATAGAGACCATCCATCATCCGCGGCCACCCTGTACCGAGGAGTCTCCAAGGTGTTTTAAGTGCCTTTCGAGGTTGATATTCCAAGGGTCATAACTCAGAGCTCGTGAGGGTTATCATTGAATTGTCAAATGTTATAGGATAGTGATGCTAAGGCCTAAAATAACCTATCTCATTTTTGAGATATCACCTTCCATTTGCATTCGGCACAGCGATCTCACTCGATGCCAAAACTTGTAGTGTGCTTCAGTTCATAGGTGCACCATAGTGTAACTTTGAAATTGCTGATCTTGGCATCAAATTGTTAGCACTATTAGCTTTGGGTGGGTGGGTGAACCCTAGTGAGACCCTTGTTACGACCACATAGACAATCCATCATTTGCAGCCACCCCATACCGAGGAGTCTCCAAGGTGCTCTAAGTGCCTTTCGAGGTTGATCTTTCGAGGGTCATAACTCAAAGATCGTGAAGGCTATCGATGAACTATCAAATGCTATAGGATGGTGATACTGAGACCTAAAATAACCTATCTCATTTTTGAGAGATCATGTTTCATTTGCATTCGGCACAATGATCTCGCTCGATGCCAAAACTCACAGTGTGCCTCAGTTCATAGGTGCACCACAGCGTAACTTTGAAACTGCTGATCTTGGCATTGAATTGTTAGTGCCATTAGCTTCGGGTGGGTGGGTGAACCTTAGTGACACCCTTGTTTTGGCCATAGAGACCATCCATCATCCATGACCACCCTATACTGAGGAGTCTCCACGGTGCTCTAAGTGTATTTCGAGGTTGATATTTCGAGGGTCATAACTCAGAGCTTGTGAGGGCTATCAATGAACCGTTGAATGCTATAGGACGATGATGCTGAGGTCTAAAATAACTTAGAGCTCATGAGGGCTATTGATGAACTACCCAATCAAGTCTCTTAAGTTGAGATATTTTGAAGTTATGTTGAAATTGAAAAAGTTGTAGTATGAGGATAGTAACAAAGTGAAGTGTTGTTTATCAAAGATTATGAATCTATGAATGACTTGTTGGTTGGGAATAGAATCCATGGTTGAGGAGTGGAGTCCTTAATTGTGTTGAGATTAGATTTGAAGCCAAGAGTTAGTTTCAAGGTTGAAGGTGGAGTTTAAAATCAGATTTGGGGTTATCTAAACCTTGTGTAGGAGATTAACAAGTGTATTTATGTCATGATAGCATTTCAAATTATACATTGTATCCAACTTTGATAATAAAAGTTGTTAAAATGTTATTAAAAAATTATTGCATTTGAATCGAATATAACAAACATAATCAAAATTAATGATATTCCATAAACATGAACAATACACATGATCCATGATAAATGGAACAATACTAGATACTAAATTAACATGTATATCATTGTGCACATAAATGAGAAAAATATATATCAAAATACATGTATCCATAGAATTTTTTTAAGACAAATATATATCAAAGATCATGTATCCATAGACAAAGTACTCAAATATATATCAAAATACATAGATCCATATACAAAATGTGGCTGATCATGCCATCAGAATGTGTATAATATCAATGTTTCTGTATACAATGTGGCATATGCCATCTCAAAATATCTCATGATGCATCCTATGACAACTATACTATCCTAGGGTGCTGGTGGATGATCAAAATGTAGCCTCTTTGCTGCACTAGGTGGATCAGATGCCTCCTACATAAACAAAAAAGGAAAACCCAATGTTAGACTACTAAGTTTATATGATTCTACATATCTAACATTGAATTAATCAAATGCATAATTATCTTTTTTGTAATGGAAATTTATACTATCAAAATTTCATAATAAATACCTCTCTCATTGATCTCCTATGCTGATCAGGAGTCCTATTGTATGCCCTCGGTAATGCTGGTACCTCTGATTGTGGGCTGTATATGTTCAAATACATTTGTTAGATGAATCTAAAATTTAAAATATAACATTATAATTCATAGAATGCTAAATTTATAACATATTTAATCATGAATTCAAACTACAACTTACTATTATAGGCTCCTCCTCAAGAGTGAGTGGCTGCATCATCAAATCTACATAACTCTCCCGTCAGACCTCATGTGCACTAGGAGTCTCCTATGAGATACAAAATAGTAGTTAATATCACAAAAATCAATTTTGAATTTATTTATGAAGATAAGGATAGTAAAAAAAAATGATACTTATACATACTATGGGGCTCTCAGTGCGAACGGAAATCCCTGATGGTCTACAATGCAAAATCTGTACAGGCTCATCGCTAGTAGCCATGCCCTATATACCATAAAGAATGTAATTAAATGGGATTACCACAAACATTTTACAAGAATGCATCAATATTTAATCAAATAGAAAGTGCCTAATTACCTTTCCTTTGTTAATGCGTGCTGGCTCACCCCCTGCACTTTGTCCCCCCAAGATAGGTGCTACCTTCAAGATAAAAGAAAGATTAGCAACCATATATGCTACAATATCAAATAGAAAAAAAAAATGTGAACACAACATAATGTACCATAAATGTCTCAAGGCCAAATGAAATGGCTGAGAGCATGGCATCATCAATCCGTCTAAACTCCTTCTCAATCAACAACTAAACATGAATGAAGATCACATACATATAAAAGTCAATATGGCTTAAAAACTAAAATTACTCTATTATAAAAATTAACTTTAAATCGCATATGTCATAAAAAAAAAAATGTATACACATACTGACACTGAAGGAGTCCATGCCTCTGCATTCCCCTCCTCTCTCTCATCAGGGTCTATAGTCTTTGCGCATGTCTCTAGTGTATCCTCATCTAATACAAAATGATACTCAGGAAGACCACCTATGGGACCCAGGAAAATATTCTTGAATGTAATGCAAGTGTGAGGTACATAAACGTGTGATGAGCTAGTCGATGATGAACTGGCACTAGCATCATCAACACGAGGAGGCAAGACTGACCTAGCCTGAGATATCATTAGGCTACTTAGCCTATGAATGGCTCTAATGGTTTGAGAGCTAGCCTCTGTCATAATATCTGGATGCTGCACTCGAGGAGGAGGGGAGATATTAGTGGGGGGGACAAAAGTGCTAGCTTTCTTCAGCTGGGAAGAGGGTCTATCCTGAGGAGCTCCTAGTCCTAAGCCCATGTTGGGCTTCATGCTCCAATAGTTCACTTTAAGTTTCAACACAAATTTTGCATATAATTTTCTAAGGAAATAAAATGGTATATCTAAATTGCCATGTGGAGGGATATCAAAGACCATCCAGCAATGATCCCAAAAGTTTGCATGTATGGCATCATTTGTGCACCATTTAATTGATAGTTTGGATTTTTTTGGGTCGACTGGTAAACCCATTTTTGGGTTCGCAAAAAGGCTAGCCAAATCATCTTTGGTTATGTTGAGGGCCGCAACCTCATCATTGTCCAAACCATCATCAAACATCTCGTGCATTTCATCATGCCAATGAAGAGTAGCATTTTGTTGGTTTGTAAGGGTTTCAATGTTATCCACTATGGTGTTTAACATGGATAACATAGGAGCCAATGCGGGTACATTATTATATGTTCTATGCAAACCTCTCAACTCGGTGAGATTTTCATTTATCAAATCCTCGATTTGAGGAGGGTTTTGAGGGGGTAGAGGATCATTTGGTCAACAATTTTGTGAGGGTACTGGATTTTTTGGTGGGGGGTTACGAGGAATATTATTCCCTGCCTCAGTGTCATCATTCTGATCAGCCATTCCTATTGAATTCCAAAATGTAATATATATTAAAAAAACCCTTAATTTAAACCATTTTTTTCAAAAAAACCCTAGATTCAACTAAAACAAACAAAATCATGCTAAAATCTATTGAATTTAGATTAAAAATGAGTTTTTAAAAAAAACATAATTTAATATCCAATATCTGATCATAGATCTGATATCCAACTGCAGTGAATAATACTGGCCCCCAAATATGCGAAATAAGGACCCGTGGGTTTGATTTTATTTTTAATGTAATGACACAGATATCAGATATTCAATTCAATCGGATATCTGATATAATATCAAATATCCGATTTGACGTATTATATTTTATATAAGATATAAGTTATATCTTATTAACATATATAACACATAACATATATCTTATATTTTATATATAATATATTACATTATATTATATTTTATATTATATTATATTATTATAATATAATATTATTATTATATTATATTATTATATTATAATAATATAATATTATTATTATATTATATTATATTATATTATAATATATTACTTTTATTATTATTATATTATATATATATATTATATTACATTACTATATATTATAATATTATAATGTAATACATTATAATATAATATAATACATTATAATATAATATTATATGATTATAATATAATAATAATATTATTATTATATTATAGTATTATTATTATTATAATATTATATTATATAATATTAAATAATATATTATATTATTATAATATAATATTTTTATATTATTATGATATAATAATAATAATGTTATAAGGCGATTATCGGATATATGATATGTGATCGGATATCCGATAAGGCTCGGCCTTTCCTTCCAAGTTTGGTACCTGGATAGGTGGGAAAAAGTCAGAGTGGATTTTGAAGCACTTTTAGACATCTTCAAACTCTATTTTTTTCATATCGCCACTTTTTGGCACACCATGATCCTGCACATACCCATTGTATTTATTCTCACATATCCTATGACATGTGCAGTGGATGTTAACTATCAAATGCACTTTCATTGTATTAGTTATATGTTTATTTATAAGATTATGTATATGTTATTTTTTTATGATCATGAGATATTGTACTTGAAACATAAACTAATTAATATAAACTTCTTAACATAACTGAACGTGAAGGAATCCTTGAGGAATGGAAACTGTATTTGTAGTTCCTTATGTGTATGTTTATATTTCTTCCACATTAATGTTATCTTGATATTGTTTAAACTTTAAAAAAAGGTAGTTCAATAAATATTGTTACATGTTAGGTTTATTTCTTTTGGTTTCTCTAGCGGGGTATTACATTTGGTATCAGAGCCCGAGTTTCAACACTAGAAACTCTGGGCATATTGTGTGCCATGACTTAATCATCTAGTAAACTTGCAACAAGATTAAACAACACGCATTTACATCAAACTTGAACCTAAGTAGTTTGAATAACAAAATTAGAACCAGTGGAACTTTCGAACTTGAAACTTGGAAACTCATAACATTTATGTTCTATCCTTTTGCTTTATGTCTATGTGATATACCCTTTATGTGTTCCAATGGATTGAGAGATGTTGATCTTGTGTTTGGAGTATTTTATGGGATCTATTTCAGTATTTTTTAAAAAGATGAATGTTGGATCAATATAGTTTTCGGTTTATTATTAAACCAAAATTATATTGTTCCAAGTGATTGAAAGTTTATACATAGTTAAATTATTTGTATTAGTTTCTTAAATGACCTTTTTGTTTGACATTGTGGATAGTATGCTTTTACTTTTGGTTACCCTATTCGTTGTAGTAGGCTTCTAGGAATAAGCCTAATTTTAGGGAGGGTGGATGCAATGGCCACCTATAGTTTTCTTTTATGTTCTGATTGCCAAAGTCTTTTAGGCCTATTTCATGCATGTGATATATTTGATATACAGTTTTATGATATTAATTCATGACTTGGATTACATATATACTACTGATGATTGCTTAGTGGACTATATTTCATGTGTTGTTTAATGATTACGTTTTCTTGTGCATTAATGATGCTTTAACAATGATTGTTTCATATTCATAATGATGCATTATTATATTTGAGAATGACTTGTGATTATTATGATACTTACCCCATACTTGCATGTGTATGGTGCACATATCTATTTTACCTTTTTGTCTAATGTGTTTGATGTAGTTAAGTGAGGGAGTCATAGTCACTTGCTAGTTGGGATCTACATGATGTACCACTCCCTGCCATTGTCTATTTAGTTTAGATATATATTTTCACATGTACATGCTCTTTTACATAGGATGTAAGTATCGGATATTGACTTCCCTGAATTACTAGGATGAGCGTGTCCTATTACAATTTACTAAAATGGTGAGAATGGGAAGATAATGATTAGTTCCAATCCTAGCCATAGCCTAAACATTTTTCCTACAAGGAGGACTCATAATTAACTGTCTATCCTTTTTAAAACTCCCGAGTCTATTGTGTATATATGGTTTGATTCTTTCTTTGGTTGATTTTCCTTATGCATTTCTTGAGGCTTGACTTGGTGATTTGCATGATAGACTAGTTATTTATGATTCTTGGATCGATCATTGATAGTGATTTATCAAATGCTATTTAATTTTTAAAAAATGAAAAAATGTTAAAATAGGAGGATCTTGCATTTTTGGAATTATTGTGATTAAATGGATTTCCAGTTAAATTAAGAGATCTAATTTAAAAGTCCTAATTTTAGAAAACTATATTAAACTTTTTTAAAATTTTGAAAATTTAAATTTAAATATTAAACTTTAAATATTGGGTAACATTATTATTTAATTAATAAATATTTAATAATTAGTGACATTTAAATAATGCACTCAAGTTATCTTTATTAATTAAATAATAAATAAATGCTTTTTACAAAGTTTTTTTTTTTTTGGACTAGTAAATAATCGAAGCCTTTGGATTATATATAAAAATTAAAATTACAAATGTCTCAAGTTTCTCTATTCAAATAGGCACTGGTAGGAAAGAACATAGAAGAAAACTTCTAGTCTTGCCCAAGACTTTCATCCTATACACTTTTACATTTTAAAAGTGGCATACCCCAATATAATCAAATATAGAAGTTTATATTGCAAACTACAATGTACAAAGGTCATAGCAATCTTCCTCTTCTAGTTGTATCAAGGAAAATCTAGATATGTCTTTATTAATTGGAGTCTATTGTGAGGTAACTCATTAGTCTTAAAGTTTCCATTTCTAATTGAGTAGTTGTGAATACGCCTTCACTTTCTATTGGCATAAATTGCAACTCATTTAAAATGTTAGTAAAGTTAGAAAGAATTTTTTTACATCAAGTTGAAAAATTTGAATGTGCCTAACTCGCATATGCCATTTTTCTTACTCAATTTTATATGACTTTTTAATTATGTATCCATTTCATATGTTTGATGCTTGTCATAGTCTTCCTTTTAAACAATGTCAAGAAATTTGAAAAATATAATCAAGGATTCTGTATGAAACTAGAATGTAGTAGTTCCTATAGCCCTACCTTCTACCATAGTCTTAAATGTCCTTAGAAGCCTAAATTAATTCATTAATATATGATCTAAAAAAAAAGTTAGCCATTTAATGGGTGAACCTTGTACTAGGAAGGGTGTTACTGAAGGCCAGGATCACATAATGCTTGAAACTATCCTTAAAACCTACAAGACTAGGAGGAAGAATAGAGGATGCTAAAGCAACAATTATGGCTAACCTACTAAGAAGAAAGGAATCATTAGGAGCAAACCATTCCAAGGAGGATGAAATCAAAACTAATTTCCAATAGGTTAGAATAATTAGGAAATGGTCAAGCGTGTTGTGCTGACAAATTTACTTCAGACCCTTAATTCCTAGATTTTGATTCTAATGATTCAACCTAATTCCACCATCAATACAAATTACTCTATTGCATTATGTTTTGTATTTAAGATTTAAATGATGAACCAACACTATAGTTTAGTAAGCAATTTATAACCAAAGCACTAGTTTAGACCTTATGATTTCTCATTTGGTTTAGTCTTATAATTGAGTTTTGATAGGTGACATCTAGATTGTTTGAAATATGTTATGATAAAAATGCCCATAAATTTGATATGAAATTCCCCTATTTATGAGAGTCGTATTCTATCAGAATGTTAAAATTAAAAATCTTTGACTCATTGATTCAAGAATTGCTAGAAAAGACACTTATATTTAAAGAGAATTTGTACATCATTTGCCTTAGCATATTAGACTGAGTATAGGCTCCCAGTAAGAGCAAAATAAGGGATTTGGGAGAAAATTCCCAAGCATAGTTAGAAAATGAAAATACCTTAAGCTAATATTGGCATGAAGACCCAAAGTAGTTGTAATTTATACCTAGGAAAGCTTAAATATACATTCTCTTAGAGTTTATATTTATACCATCTTCCCCTAGGTTTGCAAGTTTGTCTTGTTTTTTATACTTTGAAATTTGGGGTAATAGGCCAAAGTGAATAATGTTCTTTAACCCTTGGTTATAAGCACTAGAAGCAAGAAGCCCCACTACTTCACAAAGGGTCAAAGTGAACAACTCTCAGATAAGAACCATAGTAGAGAGTGACCTTGTAGAGACTTGAACCTTGGTTGTAGGTACTACAGGCAAGAAGCCCCACCATTTCACCAAAGGCACAAGCCTTGTCTTTTACGAAGTTACTATAAATGAAAAGTGGATAGATAAATAAATAATAATAAAAGAATATTTTAATTAAAAAGTGAATTAATTGTGCATGAAAGAAATAATTAAATAAAATAATTGCAATTTTAGAGTTTATAGAGACAAAAAACCTAAAAGATAATTAGAAATCTATATTAGAGGGTTTTTAGGTCATTATTGCATATACAGGTTTTGGAGAGAAAATCTGGGGTTTGGAAAAGAAGGAAATTTTGATTGATTGAAGGATTTTGTTGCAACCAAAATTTCATATGACTGTCAAATCTTAGCATCAAGGCGAGGTAGGGTTTTAATACCAGAGATTGAATAATTTGTTGAAAAAGATTTGTTTTCTTTGTGCTTGATTGAGTTCTTGAATCATGTTTGTCATTTTGGTTATTTTCCCAAATCTATATGATTGAAAAAAAAAAAAAGATTTACAAGAGAAAATTTGGATAGAAACCTAAATTGGGAAGATAGGGTTTGATTGCAATATAATTTAGATTGAATTTACAATATGATTTAAATACCCTCTTATTTTAAAAAAAAAGAAAAAAAGAAAAGAAAGAAAGAAATAAAATACATAATTGTGCTTACTGAAAAAGATTCCTCCATCATTCCTGTACCTGCACAAAGAAAATGAAAAATAAATATACATATACATATATATATATATATATATATATATATATATATATATATATATATATATATATATATTCAAAAGATATTTTAGATAGGCATAGATATATTTGGGAGGGTTCTTTTTATATTTATTATCGTGTAGAATCAATGCCAAAAAAGAGAAGACATTAATAATGACATGCTTTTAGAAAAAAGGGAAAAATCGATACCTAATTTCTTGCATATCATTTACACTTTATGGGTTGTACTTTATGATTTGTTTAAATTATTTATTAAGGACATTCACGTGTTCCCCAAAGTTTTATCCCATTCCTATTACTTTTGGTTTAATATGTTGTTTCAAAGTTAGCTTTTCTAAGAGAGAATAAAAAGCATAAAAAATATTTTAGGATTCTTTGTTTTCTTCATGTTTTGTTTATCTATTTTAAAATATAGATATAATTAGCAAAAGAGAGAGTGTTTAAATTTAGTTTAAACTATTACTGTACTTTATTATGTATAATTTTAGTAAGGATTTCAATTTAAGTTATAATTAAATATATGTAAGATTACTCGATATCAAATTATGCTTGGTTTGAATTTGATAATATTTATAATTTATTAATAATAAATATCGATATAATTATACATATAATTAATATTAGTATATATATATATATATATATATATATATATATATATATATATATATATATATATATATATATATATATATATACTAATATTAATTATATATATAATTAATATTAATTTTACTTTGAATATATATTAATTTTTTTTTAAAAACTAAATAGTAGGACTAAAACTTGTATTTTTTGTATGTGTTCTTCTAATGTTTTTACTTTAGTTATTTGAGGAATTATGGTCTTTCTTTCATGAGAAATTTCATGTGAGTTGTTTTAGTTAGCCAACTAGAACATACACCAAAGGCTTTCTTTTCATGATTTATTATTTGATGTTTATCTGCTCCGAACTTATGATGAGCTTGTATTTTAATTTGAAAGTTGCATTTATGAGATTTTATATGTGGTGCATCTATGTTACTTGAGTTGGGAGAAATAACTTATTTTTGGGTTGCCTGTTAAAGAATTGAATTTGATCTTATGGGTGTTGTGGTATGGGACACAAAAGTGAGTGTATTCTTAGGAGAGGTTGTCTAGGTACAGTAGGGGTCTGGGACTCGAAGTGCTTAGTGGCAAGTTAACCTATTGTAAGCTATCTAATAAGTGATAATATAGTAAGTAATATTTTGGAAAACACACTGAAAAGATAAGTTAGAGATATTACCCCGCCCATGCCTTAAGTGCTTGTATAGACTAAGGATGGGAATGGGATGACAATATGACTAGTTTTCCTTATCTTCTTGAGAGAGTTTTATGGTTTTGCATGTGTCATGTTGAAGGTCTGAGGTTTAGAGTAACCAGTCCAGTGTAACTCAACACTTGAGGGTCCAAGATTTATTGAGAGATCAGTCCTGGAAAAATCAAGTAGTTTGACCATGTGATGACATTCCTAGTATGTAGCCTGAGTCTCCTCAGTGAAGTTTTTTGTACCTTTGGTGGTATACTTATTGTTTAATGGATTTAATGTGGTTATTTATTTTCATTGATGGTGATTGGTGATTCATGGATGATGTAATTTTCACATGTGGTTCTTGACTTGAGGTGGATATCTTTTGTTGACTTTATCTCATGATTTTGGTGATTCAATCTAATCTTGGTATATGAATGATGTATTTTTATGCAGTGTTGGTATTGGATTGAGTGTTCTTTCTTTTTGGATTATATTATATTCTTTAGTAGTTTGTGTTACCTTTGGGGTATTTTTGGCTATTATGAATTCCTTAACTAGGAACATTTCAATGATTGATTAGTTGTGGGTGGATCATTCATTGTCTTCCTTGCATAATGGGAGTGGAAGCCTAACTAGGTAACCATGCGGATGTGAGGTAGTTTCTTTTTACCATTTGGATCCCCCTCACATTGACATTTGTTGGATGTTCAATATTGTAGTTATACCTTTATCATTTTTATTCTATTCATTTGATGTATATATGTTATCATACATTTTTATTTATTGAATTTATTCTCACATACCCTACGACATGTGTAGTGGATGTTAACTATTAGATGTACTTTCATTGTATTAGTTATAATTATGCACTTTCTGATGAGATTATGTATCTATTATTTCTTTATGATCATGAGACATTTTACTTCAAACTTAAACTAATTAATATAATCTTCTTAACATAACTCAATGTGAAGGAACCCTTGAGGAATGTAAACAATATATTTGATGTGTATGTTTATATTGCTTCCACATTAATGGTATCTTGATTTTGTTTAAACTTTTAAAGAATAGTTCAGTAAGTATTGTTACATGCTAGGTTTATTTCTCTTGGGTTCCTAAGTGGGGTGTTATACTCTTGGCTTTAAGTTTATGGTAACTATTTTCATAACAAACTTTCTTGGATTATTCTATTTCTTTTAGTTTTTAATCTCTTTTCAAACTCTTCCTATAGATGAGAGTCATTTTCCCTTCCATCGTACCACTATTTTGTGAAGTTTCTCTAAAATAGGATCCCATGATTTAGTTGATCAAGTACCAAAATTTAAAGGTAATCTTAAGTATTTACATGGAAGGGATCCTTTGTTAGTGCCAAATATATCACAAATCTAATCTTTCGTACTTGGATGGGTATTAAAGAAAAATATGTTTGATTTATCTTTGTTGATCTCTTGACTAGAGGCAAGAGAATAGTGGGTTAAGATTCCCTTTGGAGTTGTAGCATCCTCAATTATGCTCTGACCATAAAGAATGGTATTATCCAAAAAATGTTGATTCTTAGTTGGTTCTCCGTCAGTAGTAATAAAAATGCCTTTAATTTGGCTTGAAGATATAGCACTAGATTAATATTTACTTAAACCATCAACCATTATGATAAAAAAAAAAGGGGAGATTAGGCCCCCTTCCTTAAACCTCTTGAAATACTAAAGAAGCCCTCCAGAGAGCTATTAATCAAGATAGATAATTTTGGTGCTTAGATGCATTCAAAGATCAATTTTATCTATTACTTTGAGAAGCCATAGACTTTGAAATATTTACATAGGAATCTCCAGTCTACATTATAATATGGCTTTTTGATGTCTAGTTTGATCAACATACTTGGATCTTTGTTGATTTTGAGAGTGTGTATCACCTCTTTTACCATAATAATTCTGTCATAAATCAATCGATGTGGGACAAAACTAGTCTCATCCTCACTAAAAAGGTTTGGTAAGAGAAATTGAATTTGGTTAGCCAAAGTGTTGGTAAGAAATTTTTAAAGAGTGTTATAGAGTAATATAGGTTGAAAGTCATCAAAAGAATCTAGTTTCTCTTTTTTTAAGGATGAGAAAAATAATGGTGTTGTTGGATACAATTGATAAGGAAGATTGCTGGATACAATTGTGTGTTTCCTTTGATGTTACATAAATATCATATTATTAATAGTCAGTGCATGCCAAGCTCACTTGGTCAGTAAAGATAGTTTTCTATATTTACCAAGCGTTCCTATGGTTGCCTAGTTCAGAAAGTAGTGTCTACTGAGTTTACTCGAGTGTTAAAGGAAAGACTATAGAAGATGAGTGTTAACTGAGCTCACTTAGTTAATGAAGGAATGTTGGGTGGAACTAGTGTTAATTGAGTTCACTCAGTTACCAAAGGATTTTTGCAAGTTTGTAGTGTTAACCAAGCTTTTGCAGGTTAACATAGGAAATCACTTCTGAGTTAGTTTCTACCAAGCTGGCTCGGCTAACAAAGGATTTTCTTACTTTGGCATATTAAGCTCAATTGATTTATCTATTGGTTCTAGCTGACTATGGTGATGAATATTAATTATTCTAAGTTGTATTTGAGCCAACTTGATAATATGAAAGGTATAAATTCAAGTTGTGGTTTCAAAGCATGCAAGCTGCAATGAATCAATTAGAAGGGGATGACGAGAGGAAGTGAACTTGAAGGATAAGAAGAATATCCTTATGGAGACAAAAAGCTATATTTGATCAAGAAGGATTAAGTACAAGCCAAAACATAGATCTATAATTAGCAATTTAGTTGCATCTAAATTAGGTCAATTTGATGTTACTTTCTAACCATTATAGCAGTGATCTAAATCTCTTAATAGAGTTGGTTTAACAACCATTTATAAATTCTCTAACAAGGTGGTAGTTCTATTGAATTGTCTCAAGACCTCTAACAAGGCCACTCCTAACAAGGTGATTAAATCCTTTAATAGGGTCACACCTAACATTGTGTTTTGTAATGTTGAATAGGGTTGGCTCCTAACAAGGCTCACTTTAGAAGAGTTTAAAATAGTAACTAGTTTCAATTGGTGGTTTTTCCCAAATTGGATTTCCATGTTAAATCTTGGGGTCATATGTGTTCATGCTATTTCTTTTATGGTTGCAATAAAGTTTAAGTAATGATAATCACTGACAATATCTTAATATCTGTAAAGTTAATTAGTTACTAAGTATATTTAGTATGTATCGAGTTACAACATTTTATATGTGTTTACCGAGCATCAGGAATATTTAGCTTTCAGATTGTAATTTGTACTAACATCCAAGAGATCTGAGATTTATTTTAGTAGTAACTAATTCACCCCTCCCCCCTCAGTTACTCCTCTTATATTTTCAACAATTGGTATCCGAGCTCTTCGTGTTTGTAGAGAAGGTTTCAAGGACCTAAGCTAAAGATCAAGATGTCTTATAAGAGAGAGATTCCAATATGGAATAGAGACAATTTTGTAGCATGGCAAGGACATATGAGGTTACATCTAGCTACTATCAGTGATTCAAGTTGTAAGTATCTTGATATTGAATACATAACTCCTACTGGAACATTATTAGTTGAAGATATTGCTAAAAAGAAGAACCATAACATCATGATGATTGATATTGCATTTGCTCTCAGTTATGCTGAATTTGATGATGTAAAAGACTGTAAAACTACTCATGAAATGTGGACCAAACTGAAAGATATCTATGGAGGAGATGACAATGTGAGAAGAGCCAAAGTAGAAAGTTTTAGAGGAAAATTTGACCAAATGAGAATGAGAGAAGATGAAAACATTGCAAAATATGTGGAAAGAATCAAAGCCAATGTAAGTGCAATCAAAGCATCTAGAGGAGACATTAAGGAGGAAGTTGTTGTATGTAAGGTAGTTAGAACTCTTCTTCTTATTTATGCAATTAGAGTGTCTACTATTCAAGAAATGAGATGTGATCCAAATAAAAAAATAAACTTGGATGCTCTAGTTGGAAGATTGACAACTTTTGAATTAGACAACTATGATAACTATGTTCTTGTCTCCAAAAATATTGAATCTGCATTTGAAGCCAAACTCTCACTCAAAGAAAAGAGAAAGAAATCAAAGAAAAATAAATTAGGAAGTGAGGAAGAAACTAAAGAAAGTTTTGATAGTGATCTTGAAATTGTTGAAGCCCTACTTGCAAAGAAATACTCCAAAGGCAAAGGAAAGTACAAAGGTAAAATTCCTCTAATCTATTTCTCTTGTGAAGAAACTGGTCATATTGCTACCAGGTGTCCAAATAGAGAAAGCAAGGATGAGAAGAAGTCCCACAAGTACAAAGGCAAGAAGAAATTCAAAAGTTACAAAACCTAAAAGGACAAAGGTAAGAAAACTTGTTTTATGGCTAAAGATTCAGATAACAGTGAAGATGAAATAGTGTATATTGCTATAAAATATGAATTTGATGATGAAGAAGACAAGATGGTACTTATTTCTCATGTTAGCAAAAATGATACATGGATTATTGATAGTAGATGTTCACACCATATGACTGGAGATAAAACAAAATTTGAACATTTTGAATACTATAATGGAGGTAGTGTAAGGTTTGGAAACAATGAACCTTGTTGCATAAAAGGAAAAGGTCATATCTCATTAACCAATGAACTTGTATGTGATAATGCCTATTGGGTTGAAGGAATAAAGCATAATCTACTGAGTGTGGCATAGTTGAAAAACATTGGATTTAAGGTAGAATTCATGAATGGCAAGGTAAAATTGCTAGATGACAAAGGAAATCTAGTTGGATTAGGCAAGAAAACAAAAGGTAATCTATTTTATCTTGATCTTGGTGAATGCTTATGTTTTATTTCTCAAGTAGAAGAAAGTTGGTTATGGCACAAAAGACTATGTCATGTAAACTTTGATAATTTGGTCAAGATAAGAAAACATAAAAGAGTAAGAGGTATTCCTAGTTTGGAGAAGCCTGATGTTGGTTTGTGCAAAAAAAGCCAAATTGGTAAAATGGGAAAGGCTAGTTTTAAGAGCAAAAACTATTAGTCAGAAGAAGTCATAGAAATTGTGCACACTAACTTATGTGGACCCATTGGAATAGAAAGTTACAGTTGGAATTTTTTTTTCATTCTTTTTGTTGATGATTACTCTAGAATGATGATAGTGATGTATTTAAGAGAAAAATCAAAAGTTTTTGAAAAATTCAAATGGTATCTAGCAAGAGTAGAAAAAGAAATTGGAAAGAGATTGAAGTGTTTAAGATTAGATAGAGGTGGTGAATTCATCTCCAATGAATTCAATAATTTTTGCATTGAAAGAGGAATCAAAAGACAAGTATCAACCCTTGGTATACCTCAGTAGAATGAAATAGTTGAAAGAAGAAATAGATCCATCATGGATTGTGCAATAACAATGTTGATTGAAAAGAATGTTGCTATCAAATATTGGAAGGAAGCTATCAACATTGCAGTTCATACTTTGAACCAAGTTCAATTGAAGAAAGACTCAAACCAAACTCCCTATGAACTATGGTATGGCTACAAACCCAATGTAAGTTACTTGAAAGTATTTGGCAACAAATGTTACTCTGAAAGAATCTAGGAAAGGAAAATTCAATGTAAAAGGTGATGAAGGCATATTTCTAGGATACTCTTGCAGAAGTAGAGCATACAAATGTTTGAATTTGACCTCTCATAAGATCATAAAAAGTGCACATGTGAGAATTGATGAGTTTACAAAAAAGAGTGAAGAAGAAAGAAAAAAGGAGTCAAAGGATTACAGAAGATTCGTCTACTATGAATCTGATACCTTGCCAAACCTTTTTAAAAGAAAGGAGACTTCATCTCCCAAGTTCCCTAAATCTCCAATGGTTACCAAGTCATAGTCAGAGGCTACCAAGCTAGTTCAATCTGAGTTTGATGGACTTGAGCCATAGATAAAAGGACTCAAGCTTGAAGTTGAAGTTCATAATGAAAATAATGGAATTCATTTAAGGCCCAAAGAGCTTGTGTTAGCAAGATATTCTAGAAGGCATCATGCACCTAATCAGATTATTGGAGACAAATTAGAATGAACAATGACAAGAAGAAAATTAAAAGGTACATGGTTACTTGCTAAATTTGAACTTAGAAATGTTAAAAATGCTTTGGAAAATGAAAGTTGGATTGAAGCTATGAATGAAGAGATAGAATAGATAGAGAAGAAAAAAACTTGGACTCTTGTTCCTAGGCCTAAGGATAAAAATGTAATTGGTACAAAATAGGTATTCAAAAATATGTTGAATGAAGATGGAAAAGTGTCTAGAAACAAGGAAAGATTAGTATGTAAAAGTTATTCTCAAGAAGAAGATATTGATTATGGTGAAACTTTTTCCCCTATTGCAAGATTAGAAGGTGTTAGAAATTTACTTGCATATGTAGCTCATAGAGGATTTAAAATATATCAAATAGATGTTAAATCTACATTCTTGAATGGAATTCTTGGTGAGGAAGTCTACATTGAACAACAAAAAGCTTTTGTATATCCTAACAAAAGAGACATGGTCTACAAATTACACAAAGCACTATATGGTCTCAAACAAGCTCCTAGAGCCTAGTATGAAAGACTACATAACTATTTGATACAGATTGGTTTCCAAAGAACAAATGATAATAATAGATTGTATATCAAGGAAGGACTATCTATAAGAAGCTTGTATTGGCATAAATATTTACTGATGATACCCTATTTATAGGAAATGATGACTTATGCAAAACATTTTTAGAAGAAATGAGTAAAGAATTTGAGATGTCCATGTTTGGTGAGATAAAATTCTTTGTTGGATTGCAGATACAACAAAACAAAAATGGTATCTACATCACTCAATCTAAGTATATCAAGGAGATACTAAAGAAGTTTGGAATGGAAGATTCAAGAGTAGTTGGAACTCCCATGTCTACTAGACATAAGCTTTCCAAAAATGATGACTCCAAAGAAGTAGATCAAACCTTATATAGATCAATGATTAGGAAATTATAGTATGTAGTACATACAAGGCCTAACATTGCCTTAGTAGTTGGGATAGTGGCAAGATTCTCAGCGAATCCCAGAGAAAAACATATGATGGCAATCAAGAGAATCATGAGATATCTGAAAGGTACTGAAGACTATGGCTTATGGTACAAACTTGGAGGAAATTTGGACTTATAGGTGTTTACTAATTCTGATTGGGTAGGAAGTCTTGATGATAGAAAAAAAACTAGTGGTGGAGCATTCTTCTTGGTAAAAGACTAGTGCCTTGGACAAGCAAGAAGCAAAATTGTACATCTCAATCCACAACAAAGGCAGAGTATGTAGAAGTAACAATTAATTGTTCTAACATTGTTTGGTTCAAACAACTATTGGAAGGAATGAAGGTAGAGATCAAAGATTGACTAGTCATGTATTGTGATAACACTAGTGAAATCAATATATCAAAGAATCTAGTGATGCATTCCAAAACAAAGCACATTGCTATAAAATATCACTTCTTAAGAGAATTAGTGCAGGATAAAGAAGTCAAATTGGAATATGTCAATTCAAAAGAATAGATTGTAGACATATTCACCAAGCCATTACCTAAGTATGCATTCTTGTATCTAAGAGGTAAACTAGGGGTAATTCTCTTATCTGAAGCTCACTAAATAAAGTTTACTGATGCATCAACCAAAACAAGATTGAAGATCAAACAGTTGATGAAGTATTGGCAAAGGACATATTTCAAATGGATTAGTACTTAAGGTACATTGACATTATCAAAACTATTATCTTTGGCATGTTTTGCCAAAGAGGGAGAAGTTTACTGTCATATCTTTGAGAAATTTTTTTCATTCTAAAGAAGGAGAAGTTTATTGTAAGAGAGAGAAAATTTTGTGAATAAAATTGGTAGTAGATTATTGCAGACATAAGTTTTTTGATAGAGGGAGAAAGTGGAAGAGCTCATACTGATAGAGGGAGTGAATCAAAATTTTATTGTGCTATGACATGTTGTGTTGCCATCAATGCCAAAGAGGGAGATTATTGGATACCATTGATAAGGAAAGTTGTTGGATACAATTGTGTGTTCTCTTTGATGTTACACAAATATCATATCATTGATAGTCAGTGCATGCCGAGTTTACTCAGTTAGTAAAGACAATTTTTTGCATCTACCAAGCGTTCCTATGGTTGTCTAGTTCAAAAAGTAGTGTCCACCAAGTTTACTTAGGCATCAAAGGAAAGATTGCAGAAGATGAGTGTTAACTGAGCTCACTTAGTTAATGAAGAAAAGTTGGATAAAACTAGTGCTAATCGAGCTCACTCAGTTACCAAAGGATTTTTTCAAGTTTGCAGTGTTAACCGAGCTTCTGTTGGTTAACACGAGTAATTGCTTCTAAGTTTTTTTCTACTAAGCTAGGTCGACTGACAAAAGATTTTTTTATTTTGGAATATTACGCTTAATTGATTTATCTATTGGTTTTAGCTGACTATGGTGATGAATATTAATTATTCTAATTTTTATTTGAGCTGACTTGACAATATGAAAGATATAAGTATAAGATCAAGTTGTGTTTTCAAAGTATGCAAGCTACAATGAATGAAGTAAAAGGGGATGAAGAGAGGAAGCAAACTTGAAGGATAAGAAGAATATCCTTGTGGAGCAGAAAAACTATATTTGATCAGGAGGGATTAAGTACAAGCCAAAACAAAGATGTGTAATCAATAATTAAGTTGCATCTAAATAAGGTCAATTCATTATTACTTTCTAACCATTATAGCAGTGATCTAAATCTCTTAACAGATTTTGTTTAATAACCATTTATAAATCCTCTAACAAGGTGGCAGTTCTATTGAATTGTCTCAAGACCTCTAACAAGGCCACTCCTAATAGGGTGAATAAATCTTTTAATAGGGTCACACCTAAATACTAAGTTTTGTAACCTTTAATAGGGTTGGCTCCTAATAGGGCTCACTTCAGAAGAGTGAAAAACAATAACTAGTTACAATTGGTGGTTTTTCCCAAATTGGGTTTCCACGTTAAATCTTGGTGTCTTATGTGTTCATGCTATTTATTTCATGGTTACAATAAAGTTTAAGTAATGATAATCACTGAAAATATCTTAAGATCTACAAAGTTAATTAGTTACTAGTACATTTAGTATTTATTGAGTTACAACATTTTATATTTGTTTACCAAGCATCAGTAGTATTCAGCTTTCAGATTGTAATTTGTACTAACATCCAAGGCATCTGGGATTTATTTTAGTAGTAACTGATTCACCCCTCCCCTCTCAGTTACTCCTCTTATATTTATCTGGGTTCATAAGATTTAAAATTTTTTCAATTTATTTCTTAGTGAGATTTTATCTTATCTTTTTGTTTTTCTCCTTGGAGATAAGTTTGAGAAGAGACACTAAAAGAAAATCCTTCTAGGCCCTAAGGTTTGAGCTTTCTGTATTATTATAGATGTGATCAAAATATGAGATAGTTGTTGCACTAATACCTTTCAAAAAATCCCTAGTGTGACCTATGGTATCTCTGATGGATGTTATTTGGTTAATCATTCTTGTTTGTTGGTACTATTATGAAAGAACATTGTGTTCTTGTCCCCTTCCTCTAAGAAATTTTCCCTAGATGTCTGCCTCTAGAAGAGTTCCTCCTTAGCTAAGACATCTTCATATTGTTGGATAAGCTTCTTCTCTTCAAGGAACTGGGGCAAATCCATCCCATGTTCTGAAACCTCTTTGTTGAGTGATTCTAATTTATCTTCCAAGGAGAGTTTTTCCTCAAAGATATTGCCAAAGAAATCTAAGTTTCATTCCTTTAGTTTACACTTGATAATTTTCATCTTATTAACCATGTGATAATTTTTGGAGCCAAACACTTCGATTAATTTAAACCATTTTAAAATCAAACTAAGGTAGTTCTCATCCTCACGACATATTTGTTTAAACTTAAAAGGGTAGTCTTGGTCTTTTTTCTTCAATAATTTGAAGCTCAATAGGGAAGTGGTATGATCCCAAAACTGGTATAACTTCATATATGAAAGAGATAGAGTAGGAAGATAATTCCCCATAAATGAATGTTCTATCTAGCATTTTATAAATAGTACTAAATGCCTTCCTCATGTTATTCCATGTAATTGAGTTAGAAGAGCAGTTAATTTCCAATAGACTAACCCTATGAACCCAGTCAGAAAAATCTCATGATGTTGAGGATAGATAGATGTTTCCTCCTTACTTCTCTAAAGGTCTAAGGATTGCATTAAAATTTCCTCATAAATTAGGAATCTTTGACCCCCCCTAGACTACTCTTATCTTTTACTTTGTTCTGCACTCTCACTTATCTTGTTACTATTTGGACCATAAATGTTGAAGAGTATGAAACAAACATTAGATCTAATACAGTTAACAAACCCACACATCTAATTCCTATGAAAGTTTAGGAAGACATTGAATCATTCCTAGGATCCCACAAAATATCTAGCCCCCCTAAGGATCCCTCCACTAGAGAGTCCTTAATTTCATTCCAATCCAGATTTCTTCTAAATTTATTCATCTCTTCCTTAGCTAGTTTGGTTTATTGGATAAAGATGATACCAACTCTAGTTGATGAGATACAAAATTTGAGAAGAAAATGTTTGTTAGGGGCATTAAGGCCCCTAAAATTCCACATTAAGATATTCATGATGTCATGGGAAGGATCTTCCCCTTCCCAGGATAAGATAAATCTATTAATTTTGATTGGTAATGGGCTGTTCCATCTCTGGATCTAACCTTTCGAACAGATTTGTGAACTTGTTTCTTTAATGATTTGGAATAATATGGATTGTCTTAGCTTGGATAGTAAGAAGCAAGAGCTAGAGATTCCTAATCCTTATTTGCACTCAGGGAAGGATCCTCCTAATGCTCCTCATTCTTAAGAATCAATATAATAAGAATTGATTTTTGTCTCTTGACTTCTTCATTACATATTTCATCCAAAACTTGATTCATGAGATCATCAACCACTATATCATTCAAGGCCTCTACTAAAATATTAACCTCTCTTTTGACTCAACTTGGGGTCTCCTAGCTTTCCTCTCTTGGACGGATGTTAATGTCATTCTAATCTTCTATATTAATAATAGGTTTACCTTGTTTTGACCTCAGATGTGTTTTGACTAATGTGTGTGTATGCACTTAATTCATCTACTTAGTTCATACCAAATAAATAACATACGTCGAGCATAACATATACTGCATGGTGAGTGAACAGTGAGTGCTAAGCCACTCAAGTATTGAGTCACTTAGATGTTGAGAAGATAGTATGTGTCAAGTGATTCAAGAGTTAAGAAAGCAATACATGTTGAGTCACTTAGAAGCCAAGTGACAACATTGAAGTTACAGTTACTGTCGAGCACTAGGGACTTCAAATTCTAAGTAATATAGTTTTGACATAGTTGTTTTATTAGCACAAACTACTACGTAAACCATTTTTGAGCCTAATTAAGTATTATTTTATGAGTTTTGTTGACAAGGACAAATTGTAATAGTGAATCCCTATGCATGACATGCATCCAATCCACAAAAGGGAAGGTTTAAGCAAAAATATGGTTGAATTAGAATCGTTGATTCATACCTAACCCTAAATCACCTAGGTCTTCTTAAGGAAGATGAACCCTAAACTTTAGAGATGAGAAAAAAGGAATGTTTAAGGAGAATTGAAGACAGTTTGCATGCACAAAAAAAGTATTCATAGTGATTAATGTGTTATGATTTGAGTTACATTGCATAATGAGTTAGAAGGAGAATAGAGGAGAAAAAAGGTACATCTAATCATAAAGAATTAAGTGCACATCGGTATAGAGGTGATCTAACATCAAGCAATAGAGTGCTAATTGAAGGATCATTGCTGAGACATTTTAATAGGTGAATTAGTTAAATCTCTTAATAGAGTAGTCCTAACATGCTCTTGTAAATTCTTTAATAGGATGCTTACTTTATTGTAAGTTAAAGTCTTCTTACCAGGCACACATTTAGCAAGGTGTTCTAAAACCTTTAGTAGGGTAAGATATAACAATCCTGTAAGCCTTTAATAGGGTAGACCTTTCATAGGGTAGATCATGTTTCATGGTCAAACATTGTAACCTTCATTGGATACACTTTAGTACTACAACAATGAAGATTTGTGGGTGCCATCCCCACCCCAATTTTACCTTCTCCTTGGAGGATTTTTGGGTAACAAAATATCTTGTGTCATACATGTGTTGAATATTCACTTTCATGCTATGAATGTATATTCTTAATTTGGTATTTTAGTTTATATGCATAGATTGTGAGATGGATGTGTGGTGAATAGTTTGAGAGGTTGAAAGTTTTAAGTGTTGATTCAAACACCCACCCCCAAAGTTTACTTTCCTAGTGTATTTACAACACCTTGTCCATGGTTGATACCTTGATTAATTTGGTCATTTTCTAGGGAGAAATGAATAAAAGTTATATCACCATTAGGGTTCTTCCTCCATTGGGTTCTGTGTCCTAAAAATAATAGATTGGAGGAGGGGATCCCTAATATCCACTTCTTCCCATTCAATATTAATATGAATATATGAACCTCCTCCATACTCATTGAGTATGACCTAAACATTTAGGGTAGGGAAAAAATCTACTAGATTATATAGAGATAGGGAAGGAAGATCACAAATAATTGGATCTTCTCTAAAGGGATCATAAATGAATCTAGGTTTGATAGAAATAGTTTTTCCATTGATGTTAATATCTAGTAATTTAGGTTTTAATATATTAATATTTATATTAACAATAATAAGATTGGATCATGTAAGATCAATTTCTACTAATCCTGAAAAGGATCCTAGAGTATTACCTATAAGTTTAAGCATATCCCTTAATGTCAACATTATTGGGATATTTGGTTACATTATTGCTTTATCTACTTAAAAATCTCCTAGATTTCTTGGATCAAAAAAGGGTTCCCAATCCAAAACTTTGAAGTGGTATCCATTTAAAACTAGGGATTCCCTCTTAAGAATATTTTTTATAGATCTAAACTATCATAGGCTATGTAAATAAAATAGGTATGCATAATTTCTAAGTCTATGTGATTTCCTAAGAGATTTTTAATCCATTTTACTATAGCATCTATATCCATACTTCAACTAGTCCATCAAGTAAAACCTCCAAATCTTCAGCATTGGCACTAGATGTATTCAATCAAATGACCTATCTAATTCAAAGTAAGATAATTGTCTTCCTTGTTCCTAGGTTTGTTACTCAAAGAGTATGCTAGATCCAAGGTTGGGGGATTTATTTTTCTAGACTTCTTAGGGGATTGGTACTTTTTCTAGGTAGGGAGAATGAATTTGAGTTAGGCTTTGGACTACTTATGTCTCCATGATTAGGGGGAATTTTCACATAGGGTTTTAGGTTTCTTCTACCTCTAGACCTTGATCCTTTAGTAGCATGTTTGTGTGATCCATGAGATCAAACTACCATCCATTCTCCATAATCATTTTCTATAATAGGTTGTGAGTCAAGGGACTAGAGGAAGGGTATTCCATATCTTGATCTCCAAAAGACATGGTATTGTCTATGATATTTTTTTAATTCTTCATGAGAAAGTAATATTTTTGAATTCACACATTTTTCTCTTTGTGCAAAGTCCATCACATATTTTTCTTTTTAATTTCTATAACCATCTTAAATGCAATGAACCCTAGTTCTAGTGAGTGTTATGCTATGGTTCAAAAATTCACTACTCTTATTCTAATTTATTGATTCTAGAGTAATTCATTAAGTAATTCACTCTAATTCCATATTGTAGATGTTGATATTAGAGACCTTGATATTCCCATGTTATTGACCAACTCTTATTCTTTGGTATTTCTATTAGTGCCCAACTAAATTTCTTACTCACTAGTGTGATATTCCTCAATCTTTACAATAGTTTTTTTTGTCAAACTTGCTCTTGATTTTAAAGGAAAAAACTACTACAAATGTATTCATTTCATATCAGACCTCCTCTTGATTTTTATTCAATCATTGATGACTTTATTGCTTATATATACATCTGTTATAAATATTTCTGATCAACTTTGATTTTATTTTATTCCTTTATGTTTCCAATCTTCTTAAGAAAACCTAACACTCCTCTATATCTTCATATGATTCTATCCTCTCCCCTGAACTCACTGGCAATTTCTTATAAACTCATACAAATTGGGCATTATTCTTGGTGCTATTTTCATCAAAGTTCTCCATAATGGATAAGATAGTTAGTTGGTGAGTAATTTTTGCAAGTACTCTTGACTGATATATTCTTCTTAAATTTTGATATTTTTGTAAAGAAACCTTGGATATATAATCACTAGCTATCAAGTATGATTAAATCTTGGTGCCAATTCCTTCTTAATTTGATAATTATTATGGTGGTTGTTTTCTTGCTCCAAGACTCATAGAAGTAACTCATAGTTGAATAATAAATTTTTTTCTATTCAAAACATGGTTGTTAGTTTATATTTGATATTTCTTTTAGGATAATTTTCTACTCCTTATAATGGGCAAATTCACCAAGTTGTGGTGCCAAAAAGATGACACTATTTTTTCTTCAAAATTTCTAATAGCGTGCACACACTATAGCACGTATGCACTATGGCTTGGGCATAGGCTTATTGAGCCCAAGCCATAGCACATAAACACTATGGAAAAATGGATTTTCCAATAGCATATGCACGCTAAAGCGTGTATGCACTATAGAGAAATGTAATTCTCAATAGCACATGCATGCTATAGTGTGTACACACTATTGGAAATCACATACAACAATAGAAGCCCTTACTCTCTCTCTCTTCCCCTTCATCATCTCTCTCAATTTCTCCCTCCCTCTCTCCCTATCCCATCCTCTCTCTCTCTCTCTCTACATCCTATCCTATACTCTTTCCCTCCTCCCTCTCTGACCCTCTCTCTCTCTCTCTCTCTCTCTCTCTCTCTCTCTCTCTCTCTCTCTCTCTCTCTCTCTCCCTCCCTCCCTCTCTCCCTCTCTCTATTATCCACTAATCTATTTCCCCCCACCTCTCTCTTTATACACACCCTATCCTACATACTCTTTGAACCACCATTCCTCTCTCTCTCTCTCCCCCTCCCTCTATCATCCACTACTCTATGTCCCTCTCTCTCTCTCTCTCTCTCTCTCTCTCTCCCCCTCCCTCCCTCCCTCCCTCTCTCTCTCACTCTCCCTCACTCTCCCTCTCCCTCAATCTCCCTCCCTCCTTCCCTCTCCATTGTCCTTTCTCCATTTTTCCCTCCCTCTTTCTCCATTTCTCCCTCCCTCTCTCCCTAATTTATCCCCCCCCTCTCTCTCTCACACACACACACACACACACACCTCTCTCTCTCTATCCAAATTCCACCCTCTCATATCCCCTACTATGTGTCCCTGCATCCCTCTCTTCTTCCCTCTCCATTTCTCCCTCCCTCTCTCCCCATTTCTCCCTCCCTCCATCTCTACCCCATCTTCTCTCTCTCTCTCTCTCTCTCTCTCTCTCTCTCTCTATGTCTCACCTCTCTCTCTATCCCAGTCCCACCCTCTCAAATTCCCTAATGTGTGTCCCTTCCTCTCTCTCTCTCTCTCTCTCTCTCTCTCACTCTCTCTCCCTCTCCCTCGCTCTCCCTCCCTCCTTCCCTCTCCATTCCCCTCTCTCCATTTCTCCCTCCCTCTCTCTCTATTTTTCCCTCCCTCTCTCCCTACTTTATCCCCTCTCTTTCTCTCTCTGTCTCTCACACACACACCTCTCTCTCTCTCTCTCTCTATCCCAATTCCAACCTCTCACATCCCCTACCATGTGTCCCTCTCTCCCTCTCTCCTTCCCTCTCCATTTCTCCCTTGCTCTCTCCCCATTTCTCCCTCCCTCCCTACCCCTCTCTCTCTCTCTCTCTCTCTCTCTCTCTCTCTCTCTCTCTCTCTCTCTCTCTCTCTCTCTCCCCCCCCAATCCCACCCTCTCAAATTCCCTATTGTGTGTCCCTCCCTCCCTCTCTCCCTCCCTCTCTCCCCATTTCTCCCTCCCTCCCTCCCTCCCTCCCTCCCTCCCCCATCTTCTCTCTCTCTCTCTCTCTCTCTCTCTCTCTCTCTCTCTCTCTCTCTCTCTCCCTCCCCCTCTCCCTCTCTCTCCCCCCTCTCCCCCTCTCTCTATCTCTCTCCCCCTCCCTCCCTCTCCCTCTATCATGCAATTCTCTCTGGGTAAAAGCACAAACACGTGTCACCTTTTGTGATATCTTGTACCATTTCGACCAGAACACTTTCAGCTGTAATGGTTTCGGCCGTAACCGATGCAGCCGTACACACGTGGCAGTTTTGCGTGCCTACGTGGAATGTACTATTCTGGCTGAAACTGGTTCGGCCGAAAGGGTTACGGCCGAAACCCCAAAAGGGAATAAAACTCGGTGCAAACCTCTAGTGGCTATTATTGTTACTGTTGCAGTTTTTGAATGTTTGGAGAGCGGATTAAGGGTTTCGGCCGTAATTGGTTGGTGGTTTTTCCCTCCCTATTTTTTAATAGTTTTTAAATGTATTTTTTGATTAGTAGATGTTAATCGTACTTAAAATAGTTGTTTTTTACGTATTTTGTGAGTGGAATGCTTTAAATTATTTATTTTTTAATATGTTTAAATTATTTTAATTATTTTAGATTATTTAAGAATGGTATTTAAATTAATTTGCTAGCAAAAATGTAGTTAAACATGAGATAAAAACGTAGAAAAAAATTAATTAAAAGTGTAGAAAAATATTAGGAAAAACATTAGAGTAAAATATAGAAAAACATTAGTTAAAAGTGTAGAAAAACATTAGGTTAAAATATAAAAAAACATTAGGTTAAAATATACAAAAACATTAGGTTAAAATATACAAAAAAATTAGGTTAAAATATACCTTCTAACATAACCTTATATTAACTACAATCATAACCCATACCACATTCTAACCATAACATAGGCCCTCTACTAACCAAATGAACCACACTTAGATATTGATGATGTTCATTTTAAAAACTAGTTATTGTTAGGTAATAATGATTCTTACATTACCAAATGACACATAACGACCTCATGATACATTTCTAAGTATTTTTATCCATATATATGTTAAGGGGACCTAGGGACTCCTACTAGGTCATTACGTCTGTTATAGGTTGTAATAGGTATTCATATGTTTACTAGCACATAATAGGTATTGTCAGGTAATAATGAGTCTTACATTACAAAACAACACATTACTTGATCACTTATGTCAACTGCATTTTTCAATACCTTATCCATACATGCGTGTCTTAAGGGGACATAGGAGTCGTAATAGGTCATACTATTTTTTATAGGTTAGATAATAAATCTTAATATGTATTATTAGGATATAATAGGTCTTATTAGGTAATGATGATTCTTACATTACCATATGACACATAATGACCTCATGATACATTTTTAGGTATTTTTATCCATATATATGTTAAGGGGACCTAGGGACTCCTACTAGGTCATTACATCTGTTATAGGTTGTAATAGGTATTCATATGTTTACTAGCACATTATATGTATTGTCAGGTAATAATGAGTCTTACATTACCAAACAACAAATTACTTGATCACTTATGTCAACTGTGTTTTTCAATACGTTATCAATACATGTGTGTCTTAAGGGGACATAGGAGTCGTAATAGGTCATACTATTTTTTATAGGTTAGATAATAAATCTTAATATGTATTATTAGTATATAATAGGTCTTATTAGGTAATGATGATTCTTACATTACCATATTGTAGACACCTAAAAATCCTTTAAAAAATAAAGTATTTTTATTTTTTGAAAAAAGTCCTGACGACATCGTCATTTATTAATTAATTATTTAATTAATTATTTAATTAATTAATTATTTAATTTTTATGCCATTAAATCCCTTTATCTTAATTAAAAATATTTAATTAAGGAATCCCTCCCAAAAATGTTTAAATCTTATTTAAACATTATTTCCTTATTTATTAATTATTTAATTAATAAATTGACCAAAAAACCCAAAATAAATAAAAAATTTATTTTTTGCCCAAAACTTGGCCAATTTCCTTAAGACGACTAACCTCTTCCAAAATCTTCTAATCCTTCTTTAATTTTAATTAAAGGCTAATCCCATCATTTCCTACCCCTAATCCCAACTCAAAATATTTAATTAAGATTAAATATTAATCCTCATGTTTATTAAATTTTTTTTAATAAATATCTCCTCAACCCAAACCCTTGAAATAAATAAAACTTTATTTATTTCTTAAAAATCTAATTTATCCTCATCCTAAGAAGTTCTAGACTCTTCTAGAAAGTCTTCATCCTCATCCTAGGAAATTCTAGACAATTCTAGAAAGTCTTTATCCTCATCCAAAGTCTAGACTCTTCTAGAAGATGTCTTTAAAACTAATCCTAATCCCCTCCTAACCTTGTCACATTCCCTAAACATGGGTTAAGACTTACTAACCCAAGCCAAAGTTAACAAATATCTCCTCCTTCACCCACCCTCATTTAATGCCATCCACTTGCCTATCGCTAAGCTAATCCTAAACCATCCTAATCCATCCTCTAATCATTTGCACAAGCCTAAGCAAGCTTAAAACCTTCCTAATCAAGTCTAAGTCGAAATTGCTCTCATCACCCTCAAAATATCTCAACCATAAAACTTTATGAAGCCCACTAGGCCATAAATGACTCTTCCAAGCCCTTTTATTGCTCTTACAAGTCATTATGAGGGTCTTTATGAAGATTTTATCCCTTGAGCCTCCTTTGTTGACTCATCCTTCCCCTTTCCTCCATCCTCTCACCCTGTGACATGTGTCACTCCCTGATTGGCTGTAAGGAAGCACAATCCATGTGCTCTCCTCTCATGCAATCTGAGCCTTCTATAAGCTTTTTCACATCCTTGCATCTTAGCCCTTAATCCCTCAAGCCTCTTGCCTATAAATTGGATCCTTCCCCTTTGCAAAATAACACAGTCCATGAAGTAAAGTCATAATGTCATTTTGAGAAGCCATTTTACATCAAAACCATACACTCACACCCAAATTCCAACTCCATTTGAAGCCCTTTTTGAAGCATAAAGCTTGAGCATACATCCTATCTATTTAGACAAAGCTACTCAACAAGAGAGCTTCTCATTGAGAGAGCCCATTAATGGCTCATATTCTCAATTGAGAGCTCATCTTAGTCTATCTTGAAGTTTATGAATTTTGTTTAGTTTGTAGAAACTTTATTTAAATTTGGTTTCTATTAGCATACTAACATTGCTCATATACATTTTGGCATGCCCGGTGGGACCCCGCATGGGTCATCTTCATTAGATTTTTTAGTCAAGTTTTGTATGTCATTTGCTAATTTTAGCTAATTTTGCTTGTTTTTGTGATTGGTAGGATTGTATAAATTGGTTTTGTAGGTCCACATAATCATGAAGAAGACAAAGGAACTCATAGTCTATCTCATAGTGTTTGCAGATTTTTCAAGCTTATAGGTGGACAAAGCACTTGGATTTCTTCTTCCCCTTCTTGTCTACATTCTTCTTATTCCATCTACTTCTTCTTCTCCTTCTTGTGGGAGATCTTGGCCATTTTTTTTTTAAGGAAGCAAAATCATACACACTTCTTTTTAGTGCTTAAAATGAACCCCCAAATCATACTTAAATCCATTAAAAAATTAAAAATTTGCAAAAAAGAAAAAATCTTTTAACAAGTGAAACTAAACCAATCCAATCATTTGCATCCTTGCAACATCAAGGTTTTAGATGCATTCATGCAAAGTTAGGAACACTTCATTTTTTGAAATTTAAAAAGAACTTCAAGTTTCCATTTCAAAAGGTTCAAAATCAACACTAAGTGCATACTAAAATCTAAATCAAACTCAAAGCATCAATCAAGGATAAAATGAACCTCATTTGCAAATATTTTAAAGTTCTTTTAAAAATCTCATGAAAATTAAGAGTCCTACATGGTTGCAAAAAATTGTCCTAAAAGCTTTGTTATTTGTTCCAAACAAATGTCTTGTTGCAAAATCTTGAATGTTTCTTAGGTTTTTCACGCATCAAAACAATCTAGGAATATCATTTTTGGGCTTAAAATATGCAAACTAGAACACAAAATCTTGAATGAAAACCAAAGTCCAAAGAATCATTTTCACTCTTGAGTCCAAAACAATCTTGAATGATCTAAGGTTAAAACAAAGCACTTCAAAGTTCTTAAAACAACACACAAAATCTCAATCTTGAATGCTCAAAGGAAAAAACTTGAATGTTTAATCACTTGTCTTTGAATGCATGTTGCTAAAATCACTCTTGAGTGCCATGGATTAAAATCAAGTTTTATTTTATTTTATGAATGCATGATTAAAACAACAAATCCAATCTTGAATGTCATAGATCAAATAATCATCTTTTGGGGCATAAAAAGAATCCACATTTTTGAAATCTTCTAAGTTATAAAAACTAATAAAGACACTTTGAGTAAGTTTGTAGTTGGACTCACCCTCTTTAATCACCCATCAATTTATCTATTGGTTGCAATCTCAATGCCATCTATGGGGATGGGTCTACCTAAGAGGGTGTTAAGTGCTCCACAAAGATCAAACTCCACTCACTTGGGTCTTTAGTGGTTTTTCTAAGTTAGAAAATTCCTTGAATGTGCATTAATCTCGCTCACACTTCATTTGGGCATAAAATTGGACAAATCTTAACATGGAGGGCCTCCGAGCACGCACTTGACAAATCAAGTTTCACATATCTTTGTTTTGAGCTTAAAAAAAACTCACACTCAATCTTGAATGCCTAACAATCAATGAACATCACATGGTTTTGATGCATTTCCAATGACGTTCGCATTTTTTATGTTGACAATATCTCGACTTTCATTATGCTGGCGATGTTGTCAAATTGGAATGGACATTGTATGTCATAATCACAAGTGTCTTCAATCATAGCTTACAAAATCTAAATCATCAATTGGAATAAATGTGTCTTTTAAAGCCCAAGATCATGTATGTGGTCTTGTTTTACACTTTTTAGGAGGTCTGCTTGGGGATTTCATCACCCCTTGGGACAACCTCAACTCCAGCATTTTGGCAGAGTATAAAAATTGGGACGTGAATCCAAAGACACCTCTCTTGGAATCAAGATTTTGTCACTCGAGCTAAGCCTCAAGGAACTTTATACCCTTGAGAAGTGAAAGAGGAGAAGTGGGTTACCGCTCCTCTCGGCTGTGTGACATCTTTTTGGTTTCATCTATGGATTTGGGACTCACGTACCTTGCATATATTGAGGAATCCCTAGCTATAAAAATTTTTATCCTTGTAGAAAGCTTCCTAGGATGTTGGTGTGTTTGACATGCTTGCTCCAAAATTTTGTCTGCTTGTTTGTTCATAGCTTTTGAATGAATGTTTTCCAACTTTGGTCAAAATCCTAGAAAAGCAAAAATATCCCAACTCAAGGCATACTTAGCGTAGTCACTGCCTCATCAGAATATCATCCAAGCTCCCCCGCTGCAACTGAATCTATCTAGTTCCTTGCTTTAGAACAATCCCAAATTCAAAGTCTCTCCAAATCATCCCCCCCTAGCCAGCTAGCAACCCAATCCAAAATCACACCCAAGCCTTTAGAGAGTTGTTGTCATTCTGCTAGAATTTGCTATCCAATCAATCTGACCAATCCACCAACCTCACCAAGGTTATCCCTTTGACAGAGCTTTGTCTAGGGTAATCTAGCTTTGTCATTTGTTATCCCTCATCACCTTGAGCTAAAGGTTGGGATCCACAAGTGGTCAATCTTGTGTCATGCCCATAGGATCATTAGTCTATCCTTAAGTTGACAAAATCTCCACCAATCCAGCGCATAGGAAAGCAAAACTCTCACTTTTTGACAGCATGCCCTTGAAGTCTTCCATCCAAAAGAAATCCAAAAATCTCCAGCCAATCCTCCTTAGGTCTATCATACAGCTTTGACTCTCCCTAGGAAATCCTTCATCAGCCAATCCAAAATCTGAGCTTAATCCAAATCCAACCATGAGCTTCCGTGTTCATCCATATGCAAGACCCCATCCCCATCTGACTCATCATCAAAACATGAAATCCCAAACCTATCATGATGTGTTCGGTCATATTTTCCTTGCTCCCACCACCTCCTATTCCAATGATGATGAAAATCTTGTTGACTATGATGGGTATATTGAAAGCCTTAGAGGCCTTCCACCAACCATCCCCCAAAATCCAAGAGTTATTCCAAACTATCTAGTCATGCCATCTGATATCCCAGCTTCTCCTCCATCACCCAATCAACCAAGCTTCCAATCTTCCACCCTCATCACACCAGCTATTCCTATCAATCCACCACCTCCACCTCTGACACACGAGTCTCCAAGGAATCTCCTAGAGGAAATACAAGAAAAGATACCTCCAACAGTCGATAAGCCATGTCATCTAATCCAACCATGTGAAGTAGTTAGTGATGAAGCTTCCCCATCTATAATATCACCCCCATCTCCCATAGCTATCATCCCCATACCATCCATCAAATTACTTAAAATCCTTCCACTTCCTGCAAACATCAAATTCCCACCACCCATCGAATCGCTCCAAATCCCATCCACATCTCCTCCTCCAAGCATTATCCAAATCCCATATAATGAACCTCATGCATCCACTCCCATCCATTCCTGTCAAGATCTTGTCCAAAAGCATGTTGAAATATCCTCCGACAGAACAGCAGATCCTGCCATCCCACTTATTCCCCTACATGATCCACTTTTACCATCCCCTCCATATCTAAATCCTACCATCTTACTTACTCCATCTCAAGATCCCTTTCCCTTAGCCCACCCAACTCAAGATCCTATCCTCCCATCTCCTCTGCTTCATGATCATACATCTCCCATAATCCATGATGATAGATCCATCAAAAAAGAACTAATTATCATATCCAAAGCTCCAACTCCTTCAACTAGTAATGGACTCACATCTTGTGTTCCAAACAATGAACATCATATTGAAAAAAGAAATGAAAATGTATTTCTAGATGTTGGTATCCCCACTATTCCTGCATGGTCCCAAGTCCTTCCATCTCCACCCCAAAGTTCCTATCCATCTTATTCCTCATCTATTTTGGGCCCTCATCCTACTCCTTATCTCCAACCCTCAATTTTGGGTCCTTACATACCTAATATGAATCCTTTATCTGCTCCATCTATTTTGGGACCTACACCTTCCCCGTTTCCATCTATTTTGGGCCCATATCCTTCCTTCCCTCCCTCCATTTTGGGAAATTATATCCATCCATATCCTATGTTCCAATCTATCCTTCCATCCTCTCAAATCCACCAGCTAGATCATCAAAGGCACTCACCCTTGAATCCCTTCCAACCTTTAAACCCTATCACTCCATCAATTATCCCTCCATCTCCTCCATGCTCTTGTTCCCATCCCATGGCTAATAGAATCATATTGGATGCCAAAATACAAAAGCATAAATCCAAAAATCCACAAAAATCCAAGTCTCAACATGTCCCTTCTACAATACATGTTCAAAACAAGAAACATTTAATCCCAATCAAAGAAAAAGTCAAGAGGCCACAAAAGCCCAAGCTAAAAAAGTCAAAAATCATGTGGATACCCAAGATGCTCATAAAAGAAATGCATCTCAAAGAAAAATCTCAATTGGCATCCATTCATGCTACTCAAAAAGCCTCATCCATCCATCCTTCATCCAAATCCCCATATAAGCATCCTTCATCCCCCCAATCCTCTTTTAGTCCATATGCTTCTTATCCTAAATTTCCCATCCTCCATCTTCCAACTCTACTTTTAGTCCTTATCTTTCTCTTCCTCCATTTTCTCCTCAACCTAACTCAAAACCATCTTTCCCACTACTTTATCACCTCTCAATGTGTGTGCCAATGATGATCTTTCCATTTTCCTCATCCATTTACCCACAAGCCTTATGTCTTTGAATCCATTATCTGTCAAACTCCCACCTACGATTCCACTTGTTCAATCCAATCCTTTTTCATCCATCCTACCAACATCTATGAGCCAAAAATAGCTGAAGAAAGCCAAAATCATTCCAGCTAAGTCCAAAGTCAAAAAGTCAAAAAAAAGTAAAGAAAAATAAAGCATCCACTGGTGAAAACTTGGCAATTCAAGCACCTTGGAAAGGTACCATGATGAAAACTTGGCAAACAAGCATCATGCGTAATCCTGCCATCCCCAGCTTAGCCTATCACCCTCATTCTTTTGGTCATCTCTTGACATCCAACTCCATCTTCCAATCTATCCACCTATCCTCCACCCTCCATCTTCCATCTCACACCATCCACTTATCTCCTGCAGCTTCAGCCAACCATCTCAGCTATCATCCATCTCCTTAGTGCCTTCAACTTTTCCATCCTAGCTTCCATCCTATCACATCCATCATAAGACCTCCTTCCGCATGTTATCTTCTGATTGGGGGCACTATATTCCTTGGAGATCTTGTCTTGTCCATCCTCCCTTGTCATTGGTATCTAGCTCTAGGCTATCCTCATGCAAACCCAATGTCATCTCTTTATATCCATCATAATCCTAGCTATCTACCATCCTATCCAGCCATCTCATCCTGCTCCTCTAGCTATCCTTGGTCACAAAATCTCTCATCATCATTGGATGCATCCTGCCAAATCCATATCTTTTGCTATCACCCCACCCTTAGCTTTCACATCTTGCACAACATCGAACCATCTCGCTATCCTCTCATCCTGAGCTTTTTATCCATCTATATCATACCTATCATTGGTCCGTTAGCTTGTACCATATCTTGATTAGCCCACTTGTAAATATCTTGGTCCGTCAGCTTGTACATCCTCTTTAGCTTAGTACCATTGTATCTATCCAGCGTTCATGTCAATTCATCCTTGATCAGCATCTTGCACCCATCACACATCTTGGTTAGCTATTCCAATGCATCCTTTAGCTAGATTTCCTGTCACCAAAGTGTTATCTTTCTTAGTTCAGCTTGCCAGCCGCATCACTCATCCAAATCCACCAGCTTAGGTGCTCTCTGATAGGTCCTTGCAGGATATATCTTTCCCCATGTCTGATCTTGGTCCGTTAGTACCTCGTCCTACCCATCTCATTGGCAAACGGTTCTCTTTTGGATTTTCGCTTTCTTTCAATTTGGAATCTTCCCTTTTGGGTCTTGAAATATCTTTTCCAAGCAATCCTTTTGTTCCCTCCTCAAGGTTGCCATGATCTTCCATATCATGGTATACTGTGAATGGGGCAATCTGGGCGTAAGGTCTTGATCAAGTCTTTTGTTTGTTTTTCTTTTCTACTTGTGGATTACCCAATGTTGGTTCCACTCTGATTCTTTCGAGATTCATGTGTGATGCTGGGGCAATCCTTGCGTGTTTGTTTTGAGTCAGTTTGTCAGTCCTTTGGATGGTTGGTGAAAAGGCCTTGATGTTCTTGGTAACCTTGGCAATTAACCAATAGTCCTATAGAAAATCTAGTGCTCAACTACATGGTGGAACTTCTCTTTGAAGTATCCCCCTGCTCAAAAAGCTTCAATGGTTTTCCATCATCTCCATTATCCCCCATCCATATCCAACATCTGTCTCTCCTACCCCAGCTTATGCATCAGTATCTCTTTGAATCACTCATCACTCTTAGCTTTAGGGATCCACAATCCTAGTCTTAGGGATCCACCAATCCAAATCAATCCACCAAGCCTCATCTTTCGAGATCCACAATCCTAGTCCTAGGGATCTCCAAAACCCATCTTTCACCAATCTGACTCTTTGAAATCCTGTTGCATCAGCTTTATAATCCCCTCATCCATCTCCCTATCCTGGATTCCTTTTTATAGCGCTTTGCTCCTTCATCCTCCACCTTCCCTAAAGTCTTAAGCTTGCTTCCTCTTCTGCATCTGATTCTCCTTTATCATTCTCCCATAGTGAGAGTTTGAGCTAATTCAGCCCCTTCTCTTTGCCAATCTGAGTTTCCTTGCTCATCTGAGATTCTTGTACTTTTCAAGAAGCCATCAAGCCTCGCTTTCTCTCCCCACTACCTTCTTGAGGGGGCATCTCACAGTCCATTCTCTCCTCTTCTTCTCTAGCCTTGGGCATCTTATTTTCTTATCTTTGATGCCATGCCACTTGCGGCATCACATCAAAGAGGGGAAAAATGTAGACACCTAAAAATCCTTTAAAAAATAAAGTATTTTTATTTTTTGAAAAAAGTTCTGATGACATCATCATTTATTAATTATTTATTTAATTAATTAATTAATTAATTTTTATGCCATTAAATCCCTTTATCTTAATTAAAAATATTTAATTAAGGAATCCCTCCCAAAAATGTTTAAATCTTATTTAAACATTATTTCCTTATTTATTAATTATTTAATTAATAAGTTGACCAAAAAACCCAAAATAAATAAAAAATTTATTTTTTGCCCAAAACTTGGCCAATTTCCTTAAGACCGCTAACCTCTTCCAAAATCTTCTAATCCTTCTTTAATTTTAATTAAAGGCTAATCCCATCATTTCTTACCCCTAATCCCAACTCAAAATATTTAATTAAGATTAAATATTAATCCTCATGTTTATTAAAAAAGTTTTAATAAATATCTCCTCAACCCAAACCCTTGAAATAAATAAAACTTTATTTATTTCTTAAAAATCTAATTTATCCTCATCCTAAGAAGTTCTAGACTCTTCTAGAAAGTCTTCATCCTCATCCTAGGAAATTCTAGACTATTCTAGAAAGTCTTTATCCTCATCCAAAGTCTAGACTCTTCTAGAAGATGTCTTTAAACCTAATCCTAATCCCCTCCTAACCTTGTCACATTCCCTAAACATGGGTTAAGACTTACTAACCCAAGCCAAAGTTAACAAATATCTCCTCCTTCACCCACCCTCATTTAATGCCATCCACTTGCCTATCGCTAAGCTAATCCTAAACCATCCTAATCCATCCTCTAATCATTTGCACAAGCCTAAGCAAGCTTAAAACCTTCCTAATCAAGTCCAAGTCGAAATTGCTCTCATCACCCTCAAAATATCTCAACCATAAAACTTTATGAAGCCCACTAGGCCATAAATGACTCTTCCAAGCCCTTTTATTGCTCTTACAAGTCATTATGAGGGTCTTTATGAAGATTTTATCCCTTGAGCCTCCTTTGTTGACTCATCCTTCCCCTTTCCTCCATCCTCTCACCCTGTGACATGTGTCACTCCCTGATTGACTGTAAGGAAGCACAATCCATGTGCTCTCCTCTCATGCAATCTGAGCCTTCTATAAGCTTTTTCACATCCTTGCATCTTAGCCCTCAATCCCTCAAGCCTCTTGCCTATAAATTGGATCCTTCCCCTTTGCAAAATAACACAGTCCATGAAGTAAAGTTATAATGCCATTTTTAGAATCCATTTTACATCAAAACCATACACTCACACCCAAATTCCAACTCCATTTGAAGCCCTTTTTGAAGCATAAAGCTTGAGCATACATCCTATCTATTTAGAAAAAGCTACTCAACAAGAGAGCTTCTCATTGAGAGAGCCCATTAATGGCTCATATTCTCAATTGAGAGCTCATCTTAGTCTATCTTGAAGTTTATGAATTTTGTTTAGTTTGTAGAAACTTTATTTAAATTTGGTTTCTATTAGCATACTAACATTGCTCATATACACATATGACACATAACGACCTCATCATACATTTTTAGGTATTTTTATCCATATATATGTTAAGGGGACCTAGGGACTCCTACTAGGTCATTACGTCTATTATAGGTTGTAATAGGTACATTCATATGTTTACAAGCACATAATAGGTATTGTTAGGTAATAATAAGTCTTACATTACCAAACAACACATTACTTGATCACTTATGTCAACTGTGTTTTTCAATACCTGATCCATACATGTGTGTCTTAAGGGGACATAGGAGTCGTAATAGGTCATACTATTTTTTATAGGTTCTAATAAATCTTAATATGTATTATTAGGATATAATAGGTCTTATTAGGTAATGATGATTCTTACATTACCAAATGACACATAACGACCTCATGATACATTTTTAGGTATTTTTATCCATATATATGTTAAGGGGACCTAGGGACTCCTACTAGGTCATTACATCTGTTATAGGTTGTAATAGGTATTCATATTTTTACTAGCACATAATAGGTATTGTCAGATAATGATGAGTCTTACATTACCAAACAACACATTACTTGATCACTTACGTGAACTGCATTTTTCAATATGTTATCCATACATGTGTGTCTTAAGGGGACATAGGAGTCGTAATAGATCATACTATTTTTTATAGGTTCTAATAAATCTTAATATGTATTATTAGGATATAATAGGTCTTATTAGGTAATGATGATTCTTACATTACCATATGACACATAACGACCTCATGATACATTTTTAGGTATTTTTATCCATATATATGTTAAGGGGACCTAGGGACTCCTACTAGGTCATTACGTCTGTTATAGGTTGTAATAGGTATTCATATGTTTACTAGCACATAATAGGTATTGTCAGGTAATAATGAGTCTTACATTACCAAACAACACATTACTTGATCACTTATGTCAACTGCGTTTTTCAATACGTTATCCATACATGTGTGTCTTAAGGGGACATTGGAGTCGTAATAGGACCTCATGATACATTTCTAGGTATTTTTATCCATATATATGTTAAGGGGACCTAGGGACTCCTACTAGGTCATTACGTCTGTGATAGGTTGTAATAGGTATTCATATGTTTAAACTAGCACATAATAGACTGACCTTACTATCAACCTTAATAAAACTATATCCCATTTACTTTATTAACATTCTTAACTCTAATTCAAACTAGTAAATTAAGTCATGAGTTCTAAATTGTAAATTAACATTTGCTAACTAAACTCATTTACTTATCTAGTAACAAATTTTTCTATCCCTATGTCCTAACTGTCATCTACACTCTGGGCCATAATCATCAAAGCATTTACATCAAAATTTAGATTTTAGTCAAGAATTATATTTTTTTATTGCATGTATGTACATGTGTGCACTTAGTTATCATTTAATCAAGAAATTTTATTTTATTTTTATTGCATATACATGTACATGTACGAATATTTATTTTTCACATTTGCATGAGCACGTTACAATGTACATTAGATATGGTCTCTAAGATAATTTATTTTAAAATACATATGTATGTTACATGATTGTTCATTTAGCACCATACATTTAATGTTGTGTATTTATATGTACATGTGTTTCAAATTAAATTTAACTTTTAATTATTTTAATTTAAATAGACTTGTATGTTTATATTTGTATATATATTTCATGTGCAGATCTCTAGATATTTATCACTCAGATTGTAGCTTCACATTCATATTCTCATATTTATTTTCATATATACACTATGGCATCTGGTTCTGCAGATCGTGCTCTTGCATCCTCAGGGGATGCCAGTGTTTGTGGTGGGGGTCAGAGTGCTGAGTCTGGTACAGCACGTAGAGCGACCTCCACCCATGATAGACAACAGTTATTTAGAGATACAGTGGCGAGATTATCTCGTGCTATGCAGGTTTTGGATAGCTCACTTTCCTCTTCTACCACCCTCCCTAATAGGGAGAAGGTTATAGTGATGCGAGAAGAGTTATTTCGTATGATTCAGACAGTTGAATCATACAACCCTTTTGATGATATGAGCATTGAGACATTTTATTCTTCTTTATCTCGCAGTGTCACTGGCACTATGAAGTACACACAGATTGATAATGAGGTTTCCACTGGCATGGTGAAAACCATGTTTCCATCTTATGCACATCGTCGCAGAGTTAGAGGCTACTCTATGATGAAGTAAACTGATCCACTCGTTGCACCATTGATGTATCCTCGTTGGTTGGCTACTCATCATAGATGGCCAGAGAAGGATGAGTTCCCCCTATATTTCTGCAAACAATTGTTTGCAGAATTTCATTTACACTATGATGTTGACTATATAGATTATCCACGGCATGTTGGGCAGGGTCAGGGGAGACTTTCTGATAGATTTAGACCCACGGACACTCCTGCGCCCATTAACAAACGGGCAATGGTGGGTCCAAACCTTTTGGTTATGCCAAGAGGTCCACAGATGGCTACTGCAGGTGAGAGTGTTCCTGATGACACAATTAGGACACAAATTTTTTCGAGCATCGCCACCGTTGCCACACAGTTACATGAGATTTATTCTGATCGATGTAGTCGATATATGCTATGGTCTTGAGGTACCGCTCCCACAACTACATCATCTAGCACACCTGTTGATGATGATTATGGAGTTGCAAACATACCTTCTCCTGTAGACATTTCTGCAGTCTTAGAGGTGGATGCATTGCATCGTTTGGCATCATATTTAGCATCTGATCTTTTAGATGTATATCGAGCATTATCTACACTCTTAGGGATTCCACTTCGTGACATGAGCTCTCAGATTAGACATATTTTGTCACGTACAGCAGTCCCAGAGGATTCACAGAGGCAGGAGGACATTCCTGCACCTTCTACTACTCCTACTGCTACATAGGCCCAGGCTACAGCACCAGCCCCAGCTACTCAGGACCCTACAGCACCCCCCCCTACTCAGGATCTCAGTGGCACCATACAGCCTGGTCTATTTACTTCCATGCTTTCAGATCAGGGCTGCACTATTGACTTGGATGCTGATACTATTTTTTCATTACATGATTCAGATATTAGTCAGATCAACAGAGCATTACATAATGCTACGGTAAATATCTCTATATGTTTAGATTTATTTTTATTATAGTAAATAATATGTCTATATGTTTAAATTAATGTATATGTGTGTGTTTGTGTATGTGTTATAGGGTTTGACTGATAGTATGTTACGTTTTGCTGATCTGCAGACAGTGCCGACAGATCCTACACGTCGTGAGTCCCAGGTATGTTAAAATTTATATATATATATAAATTTGATTTATATACATGTAGATCTTGATATAATTTGTCTGTACACATAATTAACTGGCTCACTTGTTATCATTTGACACAGGGTTCAGATGCAGCTGATAGACCCTTTTGGGGACAAGGCCCAGGATCAAGAGGGGGGATGTAGCTGATTAGATCATATGTGGCCTTTTATTTTACTACATACATGTTATGTCTAGATACATATTTATATGGAAGGTTTGATGTTTTATATGTTATTTCCATATGCATACATTTTATATCCAGACCCTTTGATGTCTTATATGTTATTTTCAGATACATGGTTTATATGGACACTTTGATGTTTTATATGTTATTTCTAGATACGTGTTTATATCATGGACACTAAATGATGTTTTATATGTTATTCCGAGATACATGCTTATATGGAGATTTTGATGTTTTATATGTTATTTCCAGACATTTGATCTACATGATCTATTTTTATACATTTAATATGGGTACATTATATTCTCCAGATATATGCACATGTATGTTATTGATCTTTTAATGTAGACATCTATTTTATTGATCTTTTGATGTCTTCATCTTTTATGTAACTTATGTATGTGTTATGCACATGTTTCTATATGTTATTCATATTTTCAATATTCAAGTTTACATGTATATGTATAGTTATTCATCTTAATGCCTTAATCTAAGTGTAATTAACTATATAATTTTAATGGTCAATGTACATAACAATATAACATATATTTAATGACATGTCTTAATTAACTATATTTAGTCTAATTATATTTAATGTAGATCATGTATTAACTATATTTAATGACATGCCTTAATTAACTATAATTAACTATATTAAATCTAATTATATTTAATGTCTTAATAATTAAGTCTATTTAATGACTTAATTAACTGTATTTAATGACATGCCTTAATTAACTATAATTAACTATATTTAACCTAATTAACTATAACTAACTATATTTAATCCTATTAACTATATTTAATCTAATTATATTTAATAGCTTACTAATTAACTCTATTTAATGACTTAATTAGTTACTCTATTTAATGACATATCTTAATTAACTATAATTAACTATATTTAACCTAATTAACTATAACTAACTATATTTAATCTAATTATATTTAATGTCTTAATAATTAACTCTATTTAATGACTTAATTAACTCTATTTAATGACATGCACCTTAATTAACTATATTTAACCTTTAAATTAACTATATTTAATCTAATTATATTTAATGTCTTAATAATTAACTCTATTTAATAACTTAATTAACTATATTTAATGACATACATTCTTAATTAACTATAATTAATAGCATTTAATTAATAAAATATAATGTACATGTAATTATATGTAACATAGTTCATATAACATATACATGTAATCTTAACATAACGATTATATACAAACATAAAGAATGTATCATATAAGAACATATAAAGATTATATGTACACATACAAATACATACAAATACTAAAAAGGTTGTCTTAAGGGGAGGTCCTAAGAGACCTGGTCTTAAATGAGATATCCATGTCGAATTTAAATAAAAATAACAATACATGTCTAATTTTGCATATGCAAGATAAATGATCCAATGTAAAAAAATTTATATAAAACAAATATCCTATCAATATTAAATATGAAAGTATAAGAGCTATACAGGCATAACTCAACTAGAGCTCCACAATAAGTACATAGGTAAACTAGAGCTCCACAAACAATGTATTGTTAGGATCCTCTCTACTTTTTATTATCTCTAGAAGTTTTTCATGTTCTTCAATAGGCAATTTCCACTTTTGATTTCGACGACATCCTTTTCTTTGTACTGCTTCAAATTGTAATTTGGTTGCTATAACATGTTGCTATAGTGTAAAACCTTTTCTCTAGGCTTGTATTCAATAAATTCAATACCACTACCAATTATCCTTGTTTGTTGATAATATGTTCCTTCAATAACAACTGATCCAATTGGATATGACTATTCATCAGCATCTATAGTTCCTTCTAGCAACTTGTGTTTTGCTTTTGTGCATCTTAAAAGATAATAGTCCACATTTTCTGCATTATCTAGTAAGGCTTGAACTGCAAAAATATCTCCTGCATGTATATAAAAAGAGAAATATAAATTAATTTAAAAAAAAATATACATGTATATTAATTTATATATATGTATATATGCACACAAACCTGCCACAACTAAATCAGAAATGCGCTCATAATCAGCTGAATATACAGGATCATGAATGTCAATGTCAATGTCAACATCTTCAAAAGGAGGCTTTCTAACTATCTCCTTCAAATCCCAATGTGAAACATATCCATTCTCAATATTTTCACATGCACTCACTACATTTTCCTTAGTGCAATCATCACAAAAACATGTTTTCTCTCTTACTTTAAGTACTAGAGGTTTATGGTTTCCTATAGTAACCACTTGATGTAAACTTCTAATTCGAGGAATCATTTGACAATTGTAAGGATTAGATCGATCTATATCTGTTACAAATACAAAAACTAATTGTCATATTTCAAAATAAATATTTAATTAAAAACTCAACTTGATTTGAAAAAGACATTAAAAATAAATATAATTTAGTTCACCTTTCACCTCCCAAAAGTAACGCTTATTGTATTCAGTATCTCGAGTAGCAAAATGAACTTTGCACCATTCAACAATTTGATTTGCGCTCTCTATCCTATTCCCTGTATGTACATAAAATATGCATGTATATATAAAGTTTAAAATATATGCTATTAGAGTATTAAACATGTACATTTAAAAAATGCATATATTTACCTGCAAGTTCATGTTGTCAAAGTGCACGTTTTATACATGCTCCTGCTCCATCATGCTCCCCTTTTCCGTGTCCACTTTAAAATAAATTCCATAAAAACTTAACATTGGTTCTAGCATGTTGCATTGCTAACCAATTAAATGCTTTTGCAGATTTGAATTGTCCTGTAAACGTGAAACATGATAAGTATCTACAATTATCCAAGTACATATATTAAATAGAAATAGACATGTCCAAATAAATACAAGTTAAAATAAAGTTAAATAAATGTGTAATTATTTGGTGTATACTAACCTGCACATCCATCAGACCAAATCCAGTGCTCTGAAACATTTATTCCACAATTTCTGAGATCTTCAGAGAATATTGCAAAACAATGAGCCACATAACTCTTGTCATGAACTTTATCATCGCTAATATAGAAATGAACCTCTTTGATGATGATGCGTTCATTTTCATCCAATCTTTCTATCTGATCCACCTCAAATTGCGCATGTCTATAGGTCACTTGCACAAATATTGCAACTTGTTCAGAATGATAATATTGGCTTTGGAGCTCTGTATGAGGTGCAAATGTATAATTCTCAGAAAAATCTACAATTGAAAGTATACAACCAGGTGGAAAACAATTTTTGGAATCACGAAACTGTTTAGCTTGCCATCGTGCACCATGACAATGTTGGATATGTGGATATATCAATGGACGAAACTTGGCCATGAACTCATCATAATGCAATTCACTCTCCTTGAATACAATTTTTCTGGATTCATCCCCTCTATTATTTTGGTATGTCTCATATTCATATCTCATCCATGAAACTGGTGTGGATTCATTAATATTCTCAACTTGCATAATTTGAGAAAATTTGTGTAAATTTGCACAAACTTCACACTGATTTTTGATGCATTGCACTTTGAATTCATCTAAATCTTCTAATTTATCACATAATATGGACCTCACAAATTGTGTTGTACTGCTAGGGATGGCCAAATTAGGATCAAGTATTGCCATAACTTTTTTAAATGATTGCAAGTGTAGACCAAATTCAACATGATTTCTACAACAACAAGTTTCTCGCATCTTATTTATGCGTACAAAGGAAGGACGTAAACTCTCAAACATTCTTTGACATATTTTGACATTTGAAAATTCTTGTTTGAATGCTTCAAAAAGTTCACTTTGAGTTATATCTATGAAATGTTTTGGATGTTCAATTTTGGCCCCTATTTTTTGATCTTTAATTTGTATAGTATCACGCCTGTTGGAAGAAACACGAGAATGTGTGGTCCAAAATTCAATAACTTGTCTTTTTACTTCTTCAAAAATCCTGTCTTTTCGAGGAACTCTACAAATAGTCACCCAGTTATTCTCAATGTTATCATCTAGCATATTTCTCCTCTTGATGTATCTCTGGATAGTTCTTCTAGATATATGTAGTACATCAGAAATTGTACGTACCTATTTTCTATGTGTCAATTTTCTACTAGATATAGTAGTCATCAATGCTCTACGTGCATTACTCAAATCACCTCCTCGAGTTGTGTTGTCAATTTTGTTATAAGCATTTTGCAAATTTTCAACTATTGTTTTATTAATATTATGAGCATGGCTTTTCCTGTTATCAACACCCAACAACTCTAAGACAGGTCTCATATCTTTGCTCCTAAATAACTTGACAAATAATTGTGCCTGTCCAAATATACTTTTATCCTTGAAATATTCATCCCACGTGTTCTGACAATGCTTTTTGATAGTGTTATCATTTATCATATCTTTAGATGGAATTTGGTTAAAAAGTAGTTCTTCATCCAAATCCATCAAATTTTTTATGCTTTCTAATTTGTCTCTATCAGTAGAACTGCCAATTTCTTCCTTTTCATTACTTTCATTTTCTTCATGAATCTCATCATGTTCAGGAATTTCAGTAGGTTGGTTTTGAGCATGTTTTGTATGGCCTTTCATTTTGTCATCTCTTTTTCTATCATATTTCCTTGATCTTTTCCTTTTACTACCCATTGAATAATTCAACCTATAGAAAAAAAAATTAAAAAATTAGATTTTACTAAATATCAGCTAATGGTTCAATATATAATACATAAAAATAAAAATAATTAGAAGAGAAAAAAAGCACCTTCAAATTATTCGATCTTTTGCAATATTGATTAAATCCGCAAAACAGTTGTTGAAAATTGCTTCAAAATTAATTGCTTTTTGCAAATCTTCTTGCAATTTTCGTTGTCCCTGTATATTTAATTATTTAAAAAAGACAAAACAATATTTTTTTATATCAAAAAGTCACACTAACCGCTAGTGGTTTCTCAAGCCAACTAAGGGTTTCGGTCGTAACTGTTCCGGCCGAAACGATTACGGCCGAAACAGTTTCGACCGTAACTGTCTATGTGGCAGCCTATGTGGCAGCCAAACAAGCAAAAATCAAAATTTCTGTAAACATCTCACTTTGAAGGCCAATTTGACCTACTAAATTGAAGTATTTTTTAAAACTAAAAATATACTTTAGTAGTTATCAGAGTCACGATTATGATTGTATAATTTTTTTAAAGTTTTGATTATGAATAATATGTTATAATTTAAAAATATTACAAGTAGGTATCTTAAGATTCAGGAAGATGTCTATTCAAAAATAAGAAAAAAATAGTAAATCATGTTAAATTTTTTTTTTTTTTTAATGGTGCACTAGAGGAGAGAGTCTTCTTCAAGAATATGTAATTTTTTAAAAAAAAATGTAGATTTGATGGAAAATGTTTGACGGGAGAAAAAAATTGTCTATTTTTGATAACTTTGATTTTGACCAGTTATAACTTCAAAAATATTAGCTGAATTTTAATTTTTATTTTTCGGTGCACCAGGTATACATGTTAACTCTAACATATTCCAAAATCAAACCAAAATATGAAGATTTGCATATATATGTTTGACGGGAAAAAAACTCTATATTTTTAGTATTTAAAAAAAATTAAAAATACACTTTAAAAATTCAAAAATAAATAAAATTTTCACTCAATTTTTTTAAAAAAAATTATAGACATAAACTTCATCCAATTTTACACATTTCATTAGTTTACATCATCTTCAAATTCTAAGCACAAATGCCACTTTTATTTCGTTAAAGTTGAAGACTATAAATTCTGATATCACTTCTCCTTTATAAAAGGTGACATAGGTTTGTGCTTTTACCCCTCTCTCTCTCTCTCTCTCCCTCCCTCCCTCTCCCACTCCCTCTCCCACTGCCTACTCTCTCTCACTCTCTCTCCCCCATCCCTTACTCTCTCGTGGGCTGCTCTCTCTCTTGCTCTCTCTCTCCTCTCCCATCCCCCACTCTCTCTCGCTCTCTCTCTCTCACACACACACTCCCATCTCCCCCTCTCCCACCACCTACTCTCTCTCTCTCACTCTCTCTCCCATCCCCTACTCTTTCTCTCTTACACACGCTTCCATCCACCCCTCTCTCTCTCACCCCTTACTCTCTCTCTCTCTCACTCTCTCTCCCATTCCCTACTCTCTCTCTCCTCTCCCATCCCCTACTCTCTCTCTCACACACACTCCCATCCCCCCTGTCTCTATATCCCTCTCCCACTCCCTCTCCCACCACCAACTCTAACTCTCACTCTCTCTCTCCCATCCCCTACTCTCTCTCTCTCTCTCTTGGGCTACTCTCTCTCACTCTCTCTCTCCCATACCCTACTCTCTCTCTCTCTCTCACACATACACATATTTCCATCCCCCCCTCTCTCTCTCACTCTCCCTCTCCCACTCCCTCTCCCATTGCTTACTCTCTCTCTCTCATTCTCCCACCCCCTACTCTCTCTCTCCTCTATCCTCTACTCTCTCTCTAACACACACTCCCATCCCCCCTCTCTCTTTCCCTCTCTCCCTCTCCCACTCCCTCTCCCACCACCTACTCTCTCTCTCTCTCTCACACACTCTCTCCCATCCCCTACTCTCTCTCTCTCTCTCTCTCTCTCTCTACTTTTGACCAGAGCAATTAAAGAATTGAAAAAAAAAAGTTAAAATTTTAGGGGGGCCACACTTTGTACTGTTTTATGATTTTTCTAAATAAATAGTACCACTTTCTATGGACCCCTTTTTTGAGGACCTAAAACTAAACCATTTTGAAAAATAATTATTAGTTTAGAAACTAGATTCAAAGGACTACTAGTTTTGTTTTTGCAATATCTTAAAATTTTGAGTGCAACTATCTTCAAATTCTTGTTGAAGTTTAGAAATTATTGATTTCAGAAAAAAGAGGTCTCCACTTATACCCCCCTTTTGGCACCACAACTTGGTGCACTTACCCTAATAGAAGAAATCACTAGGGTTATTATTGTATTCTTTGAAGTGATGATGATAAGGTCTTTGCTTTAATCAACACTACCATATAGTTTTTTAATTAATCACACTTTCTTTAGATTGTTTTATCCTTTTGAAGCCTTCAAATTGTTGATAAGGATGATATTGTTGTTTCTTTTTGCCAAATAGGAGAGGAATCACTTCCTTAAGAGAATAATATTTTTCCTCAAGATGATAATTTTTATTTGGTAAATTGCTTCCTCTATAAAGAAATCATTGGTAATCAAGGAAGGAATTCACTACCTTTTTTAATACATCTTGAAAATTTGTCTTCTCTCTTCCTTTCACTATAGATAAAAATTACACAAACTACATTAAAAACAATAGAGTTTGATTAAGAATTGAAAAATTACAAAATATTTCAGATCTATCTTATAAGGAAGCAATGGAAAATTGTTCAGAATTGATGCAAATAAGAATTGTGAGTCTTAAAAGGTTAAGCCATTTGAATCATTTCATTCATAGGAGTCAGAGGGCTTAACCTTTTTAAGACTCTAAATTCTTATTTGCATCAGTTCTATTTAATTTGATATTGCTTCTCTTACTTTTGATCAATTCTATTATGAGTTTTTGTTATGGGTAGAAAAAAATTAAATTTATTTAGTGCAATACAAAAATTAATTAAAATGTTTGTTTGATAGATAAATTTTAAGAATTTTTGAATATTTAAGTTCTTTATGAAGTTTGAATTTTTGACATCTTTATTAAAATAAAAAAACTATTAATCTAACATCTTTTTGACTCTAGTAAAAAGAGTAAGGGAGAAAATTAATCTTGCAAACAAAAATAACAAAAAAAAAATCCAAACTTTTGGTATGAAAAGAATCCTCTACTAGAAATTGTTGGAAATAATCAAGACTAGCAAGGTTACTGAGAGGGGAGGGGTGAATCAGTAACTCTTAAAACTTTAAATTAGTTCTGCATAATAACATATTCATCATTCATCCATCTAATCTATTGTATGCATGAAAAGATAAATACATGGACACACTGATTTGGTGACCCAGAAACCTTCCAATTAGAAAGTAAAACTGGGGTGGGGATGATACCCACAAAACTTCAATACTACAGTATAAAGTTGGCCTGTTAAGGCTTACAATGATCACTTCTAATGATCTACCCTGTTAGGAGCAAGTAGGATTGCTAGATCCACCTTGTTAGAGGATTTACAAACATACAATGAAGTATGCACTCTGTTAGGAGATTTACAAAAGACTGTTAAGTCTACCCTTTTAAAGGATTTACAAACTAATTCACCTGTTAGGATGAAGCAGTGGATCTGGTTACAATTGATTGCTGATAAGATCCTTTAGGCTCTGATCACCCGATGTGATAGATATAACTTTTCTACATCTATGTTGACCTTGTTGTATTCCTCTGTTCTGCTACTGATTTTCTTTCCTTCTTCACAAAATATTGCAATATAACACCAACAATGACATACAACATTGCTTCTCTTCAAATGATATATACCATTCCAATATTTACATTGGCAAGGTCGGCCAAACACAAGTGAACAAATCATTACTGAGTCAGCCAAATAGTAGAAAACTCGAGTTCCTCAAACTGACTTGGTGACCTTCTGTTACTTGGCATCCACTACAATACACTGCATCGTCGTGCACTCGATAAGAGTAGAGGCATGGTCCATACTAATCACTCTAAGTAGCTTGGAACTCAGTAACCATTGGTGACTCAGTGAATATTGTGTCAGTCGGTGAAAATTGAATCCATTGATAACCTTCTTCACTTGGTAAACATTGATTCCTTCATTTACCTTGTTTACTCAGTAAACACTAAGTCCTTCATTTACCTCGATCACTCGGTAAACACTAAGTCCTTCATTTACCTTGATCACTCCATAAACACTAAGTCCTTGATTTACCTTGATCACTCAGTAAACACTACGAAGCTCGATGACCACTAACTGCTTGGAGAACACTGTTCTGGTCGGTAACCACTATGAACTTGGCAAACACTGCTGAACTGCCCATATGCTCAGTTTCCAAAGGAATGCTCAGTATAAACTTGTAGACTGAATGATGAGCTCGGTAAGCATCTAAAATTGAATAAGTGTTTGCATTAATGAAAAATATACCTTAATTTCAACAAGAAATATCACTTCTTTGATCAACATGGAAGACTACACACATTTTTTCATTCTCTTGGGCTTATAGGTTCCTATGGCTAGATTTTTTGCCTTGGTAGCTACATTTTTGGCCACTCTAGTGCTAGGAACACCTAGGTACTACTAAGAATTGTGACTATCTACAAGGTCATATTTTAGCAAGAAAGGAGAGTGGAAGATGAGGATATCATTTTTGGATGAAAATGGTGAGATGGTAAAAGGGAGAGGAATAGAAATAGAAGAATAATTATTTGATGGTGAAGCATATAGAAAGCAAAAATTATAGGAGATAAAAAAGGCAGAGGTTGGGAAAAGTGTACAAAGTAGTTAAAGAGATGAAATCATCCATCCAAAGAATTATCTGCAACAACCTCTTCTTAAACTATATTTCTTTATGGATAATTCTATAGTACTTGTCACTTCTCTATTTGACATTTTTTTGTTTGAGTGCATGTGCATTGGATACCTTCTATCACTACTTGAGCTAGTAGTAGATATTGGTGAGTATTCATCATCATTATCATCATTTAACATAGGCTCACATGCATATCTTCTTTCCTTTCTTTCATTCCTCTTTCTATCTCTTCAAGTCATTATCTATAACTTTAGTCATGGGTCCAATAAGCTCTTCTCACTATTTTCCATTAACCATGTACAAGCTTTGTCTCTTAATCATTAGTAATTGGTTAATAGTTTCATTCTTAATACAATTCATAACCATATTCTCCATAGCTAGTTTTCTTCTTGATCACTTCAACATTTTCTCCTCAACTAAACATTTTGTAATGAGTTGATATACAATCATAGTTTTCTCCTTTCCAATCCTCTAGGAATATGATTGAGGCTTAAGATTCACAAAAAGAGTTGAAATCTAGATCAGGTAGAAGAATAGTTTTAGATCCCCAATTTTAAAAATTCATCACCTTGTAAATTTTCAAGTTTGAATGTAACCATTTGACAGTTTTCATTGGCACCAAGAACTTTAGAAATAATAAGAATTTTAATGAAGGCATCCCCCATCATCCTCATAAGATGAAGGCCTGAACTACTTTCTACTTTTTCTTTATCCAATAATTTTGAAGGGAATAATATTCTTAACAACAAATTCAATTGCCAAGAACATCTTTTCCTTTTGGTTGTGTGGATTAGATTTTAGTATCAAAATCCTCTTGATGTCTTTTTCCCAATATACACAAGAATGTACAACCACTATAATGTGCTTTGTCTTATCATCTTTAGTTATTATTGTCAGAGTGTACATAACTGAAAAAACATTTTATCAACTTCATAAGATATAAACTCCAAAAGACCACTAACAATTTGATTCCTTCTATCCACCAATAATTTGAATGATGGATAGGTAAGATATCCAAGGATAATCATATACATACCTTTTTGAACAGATCTTCTCCTACTGAAAGCCTATACAAATAGATGATATTTTAAACAAACAACTCCTTTTTCTACACTTCTTGTGACTCCAATATGTGCAATATGGATTCCAATGATGGACCAACTTCATAAAAAAAGAAAGAAAATATCCCATGATATAAGTAGCATACATACCTATCTAGTGATAATATTCTATTGAAGATGGCCTCTGATGTCACATCATGATGATGATGAAGAATACTCATCATCTACTAGTAGCTCAAGTAGTGATAAAAGTTTTTCAATGTACACATACTTAGAAACAAAATTTAGATAGATCTTATGGGATATTAAGGGGTCTTAATGTCTCTTTTGACACACTAGGACCCCTCATGATCCCTTTCGATACATTAGAGAAAATATGTCTCTAGAAAAACTTATATTTGTCCATAGAGGACATACACCCTTTCAATCTGTAATAATCTTAGATATCTCACCTCAATTGATCAGTCATGTCAGTTTTGAATCTTTCTCCCAACTAGATCTCCTTATCCTTTATAGTACCTACATGAAAATAAAAATCTGAATTTCAGTGATAAGCTCTATAGATACCTTGAAAAAGAAGGTGCACTGAAACACAAATTAACATGATATTATAAAAAGATATAGGAATGATGATAGAAAAGAAAGAATTATAATTTTCATAAACCCATCAAACCTTGCTTGATTCAAAAATGTTATTTTTATCTTGACTTGATACATCTATCAATCTCTTCCAGTCTATTCCAGTTCTTTATCTTTCCACTTTGATTTTTTTTGAATTGGGATTCAATGGTTGTGCAAAAGCTTCATGAGAAATCCAAAAGAAATATTTATTTCTCAAGAATAACAATATTTAACTAATACTACATACCCTATTAACATCTGCAGTCATAACTACATAGTTAAACTCAAATACTTATACAAAAATTTGTTACAAAAGGAACAAGCTCATGTTTACAAGTGACAAAATTATTACTACTTATGAAATTAAGTATGCATATGATAATCATGGTTTCATTTCCATGCCCTCAAAATCTAGTGGTGGTGGCATATTGATAGGCTCTAATGATTTTTGAGATTGTTGAGACTAGGAAGACCTAGTTAACATTCACCTTGGTTGCACTTAACACATGATATGCATGTGAGACTATGTCAGATTATGATGATGAATACTCACTATCTACTACTAGATCAAGTAGTGACATAACATATTTAGTGCACATGTAGTTAAAAAAATTAGGATGAAGATGACACCTAAAACTACTGGATTGTCATGTAAAAATTGTGTTGAAGATTACACCTCCAATTAATAGTATGTCATGGAAATTTTTTGATGAAGATGAAACCTATATTCACTAGAGAAGTTATCAATATGTTTCATTATTTCAAGACCTACACTATATTGGCTATCAATGTCGAGCATCAATTTTTATTTCATCTCCTCAAGAGATCCAATAAATTTTATCACCATTCGAGAAGAATATTGTTGTAGGTTTCCTCGTTTGTCATGGTGATTCACCCTTGGCTTAATTTCATGCCCTTCTTCTTCCTATTCTTGACATACACACAAAAACTTATCACTAAATTTTCTTATATGATGAAAATCAAAGAGAAAGTTTAGTAAAATGAATTGATGTACCTCAGATCCTTCACAAGAAGTCTCTATCATTTCTTCAAAAGATGATTTATCTTCTGGTTATAACCATAAGAATATCTCTCATATATCTTGACCTTGCATTGTATTTTTGCATCAAAATTAGGTCTACCTAGTAAGGTGTTGGAATTACAATAGGAAAGGTAAACTTCTGAGAGGAGGAGTGGTGGGGGGGGGGGGGGGGGGGGTGTGAATTAGTAGTTTAAACTTTGACCCATAACAACATTCACCACACATCCATCTCATACATTCAATAAGTAAACTAAGATACCATGTAAAGCATGCACATCTAAATCATGTAAAAAAGTAAACATTCACACATATATGACACCAGATATGATTACCCAGAAACCCTCCAATGAGAAGGTAAAACTGGGGTGGGGATGACACCCAAAAATCTTCACTACTATAGTAAATAAGTGTATCCAATGAAGGTTAGAATGTTTGATCATGAAACATGATCTACCCTATGAAATTTCTACCTTGTTAAAGGCTTACAAAGACTATTAGGTCTCACCCTATTAAATGATTACTTTGTTAAGAGATTTCACTAATTCACCTGCTAGAATGAATCAACATTGATCTTATAGTTAGCACTTGGTTTATTGATGATAGATCACCTCTAAATCAATATATTCTCGATCCTTCTTGATCAGATGTCTCTTTGTTGTACACTCTTCTCTTCCTCTATTCTCCTTTAATTGATTCTGTAATGCAATCTCAAATCATAACTCCTTAACCACCATGAATGCTCTATTTTCACATGAAAACTTCTCTCTTCACTCCTTTATACACCTTAGAAAGTTTAGGGTTTTTCCTCCTTAACAAGACATAGGTGGTTTAGGGTTAGGTATGAATCAAAGATTACAATTCATCCATTTTACCACTTAAACCTTCCCTTTACCTGATTAGCTACATGTAATGCATTGGGAATCCAACTTAAGATTCATCCTTATCTCCAAAATATCATAATTCAATCTTTAGGTCAGCTCAAAAATAGTTTACATAGTTGTTTGTGCGATTACAAACAACTATGACAAAACTTTCTTACTTGGAACTTGAAGTCTCTGATACTCAGTACATACTAATTTCTATAGTATGACTTGACATCTATATCACTCGACATCCACTACTAGCTTGGCTCTTGAATTACTCAACATACACAGTCTGCTTGACACTTGACTAACTTGGCAGATGAGTGGCTCAACACTCACTATGGACTGAGCATGCTCTATTTGATAGATGTTGTGCTTGGCATGTACTACTTGTTCGACATGAACTAAGTAAATGACTTAAGTGTGTAGACACTCACTAGTCAAAACCAATCTGAGATCAACAATCTCCCCCTTTGGCATGTGTGTCAAAAAAACTTGGTCATGCATTGATATCCTTATTCTTACAAGCATAACATATCTATTATTTGGCTTATGTACAAAACTTCAAAACTTCAAAATTTTGTAACAACTTATACTTCAAAAGTGTATAACTCCCCCTGAGTTGTTAAGTCTATCCTGTAGTCAAAATTCTATACTCTTACTGAGTAAATGTGTCTCAATTGATACTCTTTCATCTCATGCTTACTCCCCCTTTTCTCTTACTCTATTTTGGCTTAACTTTCTTTCTCTCCCTTTGTTCTTTAATTCTTTATTTCTCCCCCTTTACTTAGCTTTGTAGTCATTCTTTTTACTATCTCCTCTCTATCTCCCCCAAATTCTATATCTCCCCTTTTTTGACACTTATGCCAATGGGCTATACATTGATAGTGTGCTTTTCAAAAAATATTTATGGACCTATAGTATAATCTTGAGAACTCCATCCCAATTTTTACATGCTACATCTATAGAAATAATTTGAATGTCCAGCTCAATAGCATGGTGAACTAGGCTATCTAATGTTGAAAGATTGGGGTCTTTCTTCATAAGATTTTCAGCACAACCTAATTCCTTTTGCAAAATCTCCATGTGTGGGGTCAATGTTGTTTGGATGCTAATCAATTTTTCCCTTATATTGGCTTCATTTGTAGCTAATTTTGCTAACTGACTCTAGGTTTGTAGTAAAGTTCTAAAGTGCTTTTCACTTTGAGCTGGTTTTATAGGCAATTTTGCACCTAATGCATTTATTTAACTTTTCAAACTGAAAATGTGACTTCTTGTCTCTTGTGTGAAGAGTGTTGGATTGCATAGTTTAGAGTATAGTGAGAAAATGTTGTCAAGTACCTTCTTCACACTTTCAACCTTAGTTGCCAATGAAACTTGTGTGAGTGATATGTCACCTAATATTTTCTCATTTACTTTATTCTAAGATTTCTTTTCAAACCATTCTAACAATTTAGCATTTGTGTCAAGGTCTACATCACTAACCTTTTCCACTATAGTTTTTAGTTGTTCAATGAGTGGCTTGGTCTTATTTGGAGTAGGAAAATTAAATGCATCTAAAAAGATGTCTTTGATATCCAACAATGCTTGCTTCTACTTATGCTCCCTTCTGAGTAGTTCCTAATGCTTATGTCTAACTAGGGCTTCTTGGAGTATGCACATCTGCTTTATTATTATTGTGTCATAATCATATTTTGGTAACACAATCTCTTCATCAAGGCTTACATCTCTATATTATATCACTTCTTTAGCCTTTGATGAACTTGGACTTGACACTAAGATTTGCAATGGTATTGCATCTGTCCTTAGCTTCTAAAGAGTGTGACTAGAAGGAGTGCTAGATTCTAGTAAAGTTACCAGGTCTTGGATGGCTGCTTGCATCTTCATCTTGGGTATCAACTCAGTCTCTTCAAGCTTTTCCTTATTATCCACAATGCCTTGACTTGCACCTTGTACTTGTGTTGGAGGTGCAAATAAGATTTTTTTGACTTGTTTGACTCTATTCTTTAATAGTGGCTAGAATTTTCACTATGTCCTTTCCAACTGTATCAACCTTTTCTGATGTAGCTTCAGGTACTTTATGAAAATATTGTACACAAGTGACTTGAAGGATGATGGTAGGTGGTTCTTATGTATTCACCTTTTCCCTTGTTGTATTAGTTGTATATGTGAAATGTGGCCTCTAATCATCACATACACTTCAACACGATCATTACCTAAGAGATCATCTTGGAATAAACATTGAATTGTTCATCTGAGTAATTCAACAGTTTGGTCTATTGCCTTCTAACTAGAAGGATTTTTCCTTTTCTCTCAGAATTATACACGAGCAACTAGACCTCTAGTATGAAGGATTTATGTAGCTATATGAAGGTGCAATTAATCTATATGAAATGCATCTTAATCTAATAACAAAGAAAAAACATTATGCTATATGAATTCTTTTAAAGCTAATATGATATTAATAATGCAAGAAAAGTGTGAAAGCTATGAAAGTATGAGCAAGTGAGTAAATATTCCAGCGTTAATTCAATGCAATTGAACTCAATCTTTCTATAATGAGAAATTGATAGCCTTTTATATAGCATTCCTAAATCAATCAGCAGTCAAGATCAATTAGAATGAATAGTCAAGATTGAAGATGAGATTCAGTCAAGATGGAAGATTCCCTATGCAATTGAGGTTAACTAACTCAGATCCTGAGTGTGATGGAGAGTTAACTAAATTTCACTTGAGTGTGAGAACAAGTTGATAGGTCAATTCCAATTTGAGAGATAGATCACTCAAAATTCCCATTCCTAAACATAAGAGAAGATTTGAAAAGAATATTTGATTTAATAAAATAAGATATGACCTGATAAATGCATATTTTTAATTAATTCAATAATTAAATTCAATAATTAAAATGAGGACATTATTAAATTAAATATACTTAATTCCTTTGTACATTAGCTAAAGAGGTAATTTAATTTAATTAAAGTATGAAAACTTAAAATTAAATTAAATTTGATCAATAGGTTTAATGTACCTAATTTGAGTCGATACTTAAGAATTAAATAAAGAGTTTAATTAATGTAGATTAGGGTTTTCTACATCTGACACTTAGGCCAAGTAGGAATAATCAGAATTAGATTTTCCTACTAAAATAGGACTTGGGAATGATTGAATAGACTAGAGTTGGTTAACATGTCAATGTGCCAATTTTGGGGTATTACATTTGCCTCTCTTTGAATGAATGTGCGAGCAACATGTTTGATTCAAAGAAATCAAAAAGTATGACGCATAGATCAAGAAATGAGATTGGTTTTGAAATTGATGATACAAAGACTAATTGATAAGCTTTTAAAGGTTATCTCCAGAATGAAGTTGAACCTTAGGGAATCCAAATATAACACCTAGATACTGAGATTGATAAGATTCATTTCGAAACTGATGAAAAATAGACCAATTGATATGCTTTTAAAGGTTATCTCTAGAATGAAGTTGAACCTTTGGAAATATAAATAGAATACCTAGATACCGAGATGTGATAAGATTTTTAAGGTTATCTCCAAAATGAAGCTTAACCTTAGGGGATGCAGATAGAGTATCTAGATACTAAGAATGATAGCAAATAGATTGTCAAATTTCATAGAATTATTCCTAGAACGAGACTCATCTCTCAAGAGTTAGGGTTTAGACTGTCCTGATACTTGTCCATTAAAAGATGAAAATATTTATCAAGATTCATAGAATTATCCTTAGAACGAGGCTTAATTCTCAACAAAAGATAGGATTATCTCCAAAATAAAGCTTTATCCTCGACAAGAATTTGGAATTATCTCTAGAATGGAGCTTAATCCCCTAGAGTCTAGATATAACACTTGAATACTGGTCCATAAATGATAACAAGATCCATCATGAGTTGTAAAATCATCCCCAGAATGAGGCTTGATCCTCAGGAGTTGAGGTTTAGACTATCCCAATACCTATCCATCAAACTTTGATAAGGACTAATATAAGATGTGATTAGTTCATCAAAAGATGAGTTAGATGCCAAATAAGGGGAACAAGATGCATTAAGTGATGAGATGCCCCAAGTGATGAAGACATAAGATCTAGCTTGAGTCAAAATTTAGATTCAATGATGTAATAAACTTATCCCCTTGGGAGTGGCATCGAAAGATGACACACCAGAAATATGATGTAGAGTAATATATAAAGAGATACTGAAGAAATCAAAGGTTCAAGATAATATAGAAGAGATCAGAATGATCAAAAGAAAATTTGGAGTCGATTTGATGTGATTTCAAGGTCTAGAAGACCAAGTTTGATCAAATTTTACTAGAGTTGATTTTTTCTAGAAATTTTGGAAAATTTGAAGAAAATGTGTTTTGAAAAGTTTCCAATATTCAGAAAATATCAGCAAAATTGGACAGCACAAGGTTTCAATCATGTCAATCCCAAAGATTTAAAATGTGACTTTGAGTTGTTTAAGTGTGTCAGATTTTGAATACGATCCCAAACATGAGTTTAGAGTAGCTAAATTAGCCAAGGGTAATTTTCATGCCAATCAGAGCACTTTGAAAAATTAGGTCAAAATCTATATAAGGGCCCAAAGGGTCATTTTTAATTCATTTGCACTTTTTTCTTTTTTGAAGAAGAGAGCTCTAAGGAGAAATGGTTGTCCTCATGTAGAGACATCAATTCAAGCTTTCCAGATGACACAGTCAATCGACAAAGTATGGACATCCAGTGAGTAGTCAATAACCTTGCTTCACATTTTGATTTTCATACATTTCAAGGTGATTTTAGCATGTTTTAGGGTGTTTTAATTTTTGCCGTGTCAAATTTCATGTGAGGATGTCTCTCCTTGTGTTGGCCCAATTGCCCTTCACGCAAAGAAGTACTAGGCAAGTACTCCTTTGCCTGATGTAATGGGTTTCCTTGCATTGGAGACACCCATGTTTCACATGAGAAACCCTAAAAAGGGTGACTTTTTTTCTCAGCATTTGATCTCTCTTTGTGCGAAAATGTGTGTCCTCATGTGAAGATGTGCAATCTCGCATGAGAACATGAATTTTTGCACGAAATACTAGTGTAGAATGCATGTTTAAGTTTTTGAAATTTGACATGTCATTACAATTTTTTGCTTTCTTTCATCTTATTTGTTTAGTTGAGACTGATCGTTAGCCTATTGTGTTCTTGTGTGTAGGTTACATTTCCCAATGTCAAATTTTGATCCCATTACCTTCCTTACAGAGCTTTGTTGTGGTGACTTGATGATGCTGATATGGAACACATTGATAAACTCAGGTTATCTTATCTTTGCCAAATTCCACCAGTGTTTGTGAATCATGACCTTTCGACTACACTGGTGGAGTGTTTCCATTGGGAGACAAACACCTTTCATCTACTAGAGGACATCTACTAGATACTATGAATATCCTTCTATGGACCATGAGTGGTTTATGACACAGTGCCTTGGATGGGCATAGAGGCATTGAGGGCCATGTTTGAGGAGTATCTAATCATGGGTTGAGCCATCGCATGGAAGGAGCTAGTACACACCTATAAACCCATACATAGACTGCCAACAATGTTGGGTATATTAATAAGCTACTTCTTGATGCCGAATAGAGGTTAGCATGGATTGGAGTGTGGATGGGGAGTTGGTGCTATAAATGATGTTAGAGACTCTGGAGAGATATAGTTGGGATTAATGCATGCTCACCCACATGTTCCACGAGATGCATAAGATCATTTACCACGAGAGGAAGAGTATGGCTGCTAGGGTCTATGTTCTTTAGGTATGGGCATGGGAGCACTTGCCAGTGATGAGGGCTATTTTTAGAGATGAGAGGCAACCCATGGATCCTTACATTAGCCAATATAGAGGCTAACTAACATAGACAACTTTGGGGAAGACTGAGTAGTGGAGAGGCTAGCTAGATGACTTGGTGGCAGTAGTATGGCAATGGTGGAGAGAGACCAAAGTGTGAGATGATGCACCCCAAGAGCTAGGGCATATGCTCAATTCTCAACTACTAATAGGTCACTCTATGTAGATTGTGGAGAGATTCCTACTGACTCACATATGGTGACAATATGGGTAATTGAAAGATATATCATAGGAGTACTATTCCTACATACAGTTGGTGATAGATGTGGACTGTGGATGGTCCCCAAGATTAGATCTTGGCAGATTGATTATTCATGTGCAAAACTTAGTTGTGACATAGTGGGATTACCTACCAGTAGTAGTATATAGAGGGATGACTCCAACATACTCAAAATATTTCACAAGTCATCCTTTCCCTTGATTCATAGATCTAGTGGGGATGGGCATACCCATTCAGCTAGTATAGGAACCACAGGGACCACCACAGTAGCCACAACAGGAGAGGATCAAATAGGGGTACAATAGGTGCCCATTGCTCCTTGATAGATGAGGGTAGATCCAGTGTGGGTGGTAGTGGTACAGGTCAGAGGAGACCTCGAGGAAAGATGGGTTCCTTAGGAGCCATAAGAAGAGATACACAGAGGCCTTGTACAGAGGAGCAACAACCAACTAACTAGGGTGAGGGTGATGAGTAGATGTAAGACCATCCTACTATAGGGACCTAGGGTAGAGATATCCTAGCATAGACCTAGGAGGCTCTTAAGAGAGAGAGAGAGTGGGTGGATGGCACAACAACAACTAGGAGAATTTCATATATAGGTTGTTGTTAGGGATACTTAGATAGCAGATTAGGAGTGAGAGATCCATGATTTATAGGGGAAGCTAAAGCTAACAGCTCAAAGATTAGAGTAGCAATAGGATGAGATCTTGCTGTAGTTAGCTAGGGCAGCCTATTATTTTTTGGCCTATGCAATAGTAGTACTAGATGAGGTTGAGAAAGTGTCTCAATTTTCTTAGTATGCATGGGAGTCAGGGGGAGCATGACCTGTAGGAAGACCAGACATGCCTCCTCCTCCTCCTCCTCCTCCACCACCACCAAGAAAAGGTGAGGGGGAAGGAGAGAGTTAGCTTCATTTTTCTCTAGTTTTTTTTTGGCTATTTATCGATTGGTGTGCTAGCACCATATTGTACCATTTTAAGATTGACAGTGCTTGAGTAGCATCTATTTTTGCACTAATGTACAATTTTGAGTTTATATATATATATATATATATATATATATATATATATATGAGATTTTTATTTGAGTACCATTCACATTTGTCACTTTCTTTGTTTATAGTTTGATGTACATGAGATGTGTATGCTATGATTATGAATGCAAATATGATGTGATGTATGGGTGCAAATTTGATGTGATGTATGAATGTAGCATAGATGAGATGAATCATGATAGTATGTATGAAATGAAAAATGTGAATGAAATAAGATCTCATGCAATGTTATATGTTTTTGTTGATAGTGACAAGTATTCCATGAAGATTGAGAGGACGAACCAAAGAACTGAATGCTTATGCAGTCATGAAGAAACATGATACTTTGAAGAAGCCAATAATTCCTCATCACAAAGGATGCAAGTGGATTTTCAATCAAACCATGTGCTTATGTAATGTAATCCTATATTAGATGCAACCTTAGACTAGATGCAACCCTAGGTCTAGTTACCAAGCTTCAACAATTATCATCACTGAGCATTTAGCTAAATCTCACATATCATACAACTCCTACTAACATTGTAATAATACAAATATGAATATGACACATGTTCTAGTTTTTTTAGGATTAAATTTAAGCATTTGAGGCACAAGAAGTGAGAATTACTAGAACATTTGTCCCTTTTAATGTGGCAAGTGAGCATAAGAATCATAGCATAAATGCTAGGATGACCAGAATGTTTCTTGCATGTAGACACACTAGACACATGAGAGATCCTTATTATGTTAAGTAATCAATTGGTATTCTATCCACAATGACCCTTGCATTCATAACTTGAGATAGAAGTGTGCTAGATATACTTGCAATGACTTGTACACTCACTTAGCAGGAAGAGTATTAGTATTTACTGTAGCATAGAGAGTTCACTGCAACAAGCAAGGAGAAGAACCAACCTCACTGATTTATCCATATAAAAGGAGTCAAGGTACACACGGCCATCCAATTCGAGATGGAGGCTCTTATAGTGGACACTCCTCTAATATGGATGCTTCAGATCATTGGAACTATACCATCAAATAGAAAACAACTAAAAGATCATGCCCCTAGTCCTTGCTTCTCTAGTCAAAAGTGACATCATTGAGTCACTCAAAGAGACATGATAAAAATGAAAGAAAAGCAAAAAAAACAAAATCTCAGCATATCCCAAACAAATTCATCATTTTGAGTTCAATGTTTTGTGTTATAGGATTGATGTCAAGTGTTAATGTTCAAAACATGTATGAGAGAAATCTCTTTAGTAGGGTGAAAATAGTAGACAAAGACAATTAGAACAACTGGTGACTGAAGTCAAAGAGAAATCTTCAATAAGAATAACTTTAGTAGGAAATTGAGTGATAATAGATAGACAAAATTAGAATAACTGGTGATTAATGCAAGAGATCTTTCGTGATAGGAATCTCAAAAGTGACATGAGTGATAGTAGGTAGAAACAGTTAAAACAATTAGTGACTATCATGAAAGATCTTCCATGGGATGAATTTCTAAAGTGACACTAGCGACAATAGGTAGACATATTTAGAACAACTGGTGATTGTCATGAAAGAGTATCTTCTATGAGAGGAATCTCAAAAGTGACACTAGCAATAGTAGGAAGATGTAGTTAGAACAACTATTGACTATCATGAAAGAGATTCCCATGACACTATAGAGGTTGCTCTTGAGTTATGACAAGATTCAATCCATGGATACATGATGAAAAGTAGCAAACTAAAGTAAGAAAGAAAATGTACAAGGAAGCCAAAAGATGCACTATGCGATGTAGCATTTGGAACAAGAGATGCCTATTTAACAAGTTTTCACCTTCTTGGTAGAGATTCCTTTTTTGCTACCATGATGCATGTTTGCTAGGTTTTCATCAATGGCATTTTTTTTCTTTTTCAATTTTTTTTTGTATTTTTGTATTTTTCTCTTTTTTGGTATTTTCCTCTTTTTTAATTTTTTTTTTTTGTATTATTTGTATTTTATATTTTTTTGGGCATTACCAAGGTGTCCATTGCTAGGTTTTCACCAAGATAATGATTTTTTAGGACTTTTTACAAATTTTAGATTTTTTCAAGACATTTAGATATATACAAAGAGCTCTTGGAACCAGATCAGTTGTAAAACCACTTTAGATGGAGAGTGTCGATAGGCTCCTTGAGCACCTCTCCCTCGGCTATAGAAAGTTGGTAAGCACCAGATCCAAACATTGCACTAACTATGTAGAGACCAAGCCAGTTAGGTTCAAACTTCCCTTTTCATACCCATTGTTGTTGATTCTTAGGGTTTTCTCTTAGAATGAGATCACCCAGTCAGAAGTAATGTAGCTTAACCTTCTTATTGTAGCTTTTGGACATAGGATAAGCTCAAAGATGATCACACACAACTTGCTAATGTTCATATAACAATTCTAGCTCCTGAAGGTGAGATATTCTATAGTCATCATCAGTAATGAGGCCCTTCAAGAGATCCTCAAAGTAGGAATCTCAACCTTAATGGGAAGCACAACATCTACTCCATATACTAAAGCAAAGGGTTTTGTACCTGTTGGAGTTCTAATACTTGTTCCGTAAGCCCATAAAACTAGATTAATCTGAAGGTGCCAATCCCTTCTAGATTTGTTAACTATGTGATGCAAGATCTTAAGGATCACCTTGTTGGATGCCTCTACTTGACTATTACCCTGGGGATAATAAATAGAAGACCAATGTTGCATAATTCTAAACTTTTTGCATAACTCCTTAAGATCCCTATTTTAAAACTATACTCCATTGATAGTAATAATGGAGGAAGGTAGATCATACCTACATATGATGTAATTCATGATGAATGAAGCTATAGTTTTTCCACTTTCTATAGAGAGAGAGAGAGAGTACCTCTACTCACTCAGTGAAGTAGTCTGTAGCTGTAATGATAAATTTGTGTCCATTTGAAGAGTACAAATGAATTTGGCCCACAAGATCAAAGGCCCATTTTTGGAATGGCCACACTGTGATAGATGGAATTAGCTCCCTAGCAAGAGCATGAATTGGATTCCCATGGACCTAGCATTGTTTGCAAGACTTGATGTATTCGATTGCCTCTTGCTCCATATTTGGCCAATAGTAATTAGCTCTAATAAGTTTATGAATTAGTGTTAAGCTATTAGAGTGAGACCTACAAATGCCCTCATGGACATCAATTAATGTGATTTTAGACTCATTAGGTTCTAGAAACCTAAGGATTTTTCTATTGAGACCTCTCCTAAATAAGTCGTCGGCAATAATAACATATCATGAAGCATTGAAGATAAGGTGACATTTTTTATTTCATGTTAGATTGTCTGGGATGGTTTGGTCATGTCAATAGGTATATATATGGTGGTAGCAAGATGAGTTGTGTCCTAAAATAGTACAGATCATCCAAGATTTAGGGGAGTTATAGGTAGGGTAGAGTAACATTTCCACTAGGAACTCATGTCGAAGATCATTCTCTGGCATCTGTAACATGGAAGCAAGAGTTGCCATGGCATTAGCAGCTTTGTTGTCTACCCAAAGAACTTGTTGAAAAGTGATATGAAAAAAGTATTTCTTCAGGTCATCCACCATGCACTTATAAGGGATCAATTTCTCATCCTTTTTTTGATATACATCATTGACCTGGTTGATTATGTGTTGGGAGTCACCAAAGATGTTTAATTCATCCACTCTCTATTCAACTACAATCTTCATGCCATTAATGAGAGCCTCATATTCTACATTATAATTTGTACAAGGAAACAAAATCTTGTACACCTTAGGTAGTGAATAACTCTAGGGTGTTATGAATAGTATCACAACACCAGATCCCTATTGTGTGAAATAACTATCAAAGAAAATCACCCAAGTTTGGTGTGTAACTGTTAGAATTGATTCATCAGGGAAATCAATGTTCAGTGGAAGAAGATTCTGCATTGGTGTGTCTGCTAGCTGATTAACAATTAGTTGTCTTTTGATAGCCTTTTTCTCAACATATTGAATGTCAAACTCACTTAGTATCATGACCCACTTAGCCAACCTTCCTATTAGAGCTGCCTTGCTAAGTAAGTACTTCACTAGATCAATTTTAGCAACCAGTTGTTTAGTATGAGTGAGTATGTAGTGTCTCTACTTTTGAGAAGAAAAGACAACTACCAAGTAGGCCTTCTCAATGATGCTATAATTCATTTCATAGGAGATCAACATGCTACTTAGATAATAAATAGCTCTTTCCTTGTTATCATTTTCTTCTTGAGCTAGGAAAATACCAAAAGATGACTTTGTTGCTAACATGTACAAAATCAAAGGCTTATCATAGATAGGAGGCATCAAGATTAGTGGATTAGAAAGGTATTTCTTTATCTGTGTTAATCTTTGATAATAATCTTGGCTCCAGTTATATTTCACACCTTTATGCAGAGTCTTGGTAAAAGGTTGTGACCTATCTGCTAGTTGTGAGATGAACCTATGAATGGATTGAAGTCTTCCTTGTAAGCCCCTCATTTGACTGATATTACAAGGTGGGGGCATGCCCATGATTGCTTGAACTTTCTCTAGATCAACCTCAATTCCTTTTGCAGAAACAATGTAGCCAAGTAGTTTTACAAATGTTATGCCAAATGCACATTTCTTGGGGTTGAGTCTTAGACTGAATTTTTCCATGCGATCCAAGATAGGTCCTAAATCTTGAAGGCGAGTGTTGCATTTTACACTCTTAGCCACTGTACCATCCACATAGTCTTCCATTATTTTATGCATCATGTTGTGAAAAATTGTAATCACTACCCTCTACTATGTAGCACTATAATTTTTCAAGCCAAATGGCATCACATTCCAATAGAAAGTTCCCCATGCACAAGTGAAAGCAATCTTTTCCTAATCTTCTGGTACAATTTTGATCTAACTATAACCAAAAAATCCATCCAAGAGTGAGTACATTTCATAACCTACTATCATGTGCACTATCATATCAATGTTAGGGAGTGAAAAATTATCCTTCAGACATGCTAGGTTTAGATCTCAGAAATCTATACAGACTTTGATAGATTTTTCATGCTTGGAGATTGGAACAATGTTCGATATCCACTCAACATAATCAATAGCTCAGATAAAACTAGCTTTCAAAAGTTTTTCCAGTTCAACTTTGACCAATAATGTAACATGAGGATTCATTTTCCTAAGTTTTTGTTTGATTGGTTTAACTCCTAGCGCAATAGACAAGTGATGCATTATGAGATCAAGATCTAATCCCAACATGTTTGAATATGTCCATGCAAAGTCTATATTTTTCTCTTGGAGGAAGGCAATGAATTCCTCTTTTTCTTCTAGAGATAGCAATTGTACAAGATGTATCATGTGAGGATGCTCCTCTATTCCCAATTTGATTGGCTATGTTGGTTCCATTAACACTAATGATCTTTCCTAAAAATGACAAGGAAGTACATCAAATATCTCATCCGCAGGCACCTTAGAGAGGTTTTCACCTTTGGACATGTCTTTTATTTTTATTATTTTAGGTCCTGACACTATCACAATGTGGTTTTCACCATTAGACTTTCTATTTCTTTTCTTTTTTATTGTATGATTGAGATATTTTATGTAGCTTCAGTCATCTTGATGCTTTGTCCATTGGTGGAAGATGTTACTAGTTCGACTACCTTTAAGTAGTAGACAAGAGCATAGTCATTCTAGAATGTGGGGATTTTACTAGATGCATTGGAATTTTATTCTATGAGCTCAAGATAGGTGAGTGAAAGAGATGTGGTCGGTTTAAGTGCATTTGCGATATAATCAATAAATGCTTGGACAAGAAATTTGATACCTAGAGTAGCTTTGTCCACAAGTGTGTTCAAATACTTTTAAGCACTAACTTTAGTATTCAAAGACTCGAGGACACTAGTTGGATATGACTCATCCGACCTAATCCTAGAAAATTCACCCACTTTGAGAAGGCTTTCATAGACATGAACTTGATCTATGTCTTTGTCTATAGTTGCATCTGAGAGAGAGTCAAATTCATATTCTCAAGAATTTGTACTGCATGGAGACAGACTATAGAATTCCCCAATAGTGATGGGAACAAATTCTCCTTCATCATTTAGATCTTTACAAAGGTACTCAATGAGGAAAGCATGACTAGAATCCCCTTGCTCCTGTTAGATATGATGTGAATTAGTAGTATCATCAAAAGAATCACTATCACCATCCATGGTAGTGACACGCGGTACAAAGTTGTCTATTTCTGTGAAGAATTTAGCTAGATCATCAAGAATTAGATAAGGATAAGGATCCTCATCATCAGCATTGTCTTCATGGACATTATACTCAACATGTGACTCATGTTTAGATGAAATCTTAGGTTTTGTTATGAATTTGTTAATCCCTAGATGGAAGGGAATCTTCTTGAAGCCTAGACTAGATGTATCTCGATTCCTTCTAGCTATTGCTTTGGAAGGATCAATCAAACCATTTTTGTTATATGCAATAGGGCTATTCCCCTTGTAGCCAAAGTGTTTCATGAGTCTCAGACCAAGACCATACTTTTTAGAAGTGATTTCACAAGACTATTCTGTGGGATCAATTGAAGTTTCCTCTTTGTAGATCCATGCAACAATAGCTCTGTTTTCACTTTCCTCCTCCAAAGGGATAGTAGCTTTGAGAAAGGTGTTGAGCTATCATTTTGCATGATGCTTAATGGCATGAATCCTTTCAAATTCCTCTCTTGAAAAGCTAATCTGGGATAAACTCCAAGGTTCTGGGTGATCTTGCAACCTATTGGAATCTGCTCAGTTGAAGATAAATGTGAGTGTTTACGAGGAGGCCTTTGCTGGTTCATCAAAAAATTTAGATAAGATTTTGAATCTACTTGCTATTTCAAAATAACAACCACACAAAAATAAATATATTTTTGTATTATATATTTTATGATGAATACAATCTAAAAATGCAACTATATGAATTCCTAATTTAACCAAGTGTTAGTAGAGAAAATAAAAAAATATGAGGTAACAAGAATTTTAAGCAAATAACATGAAAGTAAAATCCTAACAAACATAAACTATGGAAACAATGTTTCTAAGAGTTAAGCTTTTGAAAAGATCAATGGGTAACCAATGAAAATAGGAGCAGTGCTTCCTTAATTCCACTGATTTAATTGTCAATGGGAATTTAGTAACCGTAAGATGTTTCACTTTTCATCAAAACAAAAGGCCATAGAAAGTGCGCTCATGCAAGATGAAAAGCTATGCAGGAACAATATGATGATCTTTTCTCAAACTAAGTATGTCACCAGAATTTGTAGAACTATAGAAATCACCAAATTTAAAAGATCACACAACTAGAACAATGCAATAAAACAATTGGCTCAATTACACTTTATGAACATATATTCACAAAATATAACACAATTAGGCAAGAATCACTACACTCCAAATGTGAGCACCAATAGAATATATTATTACATCAAAACAATGGTGGCCTAGAATATATATTACATTCTTGAATTGATAAGAAATCTTCTCCTCAATTTATGTTGAGAGTGAGAGATATTTTTATGCAAACATATGCTTCTAAACTAATAAAACAAATCTAACTATGTACAAACTAACTCTCTAACTAGTGCTTAGTAGGAATCCATCCATATTTATATCATTAATTGGATGCATGAGCCTTTATATGTCTTAAAACAAAGAAAACATGAGAAAATAAGAAAGAGAGAGACATTAGTTGATGTAGGTGTATCTAGAAGTGCCAAAAATAGAAGCTCTATCTTTACTAGGTGTCTATCAGAGTTAAACTACTATTAGAATGTGTTTCTGATGCACAGAAAGCTCTAAATTTTGAATTTTTAGTGCACCTCTAAATTCTTCAAAATCTTCCAAAATACTTTTGAAAAAATCCCACCTACACACCTAGTGTAGTAGCGCACCTCGGAGGTAGGTTCAAAAAATACAAAATTTCACCAAGTGTTAAAATTGAAATTCTAGCTTTTGGGTTTTTTCCCCTTTATACTAGAGCTATGTTTGGGTATTTGCCCTTGAATTTCTCAATGATCTTAGTGACTTGAGTTGCATCTATAAAATTGAAGGCTTCATATTTTTCTTTAACTTTCTTCCTATAGTTTCCCCCTCGATATGGGTCTCCGCAAAATCTCTGAGTTTTACATCTAACTCTAATAAAGCCTCTTCTATCTTGAATTCCTACCTAATATCATCATCATTAGTAGCTTGCTCAAAAAATTTCCATAATTCATCCACTACTACCTCTATTGGTATTAACTTCTCCTTAGAATCATCCTAAAAAATGCCTAAACATGCATCACTATTATGTCTCTCTACTTCCAAAATTCTCTCTTGGATTTGATCCTTGAGCTTAAGAATCTCTACATGTAATGTCTCCATTACTTCATTACCATCTACAATATTTTCAATCCAATCATCATTCTTGTTTAACTCCTCAGCTATATATATCTCCATTAGTATCTAATATCTTTGGTCTTTAATTGTTTGTAATGCCTACGTATCCTTTCCCTAGGTATGTACTTCATCCATCAGACCAAAATCTTGATTCAAAATGGCTACTAGCATATCCACATTCTCTTGCATAACATGTAACAAATTTAAATTTCCCTAGATAATTTGTACACCCTTTTCTTCAAAAATTTCTCTCCACTACTGACAAGCTCTCAAAAATGGATCCAATTGGCTTGTAGCCCTATCTCTTCTCTCGTTTATCACATTCAAGATTTCCTTAGGGTTTGTGGGATCTAGGGGAGCAACAACTTCATTTAGATATCCCTTTAGGATTTCATTTTGTCACTAAAGTATTATTAATTTTGCCCCATCCTATTCTAAGCTCCTGAATACTTCATTTATTCTAGTTGTAATTATTAGCTTAGTAGTGTCTAAGGTAGGTTTTCCAAAAATAACCTCCTAGATTTGATAATCTCATGGAGTCAATTCTTTAATGTTTGAATGTGAAGGAGGGATAGCTACATGAGAAAAAATGTCCTGGTTCTAATCAATCATAACAAAGGCTGATGCCTATGCATCCTTTGGAGGTGATTTAGGATTCCTTAGGACTTCAATCAATTCCATCCTATCCTTTTCCTTTGTGGTGAATTGTTGCTTCTTATTTCTTATTACTTCTTTCCTTAGCCACCTTGGGATATGCTCTAATAGAGATTTACCTTTCAAGGATGATGGAGTCTATTCTGCTATGCCTTTTCCCTTATCTCCCCTTTCTAGAGTGCTCTCCTTTTGCACGAGATCTATACCAGGAGCCTTTGTGTCTGTAGATTCCACAATCCTTACCTCAGTGTCTTGGGAAGTTTTCTCAGCCTATTCACTTACCTACCCTTCTTCTAACACTTCCTTGGTAGATGTTTGTTGTGCCTCTTCTTCTTGATTTGTTTGGACTTGTTCTGATTCTATGCTTGGAGGATAAGGGGTAGCCAATTCCTTATCTACACAAAATGTGATTTGTACTAGGGATGATGGCACTACCTTGGGTTCTTGTGGTTTGGGTGGTTGCTGACTTGAATCCTCCTATTGACTTGATTTGTTGTAGTATATCTTATCTTATCCTTGACCAATTTGGTACTCATAGGCATGAAATCAAAATATAACATCTGAAAGACATCAGTTCCCTCCACATCCTACTCATCTATCCACTGTTGCATTTCATCTTTTGATGTCATAGTCTAAATGGGTTCATCAGGAATAGATTGTGGTGTGACTATGGAACTTCTTCTCCTTTTTGACTTTGTAGCTCTTGCAAGATGAGTCCTTCAATTCAAAGGTAGATTTTTCTCTGTGTCCTCATCATCCTCTTCTTCCTTTTCTTTAGGGATTGGTTTGGGGATTGATGGTAAATTGATCACTCTCCTAATGACCTTTTGTCTCCTCTTTATTGGAGTCTTGATCTTTCTTCTTTTAGGGACAAAAGGGGAGGCTTTTTCTACTTGTCGAGGAAGGTATACCTCTTGTAATTTATTTTCTAATTCCCCTTGGCCTTGTTCAGCTAGTGGCATTTAGGTATCATCTTGGGCTTGTGTAGCTTCCACATTCTCTGGCCCTTGTAAATTTTCTTCTCCCTACCATGGAGGCACCTAAGTGACTTCTTCTTCTTCTAGCTCAGCCCTTTGAGGAGAGTTATCTTCCTCTTTCCTTTACCCTTTTGAGCCCTATAATATCCAACTAGTCTATCTAGTTGGTGTACTATCTTAGGTCTCATTGGTGATTGGGTTGTGAATGTAGAAACTGTGACCTTAGCTCCTTGACCTTTTGTTGAGCAAGCCTTTGTGTGAAAGACCACTGTTTGAGGAATTGGATCAAGTTTGAAAGGTCTCTTGATGCAATTCTTTATCAATTTGATGACATGCCTCTCCCTGCAATTAATGTCTGAGTTCTCTTCTTTGTCAATCTCAACATTTATAATAGGCCTGTCAGCAATCTTGTCCCTATTGAATAATGGATTGAGAAGATATTATGTATCTTGTTGTACAATCTTCAATGAGATCTTCTCCTTCAAAGAACTTTCTGCCAGATACAAAGTCATCCTACAATAATCCCTTATGTGGACATTGTAGTCATATATTGCATTCATATAGTGATCCTCAATTGCATCCTCATGCTAAAATGTCTTGCTAGCTAGATGTTGTAGTCTCCCAATGTTATCAAAATAGGGTTTTGGAGAATTATATTCTTCCAAGGGATATTGATCCCATTCACACTCAAATGATAGAATTTCTTGTCTTCACACCACACTAAAAGGTCCTATAGTAATAGGCCATATCCAACATATTTTTTTATTTTTTTCTAACTTTGTCATATATGGACAAAAGTTGCTGAGTGATCTCCAGTAAAATGAGTTTATCACTAGGATACCTAGGGAGCATTTTAGGGTTAATAGTTGTACTTGCTACTCTCAAATATGTAAATGTTTAGAACTAGATGTAGTAGGCTCCAACTTTTGATATCTTAGAAACTACCTCTTGTGACATCATTTTCACATAATCCCCCTCTATGAACCAGATTATTGTGAATATGAAAGCATCATTCACAATCCTATATTCCTTTCTTTTCTTTGAAAGCTTCTTCTTTACCAACTAAGGATATACAATGTAGGGCCATGCATGCTACCCTTCTTATAAAGCCCAGTATAATCTATCACTCTTGTAACTAGTAGGTATACCAAGTATGATGTCATGTAAAATCTTCTATTATCCTTCACTGCTACCAGTAGCTCACCCAAGTTCTCACTAAGATTGGAGGCCCAATCAATCAACATCTTTGTCATCTTGATAATCTCAATGAAATGGACCATCCATATGTTCAAATTTTGAAAAGTAGGAAAACCCATGATTCTACTCAAGAGAATGATCGAATATGCAATATTCTCCTTCATATATTCTCTTGTCATGTTGACTTTTTTGGCTTTCTACCTTAGAGGAGTCTTCTTAATGAGGTATGACAACAATATGATCTCAAAATATTCATCAATATGCTCCCTATAACATCACTTGACTTGGTGATAGGTAAACCTGATAAATTGATCCACCCTTGGAAGATGGAACACCTTGTCTATATTGTTGGGTCAGAGATCCAAGATGATCTATCCAGTTATGCTCTTGACAACCCTTTCTTCAGGATCATATCTCTCTCCTAGCATCATGATCAATTTTGAGGATTGTACTAAAACTGGATGTGACACTTGCTAACCAATCTTGATGGGATCAAGGTGAATATCATCAATGATCTTTCTAGTGGTTGGTTACATAGTGTCAAGAATGTGCCCAAATCTATGTGACCTAGTTTGATGTCCTGGATCTTTGAATGATCATCTTGAAATCATGACTTAGTTAGAACACTCTAAAACTTGAACACTACCTACTTTGGAACCATCTTTTCTGCAAGGGAGGATGACGAAGATGCTATTAAATCTACACATTAGTTTGAAGTCAAAGAAATATCAATAAATCAAACCCTAATAATGACATGATCAAAATACAAAACCCTAATCTACCCAAAAACACCTAGAAACCTAATTTGACCCTAGAATGCAAAAAAGGGCACACCAACCACACTTGATAGGTGGGCCTAGTCCACCATTTTCTTAGAAAAGTTTTAATATGGGTGTGCATTAGCACAACTAATGGGGTGCACTGATGCACACCCTTTTTTGTAACTTAGTGCAAAGAATATGAAACCAAAGGTGTGCAACAACACACCTAATTAGGTGTGCTATTGTACACCTTTAATTGGTGTTACACTTTCTTTATTCATTTTTAAAACAAAATTGTTATGAAAAGGTACATAGTAGCGCACCTAATTAGGTGCACTACTATGCACCTTTAGGTGATAACATTTGTTTGGATGTGTTTGTGTAGGAGAAGGCAGAGCATGGAGATGCACCTTTGTTGGTGTAGTGATGTGGTGAGGAGAGCTGAAGAAAGAAAAGTAAGTGAAGAGTTGAGGAGAGGGTCCTTGGGTTATATAGCTTGAGGTACCTTACACAATTATGGGAGGTGCATGGTTGTGTAGCTATGTTTTTGTGCACTTCCCTACAATGTGCATTTCCCTTTTAAATTTAGTGTACTAGCACACCTAATTAGTTGTGCTAGTGTGCCTTTCTTTTCCATGTAAAAAATATTTAAACTCTATCTTATAAAACTTGATTTTTGAGATTTGGTTTCCTGAGTCGATACCCAATCTTGAAAAAAATAGTAGATAAAGCCTTAAAAAAGATGCAAACCCCAGATTAGGGTTCCAGAAAGCCATAAAACAAAGTAGGGGGTCCTCATTTCTAGGAAAAATGGGGTGTGCATTATGGAAACCACAAAAAAAGTACCATTTTACTTAGTTTGACATGTTAACACAAAAGGTTTCTTCACTTCAGATGGTCTCCCATAATGTCAGGGGGACTCAGGAAGAGATGTCAAAGATATAACTAGTTCTATGTGATATTCACCCATTCCTATTTCTTTCCTTGAGTGACTGCTCAATTTGCTTCAACTTGTTATCATGATGGTCTATAGATTCCTTATTAGTAGGTACAAAGTTTTTAGAAAATTTTAGCATGTTATAGGTATAGCTAGTAGTTGTGAGTATGGTGACTTCAGAGCCATGAAATGGGAATTTTATGCATTGATGGTAAGTGGAAGGCATAGCTCACATCTCATGTATCCATGGTCTTCCTAGCAAAATATTATATGTTAAGGGAATGTTGAGGAACTAACTAGTGGCATCCCTTTTTATAGGACCAAGATGGAGAGGTAGCACAACAAGACCCAAAGATTTGCACTCAACTTCATCATATGGTTTGATAGTTATCTTGTGATGGGAATCAATGGACTCTTCAGAATAGTCCAATTGCCTGAGTAGAGTAGTAGAGGCAATGTTCAAGCCAACTCCATTATCAATGAGTACATGATGGACACACTTCTAGTGTATCACCTCAATGTGTAGAGGTTGATTATGTGGGTGACATAGTAAATTATTATCCTCCTTAGAGAAAGACATATAGTAAGGTGAGGTTAGATGACCTACCATAGATTGGAACCTCTCAAGATCAAGTTCTTGAGGTACATTTGCCTTAGTGAGGGCTTTGTCAAGAATCTCCCTATGAGCAAGGAAGATTTTGAGTAGTTCAAAGATCATGATTTTAGCATTAGTTCATTGTAACTGATCGAGGATATTTTAGCTAGTAGCTAAAGAAGTTGTCGCAAGTTTTGTTCCTTTGCCAGATGGATCGGCAAGAGGTTTTTCTTTGAGTTGTTCTAGATTAGGAGCATAAGGCACAAGGCCTTTGAGTACCAACTTAGCATGGGAACATGTAATAGTGTTGTCACAAGATTGTGATGGTTCATTGTCAGATGTGTTGGAAGTAGGACCCCTCAAGATAAATGTTGTCTTAGGTTTAGTCTTGTCTTGTTTACCCTTGATGGTGATAACATCACAATACTCAACATCCACTGGTTCAATCATGTGGACTATCACATCATCATTGTTAGAGTACATATAGTTGATCTTCTCCTTTTTCATAAGATGAGAATGGCTCCTTGAAATCCTTGTGATCCATGTTCTTGTTATGCATATCCATAACAATGTCACCATAATCAATTAGGTCTTGGAATTTGTGACACAAGTTGATGCAATTGCTGGTTTTGTGACCTTTGTTTTGGTGATATTCACAAAATGTGGTTTCATTCCACCATGATGGTCATGGTTGTGGATCGTAGGGATGAGAGCTATGTAATGGAGAAATGAGCTTGTTTTATAGCAAGGTCTTATAGACCACATCCAAAGGTTCACCAAGATGCTTATATTCTCATTTTGGGTGTGTGACCCAAGATAAGTTCTTCAGTTTGTTTCCAAATGTCTTGTTATCTAGAGGAGGTTTCTCAACATTCTTGGATGCTTTGAGATTGTCTATAATATTGAAAGCTACCTTAGTAGGTTTGGGAGTAATGTTGTCAACAACTCCATCATGCACAACCTCTCAGTTTTTGTTCACATACTTGGATTTGTCCTTATTAGACATGGATCCTTGTTTAGTGTCCTTTTGAAGTGGTAATTCACCCTTTTTGACCATGAATTCCTCTATCTAGATAGCTTGTGTGACCATGTCTTTGAAGGCATGTGGACCTTGAAGTTGAACTTTTTATCCAAAGTCAGGTAAAAGATTATCAATGAAGATATCAAAAATTTCCATTTTCGGAATCTTGCATGAATATTTGGTGTAAATTTGTCTTTATCTTTGAAGGAATATGAGGAAAGGTTCCCCAACTTTCTATTTAAGGTTACACAAGTCTCAAATGTTAACTGGGTGTTGTATGTTATGAGAGTACTATTGGACAAATAGGTTAGCAAACTCATCAAATATTTTGATGCCATTGTAAAGAAATTTGCAAGAAAGAATATAACCATTTCCACATAACCCATAATAGATCTAAAATAAATAAAAAATTAAAATCCACATTCACGAGAATAGACATCATACCCAAAAAATTGTGACACGAGATATACCCTGGGAAACCCTCATTGAGGGAAAAACCTAGCCTCCAAAAGCATCCATCACTATTTATTATTCAGAAAAAACACCATTGCAATACAACCATGGAAACCTTCAAATCCATAGCCACAACTAAGCAATCTATGTGAACAAGCATGAATCCACACATCCCATGCCATGCTTCTAACCTAGACAAATGCTCCTTGGCTAACTTATCAAGCTTTGTCCCACTCAACTCTTTCCCTTTTTGTCTTTTCCTCTCACCTTGTCACACTAGCAACTACCCTTGTGGCTACTTATATAGTATCAAGTTCCACAAAGCCACCAAGTGGTATTACATAAATCATGTGCTACCTAACCCATTGACCCCACATTTAATATTGGAAATTTAATTCTTTTCCCCAATATTAAATAATTACATGAAATATTATCACAATGTTACAATACAGCTCATCAAGTATATCCCATGGGAATATTTCCATGTTGCACATCTATCTAGATGCAACATTACATAATAAATAAAATAATACAATATAATAATATTATGTAATGTGTGCAACACCCATTATCTCAACGATCTCCCACTTGTTGTATACATTGCATAGGGTCAATCTGTAACCACATAAAAGAACAAGCAAACAATCCCTCCTAGCACATTCACCATCATGGATCAAAGTACACAAAGTGCTCCATCTTGATACTTGTAACAAAATCAAAGTATCTAGCATCTCAAACATGAATGATCTCACCTCCTATTATGCCACTGCCACCGAATATACATAGAAGCCATCCAAAGAAAAAGCCACCCAACTTACCACATTAGAAGACCATAAAATCCTATACCAATTGAAATTCCAAGCACAAAAACCTGATCCAAAGGTAATCACATGTATCCATAGTTGTCAAAATATCCATAGTTGAAATAGCACCCACAAAAAGTGCCAAACCCATCCAACTATCCATACCTCCAAAGGTATACCAAGTGAATCTCACATCACTAACATATCCAATTTGTAACCTATAATCACAAGCCTCAAGAGCAATACCTGCCACATATATACCAAGAAGCTCCCACTGCAAAAGATAATGTAAAATCTGTAACCAATCCACTCACAACATCTCAAAGAAGTGAATCCTTGTAGTATCAAGGACATTCACAATACATAAACTAATAACCTGCAAGAATAATTGTCACAAAAAGTTTGCAACACTTTCCCAAGTTCTCCACAACCAACAAAGGAAATAGATAAGAAAATAACCATGTTAGCTCTCACATGACATATATGAGCACAAACTAGTGATCACAATCTCTAACCAATCTCAAATCTAATGTAAGTGAAACTAAACATCTAGGAAGATAACCAAGACCAAAAGAAACCATGCAAATTATAACTTGTATCATGTCCTTCTACACACACCTCTAGATGTAAACTATGCAAGTATGATCTCCTCCATAAAACCCCAACCAAGAAACCACAAAAACACCCAAACCATACCATATAACTACTCATGAATGTAATCCTCTCGCAAGAATATCAAACACATAAACCATTCCTAAATCAAGGAATAACCATTCCTAAACCAAGGAATATGCCTAATAGAAAACAATCTCCCAAACTCAACTAGCATAAAAACATACACAAATGGAGATAACCAATGCTAAACCATCTCTCAAATGAACCTTCCAGAACTAAATCATATGCCATAGCTCAAGATTCATAATTATGAAAGACAAGCTTAAAAATAATGCACTTGAGAAAAATAATAGGGTATATCTCTCAAGTGGAAAAACCACCGAGTGAACCAAGAGTGGGGAATGAGAATTCTGATCAAGATACCCAAGTATCCAACCAAGACTCATCTAAGAATAATCTCCTCTCAAGTCCATATCAGGTGAATGCCCCTTAGACTTCCTACTGCAACCATCAACTATCCCAACAGACACTTCTCTAATCCAAGAGAAATCAACATGACCATCATCTCTAAGTATCAATGAGCACCTATAACTAATCAATCCATGCCAACTCCAAATGAAACATAGCAATATCATGAAGTATCCAGGTTATGATCAATGTACTCAATACCAAGAAACTAAACCAAGATCAAAGTCAAAGTTCCAACCATGGCCTTAGGATTATAAACATGACAACATAATCTTACCATCTCAACCAAAGAGATAACATGCTCCATATGAACATACTATAACATGTCAAAACTCTAAATGTGTATCTAGAGTATACCTTGACATAATTATGAAACCATCCTCACACCAAGGATAAAATGTCAAATGAAAGAATAAACCACACATTTACCAAGAACCCTATGAGTCCTCAAGATGTAACCATATCCACACACCATGAAGATAACCAAGAACCCCATGAGTCCCCAAGATCTAACCATCTTCACACACCATGAAGATAACAAGTACACCATGTAAATGTCAAAGATGCTTTTACAATAACAAGATTTAAGAAAAACCTCCAACATCTGCAAACACTCAATAAATATATCAATGCCAACAACTCCCACTCAATATGATACCAAGGCATCATAAAATTCATCTCCTACATGAAGATCCTCCAAGTTTACACTCACACAATCAAAGTGTCAGTACCAAGTGAAACCAAGATCTCCAAACCCAAGAAGATACAAACCAAACCAAGAACTAATCCTACACTATTACCCCATCACTGTGAAAAGCTCCCACTAAAATGCGTATCCAAGATATCCATGACATCATGATTAAAAACTATCCTCTAATCATGAGAATCAACCAAGGCATCAAACCATCAAAGAACTCAAAGTGCACATCATGAGCTCCTCAAAAGAAATGAAATAACCATGATCCTCAACTAAGAAGATATACCTCTATAACCAAATAAGGAATTCAAAATATTGAACATCAAGGATGTACCTATATATCCAATTATGTCATGCCAAAATCCATGACACCATGATCACATCCATGAACCAAGCATCTGAATCTCAATGTGTCCAACCCATCAACATAAAATAGTCAACCATAATCCTCCACCATGATTGTACCTAGTAACAACATCTCATCCCTTCTACATGAAGAAAAAATAAAAAATCATTTGACTTAAGGCATAGAAAACCCAAATCCAAGCCACCAATTTGAATATGAATCAATAATGAAAGATCAATGGGCAAAGACAACCTATATCCAAGCCATAAATACAACTTGTAAGTATAGACCACTTACAAAAATGCACAACTTGTAGACCCAACAAGTCATCATACATATCCAAACCAAATAATGATAACCATATCATCATGAGACCAATCTAAAATATGACCTACACCAAATTTGAACCAATGTGTAGATCTCTCCAAGAGCTTTCTGTTGACTATTCGAAGTCCAAAATCTAACTCTGTATGTCCAAGTTATGCCCTAATTTGTGCTCAAAATAAATAACATCTAAATTTTGGGCTCTTAAAACCTTAAAAAATATCAAAATCATATAACCAAACCTACACGAAATTTTAGTTCTTTGAATTAGCTTTCCAATGCCTATAAGAAGTTTGAAATATGATATCCTAAGAGAAAGTTATGGTCGTTTTACTAAGACAGTCTTTTTACCATTTTTACTGTAATTTTTTTTTTGTGACGAAAATTTTGATAGGATTAAATTTGATGGCCATCATAGGCTGAAACTAAAAAAACTCTTTCATTTCCTCTAAACATGGCCAAACTTGGTTATATTATATATGAAAATTTATGGAAGCATCAACCCGGATCCAATGGTGAGGTTTGTTTTTACCTAGGAGGTCATTTCTACAAGATGCCTCTAAAAAACCTTATTTACCAACAATTTCACATGCCCAAAATTTACCAATGTCCCATCATAGCAGCAAACCCAAACTCTCAGATCTACAATAAACAACTCGCATATCTTGCCCTTTGTTTTATCCTCTCATGCATTCTCATGGATTCAATCTAGGGTTATAACAACATAACCATAGCTCTGATACCACTTGAAAGAAAATTTGCAAGAAATAATATAACTATTTCCACATAACCCATAATAGATTTGAAATAAATATGGAATTAAAATCCACATGCAAGAGAATAGACAACATACCCACAAAATTGTGACACAAAATATACCCTAGGAAACCCTCATTAAGAGAAAAACTCAACCTTCAAAAGCATCCATCACTATGTATTATTCAACAAAAAAACCATTGCAAGAAAACCATGGAAGCCTTCAAAGCCATAGCCACAAATGAGCAATCTATGTGAACAAGCATGAATCCACACATCCCATGCCATGCTTCTGACCTTCATAAATACTCCTTTGGCTAACCTATCATGCATTGTCCTACTTGACTCTTTCCCTTTTTTCCTTTTCCTCTCACCTTGTCACACCAACAACTACCCTTGTGGCTACTTATATAGTAGCAAGTCCCACAAAATTACCAAATGGTATTAAATAAACCATGTGCTACCTAAAAAATTAACCCCACATTTAATATTGAAAATCTAATTCTTTTCCCCAATATTAAATAATTACATAAAATATTATCACAATGTTACAATACAACTCATCAAGTATATCCCATGGGAATCTTACCATGTTTCTCATCCACAACATTACATAATAAAATAAAATAATACAAAATAACAATATTATATAATGTGTGCAACACCCATTATCTCAATAGCTAGTAGGCAAGCGTGAAAACTACTCCATAGCCTGGCCACCTAGAGTTCTTGGGAATAAATGCTTGAGATATGTCTGATTATGCATAAATTCTATAGATAAGGCATCAAATTCCTAGAAGTGATGTTGGGGATCAGTAGTTCCAAAGTATTTATTGTACTTTGGTAGTTCAACTCCTCCTAGAAAAGGAGGCATGCCTATACTCTTGTCAAAAGAAAATGGACAAAGAGTGTCTAAGGTGTATGTTTTTGTAGGTTTTTCTTTATCACACATCATTTGGGCTAACTATTCTTGCATGATCTTCAATTTTTTTTGCAATTTGGATGTTTTAGTTTCCTCTTCAGGTGTAATGATAGTTTCAACATTAAAATGATGAGGTGGCTTAGCTCCCTCTTGAGCAAGTTTGAGAAAGTATTTCTCTTTCTCTTCATTAATTAAGATCTCCATGACTTTCTGGAAGTTTTTGTCCTTGCAACATTTTTTGATGTGTTAAGGAAGTATTTCTACCTCCTCCTTAGTCTCATTAGTAAAAGGTTCCTTATGTTGTTCATGCCTATGTTGATCTTGGTCTCTACTATGTTCTCCATGTTTTTGTTCTTGACCAACCATTATAGGAATGTGATAAGTTTTAGTGTGTTTTGGTTGGAAAGGTCCCTTAAATAAGATTTTAGCTATTTTGTTTGGAGACATATGACCTTTTCTAGTTTTAGGATCCTCTTCATACAAGGGGTTCCTAGTTTGTTGTAAGTTTATAGAAAATTTTCTTTGAACACGAGGTTGTCTAACAAATGAAGGAGATTGTGAAGACTCCTCACTAGATGAACTAGAGATAGATCATGTATAAACTAGAAAGTGACCTCTACCATGATTATGACCCCTAGCTCTACCTTGTCTAAGTCTAAGGGGATAAAACATGTTTCTACTTCTTGTTGCCATAGTCATAGATATAGACAAAAAGCAAAAGCCTAGACAAGGACCACACTAGAACGTAGACTCAAAAAAGCAAGATAAGAGTGTTGTATACTAAGGTATGAGTCATCTGAATAATGGTTGGAATAGCCAAAGATTATGACTATCGTGACACAAAGTATGACAAAGACAAGAGGAAAAGAACAAGATGGACCAGAGATGAGACTAGTTTGCATGTAGATCACAAGTTGTTAGCTAAGCAAGAATCCATTGTTTGACACTATTTGTAGATAGAAAAGTGGTAAAACGTTACAGATACATATCAAACTTAGAGTGCAGATAGCTTTGATGAAATAGTTTGATAGTTTCAGGAAAAGATATCACACAAAGATTCTTAGGGAATCGTGTGAGGAAACACAAAGAAGGATGTGAGGATTCATAACAATAATTGTTGACTAGGTTTCTTGTGTGAGGACTTGTATAGAGCAGTGCAGGGATGTGCTAAATTGATGAAAAGATAGGATTTTGGGCATAAATAGACAATATTTGTAAGATCTCATGTAGATATTTTTAGAGGACCACATAAGGACTTGGATAGGGCTGTGTGAAGAAGTGCTAACTAAAAAGGTTCTTGTGCGAAATTTCACAAAAGTGGGCACAAGAAAAGGGACTAGACTAACAACTGAGACATAATTTTAAATATATTTTGCAATTTTTCAGATAGTTCTAGATAGATTTTTTGTTGTTTTTATAGATTTTAGAATGATAGCTAGATGGTTTTCAAGTTTTGGACAACATTGTGGTTTCAAAAAGATAGTTTATTTTTACATAGACACAAGAAGCAAGCAGTAGTCACAAACAATCCAATCAAGGGAAAAGGAACTTAGAGGGATGGGGAAGTCTTGAATTTAAGTTTGTTTGACAAGTTTGGACAAGTTTAAGACTAAAAAAAAATACACTTTATCCCTATAGCAAAAAATGGTAGAGAAGGCAGAACCTTTGTCCCACAACTTATGTGCATGCGTTCACCTCACACAACTGTGTCACCCCACTAGAGGGCACCCATGTTTTTTTTGTATTCCAAGGGCTCAATAACATGTATATTGAATGAACACCCTTGTGGTAGGGGTCAATCATGTATAACACCTTCCAACACCCAGGTACATGCCTATGGTGAGCAATCTACAAGAGAGATTCTTCCCCCTCCTTGCACAAAGATTATGCCCCCTTAGAGAGTGAATTGGGTAGAAACTAACGAAGAGGTTTTTACTTGGCTTCCATTCATATTAACCCCTAGTGGATTTGTAAGTGAAGTTGAGGCCACCAGCCCACACTAGCATCTGAAAGTGTGCACACTTGACTAGCAAGACTAGGGTTAGCATTGACTGGTGCAATAGATAGAGCCTCTTCTTGATATGTGATATTAGAATGAAGAAGAGGAAATTAATATGGCTTTGGATTCTTTCACTCTACAAAGCTTCTTTATTATAGTGAGTTGGAAACTTTGATGAAAGGAGTGTGCTTACTTGGGTTGTTCCTAGAGTTTGGATCATTTGGTAGACCCCCTAAGGGTTGACTCAGACTGGTGGCTTAGATCTAAGGGTCTAAGTTTCTAATTTCCCTCAAAGGGAAAGAGCATACTCCTCTACCTCATCATGTTCCCCAAACATGCACAACATGTTAATCACCAAGTTAGCTTAATTGATCCAAACTTATCCTTTCTCAAGATTTTGATTTCCTAAAAAGAAATCATCATCCCTTCATAGAAAAGACTCATACTAGAGAACCATTAACTTGCTTGCCTCCCTTGAGTGTTGTCTTTTAGAGGCTTCTAGGTTTTTGATTTACTCTTGGATATCACTTCCAGGTAATAAAGAGCATACTCCCCTATTTCCCTATCTTGTACCCTACGAAGTTCACAAGCCCTATTTATACTATGTGTGAAAAGCAATAAAATTAGACACAATGTTTAAATGGGTTTCAAACGAGTCTTTGACATGTGTATCTTTGACAAGCATCCTATAATCACACAATTAGTACATGGTTGAAGTGTTTTGATAAAGGTGTGTTCGACGAGTGTCTTGCAAACCACTATCAAGCTATAGAAACCTAGAAATTAGGAAGAAAATGCTTTAGAGAACACTGTTAGACAAAAAAATAATGATAAAAATGAATTGTGAATACTACCTTTTGCATGTGCTATTGCAAAATTTTGTGCGAGATCATGTACAGGCCTATGCAAGAAAATGATGTGCACCACACAAGAAACCACACATTTATGCACTTTTTTTATGATGAAGTGCTATGAAAGGGGAAAAATCTTTAGTTCTTCACACCAAAAATGAGATTTCTCATGCAAAAATTTGAAAATTTGTACAAGTGTCTACGAAAAAGTAATTAAAAATGTAGAAAACAAAGTAAATGAGGCTAGAAAACTTGATTTCTCTATCCCATGGTGGGTGCTAGAAATGTATATGTGAAATGTGGGCCTTTGATCCTCACATACACTTCAACATGGTCATTACCTAAGAGATCATCCTAAAATAAACATTGAATTGTTAATCTAAGTAATCCAATAGTTTGACCTATTGCCTTCTTAGTAGAAGGATTTTGCCTTTGCTTTTAGAATGAGACATGAGCAACTAGACCTCTATTATGAAGGATTTATGCAGCTATATGAAGGTGCAATTAATCTATATGAAATATATCTTAATCTAATAACAAAGAAAAGAAAATTACACTATATGAATGCATTTTAAGCTAATATGATATTAATAATGCAAGAAAAGAGTGAAAGCTATGAAAGTATGAGAAAGTGAGTGAATATTCTAGCATTAATTCAATGTAATTCAATTTAACCTCTTTGTAATGAGGAATTGACAACCTCTTAAATACAATTCCCAAAATCAATCAATGGTCGAGATTGAAGATGAGATTTAGTCAAGATGGAAGATTCCCTATGTAGGTGAGGTTAACTAACTCAGATCCTAAGTGTGATGGAGAGTTAATTGAATTTCATCTGAGTGTGAGAACAAGTTGATTACGTCAATTCCAATTCGAGAGATAGATCACTTCGAATTCTCATTCCTAAACTAAAGTGAAGATGTGAAAAGAATATTTAATTTAATAAAATAAGATATGACCTCATAAAAGCATATTTTTAATTAATTAAATAATTAAATTCAATAATTAAAATGAGGAAATTATTAAATTAAATACACTTAATTCTTTTGTACATTAGCTAAAGAAGTAATTAAATTAAATTAAACTAAGAACACTTACAATTAAATTAAATTTGATCAATAGTTTTAATGTAGCTAATTTGAGTCGATACTTAGGAATTAAAAAAAAGAGTGTAATTCATGTAGAGTAGGATTTTCTACATCTGACACTTAGGTCAAGTAGTGATAATTAGAATCATAATTGCTTAGTAAAATAGGACTTAGGAATGATTGAATAGATTAAAATTGGTTAAAATGGCAATGTGCCAATTTTGGGGTATTGCTTCAGTCACTATTTTCTGTAGTTCATCTACACTCACCAATATAGGATTTTCACACAATTTTTCCTATGGTGTATATTGATCAAGTATCTTTTTTAGATCTTCCTTTGCAAGGGGATTGATGTTCTAAGTAGTTAGATTAGAAACATCTTTTACTATGATTTTTTTAGTATTCTTGCTTGTTATATGTTGAGGGCTGACATTAGGCAAATGTGTATCTTGTGCATTCTATTCTTGTTCCTTCTCTGCCTCAGTTGTTGCCTATTCATCCACATTCATTTATGTACCTCCCTTAATAGTGTATTGATTTTTGTCATCCTCCTCATCATCTTTAACCTCTATGGGTTCCTGTTCACCTTTTTTTACTGTAGCAAGCCCATAAGTGATCTTCCACATCTGTGTGGAATTCTTCACAACATCTTCAATATTATTTTATAGTATTCTAAAGGCTCTATATTTTGGAACAAATCTAATAGCATACTTCTTCATAGCCTTAGCAATTTGTGCCTTACTAAGTTCAGGCATCACTTGTGCAGGTGAAGCCTCCCTTATTTGTCTTTCCAAGTTCAAACAATAGTGCCATTTATACTTAACTCTCTCATATAAGATTTTAGGCATAGAGTTAGAAATTTTTATTGGGGCTTTCTTAAAATTATCCATCATGACATATATAGCTTCCTCCACTTGATTCTTCTCAACTTTACCAAGGTTATCAAAATCAATATGAGAAAATCCTGTTAAATCTACACTATTCTTAACATTTTCACATAGATTTTCTAGATCTAATGTTGGATTGTGACTCACCACTTGGAATTGGCTAATTTCATCTGATTATGTTCTTTCTTCATTAGTTTCAACTTGTGCAATGTATTTCCTCCTTGGTCTTTTGTGCACTTCTCCTCCCTGCTCTACTGGTTTGATCTTTTATTTTTCCTTTTATGTAGTCACACATGCACTAGCCCTTGTAGTAGGTGTAGTTGGTTTGGGTTGGCTTGCTTTTGTAGTCTTCTTGGCCCTTGTCACTAGTTGGGCCTTAGCCTTTCTCTTCTTTTGATCAGTGGGAGTAGGTGCTTCCTTGACTTCTTCTTCCTCGACACCTTTAGCAACTTTTGTATTTTCCTCTAGCTAATCTTCTCCCATTCCTTGTGTTAGTGCAAGTGGTGCTTGGGTCTAGATGTCTTCATCCTTTTCTTCTTCATTCTCTTCCTGCTCAACACCTTTGCCAAATTTGGCTTTCAACTTCTTCACCAACTTCTCCTTTTTCTTTATAACAAATATAGTTTTTAGTTCCATAGTGATCTTGGATTTTTCCATTTCATAGTATCCAAAAGTAGTAGCATCTTTGTTTATATCTTCTACTAGTAAATCTATAATAGCTGTAGAGCCCTCATCTATATTGATTTCATATCCTAATGGCCTTAGCCATCTTACCCTTGGAGTTGCTGCTTGAACAAAAGTATAATCAACATATACCAAGAAACAAACATCATCATAATGCTTTTCCACTAGAGATATTGGAATTCTCAATATTTTCTTCATAGATTACTAGAAATACTCAAAGGAGCTAGTCATAACTAACTCAAAATTCTCACCCAATTGTTCAATGAACTCACCAATCTGTACTAGTACTGACTTGTTTGTTTTCCATGTAATTGTGCCAAATGTAGGAAAAGTGTTTTGAACATAAAATAAAATGCATATCAAAATAGAACCAAATTTGTATTGAGCACTCTTAGTCTTCCTTATTGCTACTAGGTTCTCAATCAATTGTTGTAGTCAAAACTTTGCAAGATCATGTGTGTGATCTTTCTCTAAAATCTTACAACCCACATCCACTATAATATAGGGCACACTATTTAATATAATTGATTGGTAAAACTTGTGTGAAATAACCCTTACTACAAAGTCTATCAATGGATCAGTGATGGTATCAATTGCCATTCCTCTTTTATTCCACACAGCTCTTGTATTATTTTCAATAATCTCTTTTGAATCACTCCTTAGAGTCTTAGGCCGATCTAGGTTTGGATACTTTGTTACCCTATGGATTATTCTTTTGGTGATTTTGATAGGTCCATTATCTAACCAAAGTGAACTATCATGAATCCTACTCAATACAATTCTTATCCATTCAGTTTTGAATACATTTGGGTAATCTAGTGCATGAGTTGACCCTTTCTTCTCTAAAATTTTAAATTCTTCCCTTAGTACACCATTCTCATAGATTTTTTAATATGCTTGCCTAATCTCCATATCACCAATACTACCAATTTTGCAATTGTAACATTTCCTAACATCTTGAACCATTAAAACATTCGGTGGTATCATTAATAACACATTGGAGGGATCTTATTTGTATGAAATATCAGGTATGGCCTTGAATATTGGTTGTTTAACTCATTACTATTCAATTAAACATTCAAAACCTCCTTACCCTCTACACCCTTTGAACTAGATACCATTATGCAAAACTAGGGTTTACAAAAGTATAAACAACATAACTCAACGCTTGATAAATACCTTGCAAGATCTAATGGAATGGTGTTGAATTACTGCTCAAATCTTTTGAAATTGTTTCTGATGGATTTCTTGATCACCTCTTGCTCTCCTTACTCTTTCTCAATTTTGAAATTATGAAAAATGAACTAAAAATTGATCAAATACCCTTTGAAGTATTACAATTAATGTTGGGTGCTTACATATTTGTAAGCTTGGCATTAACCAATTTCATGCTCACTTGATTTTTATTACCATTCCATTCATTTGGAAACCATTACGAGCTTAGCATCAACTATCCAGTCTATTAGCTCAACATCCTCTAGCATTTCACTTGGCAATCATAGGAAACTTTTCATGCTAGGCAGTAACATGAAAAACTTAAAAAAAATTCTTGGATTCAAAATAACATCTTGCATCTTTGTTCATGCTTATGTAATATTTTTAGTACTAAATTCCTTTGGAACTGATGTATGATATAAATTTTAAATATCAGTCGCACATATCTCTTGATTACTTAGTTTGATGAGGTGTGATCACTTGACCCATTGGGTGAAGTGATCCCTTCTCCATTTGACATGTTGCAACCTTCCTTCTTCTTTCATGTCTTGTTCATTTCATTTCTAAATTTTTTAACATCTACCTTGCCTTTGCCTTTATCAAACTCACAACTTGGTGCCTTTGACTTTGTTGGGAAATATCGACTAATGTGACCAATCTTCAAATAGCCAAAACATGTGGTTTGACTCAACCACCTCTTTTAGTCACCTTTGAAGTGTGTTCTAATATAATTCTTAGGAACATGTCCATATTCTTGACAATAATGACAACTATATCTTGTATTATAATCCTAGTTATAAGAGTTGCCCTTGTTCTTTACCTTTGTTTTCCTATTTGATGACCACATGGGTTTGGATCTACACTCAAAAGATCTATTTCCATAATTATAATAGTTATAACAATATCCTTCAAATTTTTGTGTGTGTATAGTCATAGTTCTATGTTCATGTGTTTGATGACCTTGTTTGGTGTACTTATGATAGTGAAACATTCTCTTATGCTTGACATTTTGATTTATAGTCTTGCTCCTGCACACATTAGCAGTATGTCCTTTCTTACCACAATTATGACTAGTAGGTTTGGAGTTCTTACCTTTGTTGCTCATTTCTTCAACACTTTTTGATGACTCTCCTTCTTTAGTACTTGTGTATCCTAGTTCAGATGTATCATTATTGGATCTAGGGGATCTCAATAATTGCTCAAAGTATTTGATGGCTTCATTAGGTTTATTGAAACTTTTAATAAATTCCTTTTCCCTCTTTAGGTCACTTTGGAATTGTTCATTCTGCAACTTCAATGTTGTTATCTCAATATCCTTGACATTCAACTCATATGCTGTATTCATCATTTGACTCAAAATATCAAATTGCATGTTTAAAATCTTGGTTAGCTCTAATGATTTCTCTTCTAGTCTGTTGGTCAAAGTTCTTTTATCTTCTTCAATCATGGCTTTGTCTTCTAGGGCTTTCTTCTTTTGTTCAATCACCTCACATAGTAGTATGGCTTGTGATTCTTGATCTAACTTGATATTTTTGATTTCTTTAGCTTGGGCTCTATTCTTTTCCATTAGATTTGCAACTGTTGCATCAAATTCATTAGAGTCTCCATTAAAAAATAGCTTAGTAATGTCCATCTCTTTGTATTGCGTGTAACTCTCCTCAATAGCAATTTCCTTCCTTCTCTTCAAAGATTTCTTGAGTTCTTCTCTTGCTTCATTTAGTTGATGTAGAATGAGCTGTATTTCAATTCCTTGATTCTTAATGATCTTTTCCAACTTGTAGATTGCATTTTCAAGATCTTTCCTCAAAGTTGCAAAGCTTCTCTTTCAGAGAACTAGGCTCTATTAAAAATTGTTAAAATTACAATAGAAAAGGTAAAATTTTGGGGGGGAGGGGTGTGAATCAATAGTCTAAACTTTGACCCATAAAAAAATTCACCACACATCCATTTCACACATTCAATAAGGAAACTAAAATACCCTGTAAAGCATGTACATTTAAATCATGTAAACAAGTAAACATTCACACATATATGACACAAGATATGATTACCCAAAAACCCTCCAATGAGAAGGTAAAAATGACGTGGTGATGACACCCACAAATCTTCTACTGCAGTAATAAAGTGTATCCAATGAAGGTTACAATGTTTGATCATGAAACATCATCTCCCTTGTGAAAGGTCTACCTTGTTAAAGGATTACAAAGACTATTAGGTCTTACCCTTATAAAGGATTTCAACACCCTGTTAGAAGTGAGCCATGTTAAAGGATTTCAACTCAAAATTAAGTAAGCTCCTTCTAAGATGATTTCAATATAGTTTGTTAGGATTACTCTGTTAAGAGATTTGACTGATTCACCTACTAGAATGACTTAGCATTGATACTGTGGTTAACACTTGTGATGACATGAAGAAATAGAAGTCTTTTTAGCCCTTTTTGTGAACATTTTTCTATAACATACTAAACTTTATCATCTTTTAGTATAAGTATTTTGAACTTTTGATGTATAAAGTATGGACATAGGGCATAAAAATGATAATCAAAATTATATCTAAAAAGGGGTTCATTTTGTGGTAAAAATCTTTGTTCATGAATGTTTGATATGGGTAGATCTTCTTGCAGCCAAAGAGATAGCAAAAAATATTAGTTGAATAATTAATGCCTTTTTTTTGTAAACTAATAAATGTAAATAAATGTTTGCGGGAAGTCTTGTGTGTATTAAATGTTGATCATAGGAATACAATCTTAGCCGGAGTTAATTAAAAACAAACTATGAAGGAATAGCACTAAGGCATTGATGGTATTAATGAGAAGCATTATGATGCTGTCGCAGTTGGAGACTTGGTGGCAAAGTCAAAAGGGACCTGTTTTAATGAATAAAAAAGAGGGACCTAGTAAAGAAATCAATCAAGGAAGCAAGCATCAAAGCGATCGGTTACACATGCAAAGAACGATACCTAGATTCTTGGAAGCTGTTTAAAGTCAGATAAAGGAGTAGATCTAGAATTTTCTATGATCTATATTTGTGGGGAATTTAAGGGATAATTAATGTCTTTACAATGGCATGCTTACAATTTTAAGTTGTAACTGACTTTGCTTCATGAGGAAGTCATAATTATAGGAGTTTCTTGTTTTCCTTCCTTTTAAATAAGACCTCATCTGTATCTATGAGGTTAGGTAGTGAGAAAATAGATAGAGTTGATAGACATCTTGTTTTCCAAGTTATTTTAATATTGCATATTTGAATGAATACATGACTTTGTTGAGTCTTTATACCTCTATCTAAGTTGATCTTTTCCTTCATTCTCTGGGGGCCCACGCAAAAGGTGGAGTTTACATTAGTAAGTAGGAGTTAGACTCAATTTTCTAAGTTAAGATTAGAACTGCTCATATGTATTTTTGATCCTTCTTGATCATATGTCTTTTTGTTGTATGCTCTTCTCTTCCTCTATTCTCCTTTAACTAATTTTGCAATGCAATCTCCAATCATGACTCCTTAGCCACCATGAATTCTTTGTTTGTGCATGAAAACTTCTCTCTTCACTCCTTTCTACACTTTAGAAAGTTTAGGGTATGTCCTCCTTAAGAATAAATAAGTGACTTAGGGTTAGGTATGAATTAATGGCTGTGATTCATCCACTTTTCCACTTAAACATTCCCTTTACCTTATTGGTTGTATGTAATGCATTGGGAATCCAACTTAAGATTCATCCTTATCTCCAAAATATTGTAATTCAATATTTAAGTTGCCTCAAAAATGGTTTACATAGTTGTTTGTGCCATTATAAAAAATGATGACAAAACTATCTTACTCGACACTTGAAGTCTTTGATGCTCAGCATATACTAATTTCTATACTGTGACTTGGCATCTATATCACTTGGCATCCACTTCTTATCCAGCTCCTGAATCACTGGGCATACACTATCTGCTCGACACGAGTGGCTTGGCACTCACTATGGACTTAGTATGCTCTATTATATACATGTTGTTCTTGACATGTACTACTTGTCTGGCATAAACTAAGTAAATGACTCAAGTTTGTAGATACTCACTAGTCAAAACCAATCTAAGATCAACATAAGGGTCACCATTTTGATGAACAAACAAATGAATGATATCAAGACCCATAGTCTGAGCTCCAGAACCTAATTTATTTTTGATAGAATTGACATTTGAATCTTTGTATAAAACTCAGTGTACATCTCCCTCCACCACACTCTTTCTTTATATAAACCCACTATGCATCATCCCTCTAATCATTGATTTGATAAAATTAATCCATTTTTAAGTAGTTGCTTCATTAATTGGGCTTAATTAGGCTTATTAGGTCTTTTAATAATTGACTATACTTTTACATAGACATAAAATGATTATATTATGTCTAGTAAAGTCATACTAGACATAACGCCATCATGTTATGTCTATTGGACATAACACAGTTGCATTATGTCTAGTATGAAAATTTAGTCATACAAAGAATAACGCAATCACATTTTGTTATAAAAAAAGTGTGACCATGTTTAGGTTTGGTAATAGGCCCTTTCAACTACCCAAAGGCCTGGGTTGATGTCTCCCCTCCATTTTTTGTTGGTTTAGACATTATTTCAACTTCTAAGATCAATTATCATCTTTGACTTCATTAGGTTTGCAAATGGTGAAGTGGGTATCTCTAAACTTACCACTATAATCTCACACATTTTCTTAACTTTCTAACTATATAAATTTTTTATTTTTGGATAAGATTAGCATTGTGAAGTTGATTTTTCTATAGTAGTGTATTGACAATCCTCTCAAGCACTACCATTTTTTAATAACTTTTGATCTACTTAACCAAATGGAAAATAAATTACATAATATTGTTCTACACATGATTCTATATACTTAAAAAAAAAAAGTATTGGTTTTAGATTGTTTTGATGCAAGTTATGCCCAACGCATGAATAGATACCTAAATTTTAGGATGGAGACACTTCAAAAAATCATAGAAAACAAAATACTTGATAGAAAATTATGAAAAAATACACATATTATAGATCTCACTCTTACCTATCATCGTACCAAAGGGATTTTCAAAATACTAAATATAACTACATGTTTTGTTGAGCACACAAAAACAACTATGTTATGTTTTTCAACAAAAATAGGAATAATTTTTCATGCGTGCGACATTTGACCCTCTTAATATTATCCATTTTTAAAAATACTTAGTATTTTAGAAAGAAGATTCAAAGTAATAAATTATTATTATTTTTATACATTTTCTTATTTTGAGTGCATGACCCTCAAATGGGTCTTCCAAGATTAGGTTTACTTGATTTTAGAAAGAAAGGTGTCCGCTTGTAGCCCCCTTTCTACACACCATCTTGGTGCACTTACCCACTATGCATTTGAGATCATGAGGGACCCACATACCTAGAACCTCCTAGGGTAGAGGATGACCTCATTCTCTTCTTCAGGTAAGGGATGATGTTATCCCTTACCCTAGGTCCTAAAATGGAAGACTGTGGCCTATTTCAAATTTGGGATTTTTCTTACTTTTTTTAGTCATCTCTTGTAGGGTTTTGTCTCTAAATCACTATTAAAAAATCTCTTTTTATTTTTCAAGGGAAAGAAAATAAAATTGTGAGCATAAAAAATTGATATAAGAGAAATTAAGATGTGAATATTAAAGGCTTTTTGATTCATCCATTGAAGAAAACAAGAGTTCAAGCATTTTTAATCAAGTATTTTCAACAACCTCTAAACAAGTATTAAAGACATCATGAAGTTGCAAATAGATTGGGAAGATTGATTGAGTACTTAAGACCTTAGGGGTTTGGTATTATTTCCATGTTATTCTCATATATATTCTTTGTTTCTTCATATTTATACATTGGCACACACTTAAATACATATTGATTGCATTTACATGCTAGGGTTTCACTCTTTAGGGGTTGACTTTATAATTTTTACATTACATTACATTGTTTCTTGAATTTTTAAATATAACTCTTCTTTGTTTCCTCTTATCAATCAATACATTTTAAATTTGTAGGGCATTTAAAAAAAGGGGTCTCATCCTTATCTTCCTTAAATGAAGGTGCAGAAGGACTAGAGGATGAAAAATATTTATTCCTAGGGCACTTGTAGTATAAATGTCCATATTCATGATAAATCTTGTATCTATATAGTACAGCCTCATAAACCAATTCTTGAATCCATGAAATAGAGCCAAAATTGTTTTCTCTAGAATCTGGAAAAGGATTATTTAAATCTACCTCAACACAAATGCATGCACAAGAGATTCACTTATGATCTCTAATCTACATAGCTAAACCTGCCAATTTCCCAATGAGAAGAAATATTGAGTGAAGGATATCTTCTCTCTAATATTCTAGTGGTATCCATGAAATATCATCCTACACTGAGACCTAGAAGGGATTTCTTCCACAAAGTTAAACTTTATGTACCATGGCTTGATGAAGAGATAAGGGGAAATTTATCCTTGTGAAGTCTCATAATAACAACAATAGGAAAAAGAGAATTTTGATGGATAGATAGAATGATGGCACTTTTAATAGGTTTAATATTCTTGATGAATTGGGTCAGGAGGAATTCATTCTAGTTGAGCTTGCCTCTAGGGGTCGAGCTTAAGAGAAAGTTGGGGATGAGGAGACAAGAGATCTAGTTCAACTACTAGAAGGACAACAAGGTGGATAGATGATTATGATTGATCCACCTCTAGAGCAACATATCCATTTTCTTAGGTAGGCATAACCTGTTGGGAATACAAGAAATTTATCTTCTACTCTTTGTGATCAAAAGGGGATGACAAATATTATGAGAGGCACTAGAGTTTCATTCACTTTAGGATTGAAATATAAGCCTTTTAAGAAGAGGTCCTTAAAGAAAGCATCCAAGAGTCAAATAAATATTGATCAAGAGAAGGTCAAGATGATGGGAGAGACATTAGTTGAGTTAGGATTTGTTGTGCCCATTGATTCCAATTTCTCCCAACCCCCAAAATGATTATTATTTCTTGGAATGTTAGGGGGCTGAATAACATCCATAGAAAAAAGGTTGTTAGTGGATCTATTGACACTTAGTCTCCAAATATTGTTTTAATTCAAGAAATCAAGCTTACAGTTGATGGTTTAGCTAACTACATGCCAAAGTTGTGGCTCTAATGTCTATTGTAGGGAGTGGGTTCTCAAGGTAGCACTAGTGGTATTTATTGTCTTTGAAATCCAAAGAATATGTCACCTTAGTGGTAAATTTTGAGTAGGTCTTCTATCTCTCTGAATGCTTCTCACTTTCAGACTGGATAAAGGTGCACATTTTCTAATATTTATGCTTCAAATTATTTGGTGGGTAAATATCTTCCTTGGACCCACATCACTTTTTTTCCTCCTTAAATCCATTTCTCCAGTGGATTATGGCTAATGATTTTAATGTTGTTACTAGTTTAGATGAAAAAAAGAGGTGGGGTTGTTCGGTTGGATCTTTCCTCAAATATGCTCAGGGATAACATTAGTATCTTGAATATTATTGATGTTAAATAAATTAATGGTATTTTCACCCAAAATATTAGGAGTGGGGCTAAGGCTATTTTTGAATGGTTGGATGATTTTTAAGTGGTCTACTAGGTTAGAAATTTAGCTCTAATCATTAACCTATTAAGCTATCCGTCACTTCTTTTAGGGGCACCAAAAACCTTTGCTTCAAATTTTAGCTGATGTGGTTGAACCATGATTCTTTATGGGATATTATGACAGTTTAGTGGTCTGGGGGGTAGGCTTACACATAGTAGTTCCATGTTTACTTTTGAGAAGAGACTTCATCATGTAAAATTTAGGTGTTAAAGGCTGAACAAGTAGTCTTTTAGGAATATGCATACTCAAAAGATGGTGACTCAATTTAGGCTAAATAGTGTCACTCAACAAATTCAAGACAAGGGGATGACCCCTACTTTGAGTTTTTCAATGAATTCAAACATTAAAGAGTTAGAGGAATGGGAACTATGGGAGGATTTTTTTTTTAAAGAAAAAGTCTCATGTGGACTAGCTACAAGAGGTAGATAGGAACATTGCATTTTTCCTTAACTCAGTTAAGGCTTGTAGGTTTAAAAGTTATATCTCCTCACTTGTCACAACTATTAGAGCACAACTTTCCTCCTGCGAGGATATTTCTAGGGAGGCCATTAGTTACTTTTCCATTCATTTCTCTAGGGATGGTCCCATTCATATGATTGAGGCAAGGGCCATTTTAAATTGTATTCCCCAACTAGTTTCTGATGAGATTGTATGGCTCTCTTAAGCCCTATGTCATTATCTAAGCTAAATAAAGTGGTATTTGGTATGAAGATAAGTAAATTCCCTAGCTCGGATGGGTTCCCTATTCAATTCTTTCAAGAATTTTGAGAGATTATTAAAGTTGATCTACTGGAAGTGGTTTACGAACCACACAAAGATAAATAGATGCTCAAGTATTTGAATTTAACCTTTTTGGATATCATACCTAAGATTTTTGGAGACAATATCTTGGATCAAATGAAGCCTATTGGTTTATGCAATGTTACTTATAGAACCATCACCAAATTTGATTAATGAAAGAATTAGGCATCTTCTAGGCACCCTGACCTCCAAAGAACATGGATTCTTTGTTGGTGGTAGATATATTCTTGATAGTGTTTTAATTTCAATGGGATCTATTCATTCTATGGCCACATCTAAGGAAAAGGCTACGTTTATCAAGCTGGATCTAGATAAAGCATATGGCTAGGTAAGTTGGGATTTCTTGAGTAGAATTTTTTTTTCTTTTGGTTTTGATGTAGAGTGGGTGAATTGAACTCTTAGTTATGTAACCTCCTCCTTCTCTATTCTTATTAATGGGGAACCTATAGAGCTATTTTTTGCCTCCTAGGTCCATGTAAAAGGGATTCTTTATCTCCTTATTTGTTTATAATTATGGTGGAAGGACTTGGTAGATTTATTAAATTTTAGGTTGGATAGGGGCTCATCCAAGGATGGAAATAGAATAATAATATCCTACCTTATTCACACCTTTGATTTGTGGATGAAATTAGATTGATGGGCATGGCTACAATTAGTGAAAGATTTTACGTAGAAAATCAATGAAGATAAATCATCTATTTATTCATTTAATGATCCTTAGCCTATTCAGAACAAGATTTCCATGATTCTAATATTTTAGATTTTTTATCTTCCTTTGATGTATTTGGAACTCCCCTTGGCTCTAGGAGGTCAACATAAGGATTATCAATAGGGTCTTTTGGATAAATTCCAAAATAAGGTTATCCATTGGACTTACAGATGGCTATCTTAAGCTAGGAGAGTAATCCTCCTTAAGGTAGTGTTAGAAGATTTTCCCATTTATAGGTTTCTTGTGCAGGCTCCACCAGTCTCATTTATAAAATATTTTGATGCCCTATCTCATCAATTTCTTTGGTGAAGAAACCTTCTCTCTTATAAGTGGTGTAGTCAACTAGAAACATTTTGCATGCAACATTTTTCTAGAGGTCTAGGTCTTATGGGTATGGCTCATGTTATCAAGGTTTTGGAAGCTTGGCTATATTAGAGGTGGCATGATAATTAAGATTGAGATTGGGCTAAGATTCTTACTCAAAAGTATTTTCCAAGGGGTTGATTGTTAGGATATCCCAAGACTTTCTCTAGCTAGAAAGGGTTATTATATTTGGGACACTCTAAAAAGGGTGGAAAGCACATTAATGATGTTCTTTTGTAGATATATAATAGCAAATTATGTACATTATGTTGACAAGATTCCTAGGATAGATATCCCCCCCCCCCCCATTCTTTTCTGTCATCCTCATATCCAACCTCCTTGTGATATTTTTATTGATGTAGGGTGGACTAAGGTGGAACACTTTAGGACTATCAAACATTGTAGACATGTGGAAGTGACATTTTGGAAAGATTCATATGAGTGGCCTATAGGTGGATCTATGGATAGTTAGGATGAGCTTGCTACAATCCTCTAGGGAAGGTTTTTTAGTTCTCATAGGGATAAGGATATTATTTCTTGGGGTCTAAGTCCTAAAGAAAAATTTAGTGTTTCACAAGGATATGATGAGTTATATAGAAAAGGGCATGGATTAGAAAAGGTGCCTTGGTGAAAAAATGTTTGTAATAACTCTTCTTGGAATAAGTTTAATTTCTTTTTATGGTTGGTTTCTTAGAAGAAATTCTTTACTTGGTAAAACCTTCAAAAGAGAGGATTTTAGGGGCCTTTTCTATGCTCCCTCTATATGCATGATGAAGAGCATGTCTCCCACTTATTTTTTTGTTATCCCTTTTCATGAGAGATATGATATATGTTGTGGGAGTTGTGGCATTATGGTTGCATCCATGCTACCTCCCTAATTAAATTCAAGGAAATCCTTAGTAGACCTCCTGCTGGATCTTCTTTCCTCCATATGGCTTGAGCTATTGGGCCTACTCTGATTATATGGAATCTTTGTGTTAGGATTAACCATAGAAAAAATAACAAGTACATGAAAATATGACCAATATCATAAAATAATTAATCACATAGAAGAGAAGACAAGACGCAAGGATTTAACATGGTTCACCCAGTCCTTAGGTTATGTCCACCAAAAAAAATTCCAATATTATTATTATTATCTAGTGATTACAATGTGCAATCCCTTACAATTGAATACTATTGCATGAAGCTGTAATATAATCATACATTATGAAATCCCTAAGCCTAAGCTATTTTATACAAACTTTGACTACTTACAAAATTAGGGATATAATAAGTCATCCAATGGAAAAATAGAAGTCAATTCCATTTACAATAGTAGAGTCATTTTTGGCTTCAGGGGTGTTACCCTCAAAAACCCCCAAGGGGGAATTTCCCCTTGACCCACCCATGTACTATGATAGGGAGCATACTTCAGGTGTTGCCCCCAAACCCCCATAGAAATAATCTATAGAGAAACCATGCTAACTAAACCTCTCTATCTGATTAAGATACATATCACAATAATAACACCACTAAAACTGTAGCTCCCACTAGAATAGAAAAAAACATGGACTCTACTATTCTTTTATTCTATTCAATCTAGAAGACCAACCAAAGCTAAAGAGGAGTTCAACTTCTCCCTTGTGACTATCTTTATAAACATATCTAATGGATTTTGATCTATATGTAACTTCAACTTTAACTTTCCATTAAAAATCACTTAATGAAATGGTACCACATCTGTATGTGTTTTGTCTTTGAATCTCAAGAAATTTTTTTGGCAAAATGAATGAACTCTAGATTATAATTTATATGTAACTTCTCCAGCTTTAACTATGCATAATCCAAAAATGACTTAATGAAATGGTACCACAACTATATGTTTTTTGTCCTTAATGTAGAGAAAAATTCTTGGCAAGATGAATAACACTCTAACTATGTATAAACAAATTATTATCCCTTTGTGGGTGTCTCAATTCTTTAATGAAGAACTAAATCCATCTTATCTCCTTGGCTACCTTTGTAGCAAAAACATACTCTGCCTTGTTGGAAACCCTCTGTCACCAAGACAATGGTTAAGAGCTAGAATGAGGGAATTGTTAAAATTGATGGGGTAGAGTTCATGGTGATAGAGGATGTCATTTTCGCAGTTACTAGCATTCCCATCTTAGGAAAGAAATTCTACAGAGATAGGAAAATCTTGGGGCAAGCAGTGGTGAAATTTTCAAAGAATCAAGAGGAAAAAAAAGTGCTGGTGAAGAGATGAACCCATTATCTCTCAAGCTCCATCGAGCCACTACGGTGGTTCATTTTGTGGGTTATCATCAAATCTATCAGCTTGGATACCAAATTTGATCGTTTATGCACCTCTCACTTCATATTACTCAATCACTTTAGGTATGGGGCCAAAATTGCTATCCCCTTCTACCTATATTCTTCTATGAATGAAAACATTAATGAATATTAGGAGAAGCATACTAGGAATCTGACACTCCATGAGCGGCTGTTACTTTTAATTTATGAGTTCTTTAAAGCTAGGACAATGAGAAAAAAAATTAAGATTAGGAAGGAGGGCAAGAAGGGCAAAGGGTATTCCTAAGAGTTGGAAGAGGACTATTTTCCTTCAGACACAAAAGATAGCTTTGATATGCATACTAATTTGGAGAAGGATGAATCTCCATAGAGTAGCTCTAGAAAAAAAACCATTAGAATAGAAAGTAAGGGGGAAAATATCCCTAATACCAAGTAGGGCCTTGACTCCTCCTCCGATAGGGACCATAATGAAAGAGCTGAAGGCATGGATATGGGGGAAGATAGCACTCAAGGTGAGGAGGAGCTAAGAGAAGGGGAGGGTTTAGAGAGAAAGAAGGGCAAGAGAACCACACCATCAAAATTTTGAAAAGCAAAGAGGACTTCGTCCACACTTCCAAGGGCCAAAAATGTAAACACTCTGAGGCCAAGAATGATAAATAGGGGATTGAGAAGGAGGGGGTGGAAGGAGACCTTAATAAGAGTGAAAGGGGTGAATAGGAGTGGGGCTTTGAGGAATTCAAAACTAGTAGATATAGATACTCGATCATGAGAAAGGATAGAAATGTGGTGTGGCAAAATTTTGAAACATCTTCTACTAAAATGGGGATTAATAGAGAATTGATCAAAACACAGGTCAAAGAGGATGATGAATGAAAAATCCAAATAGAAGAATTGATTGACCCGAATTTGGTCATTTTTAGCAACACCACAAAGGAGAACTCAGATATGGATGTCCTCAACAATGCCAAGGACATTGCGGTAGATAGCTTCCACACTACCAAATGGATTTTTCATGAAATCCAAGATCTTAAGTATAGGGTGAGTAGCCTAAAAAGGGAGAACTACATCTTGAAGAATAAGATATCAAAGGAAGAAAAGAGCATGGAAATTAGAGTGGAGGAAGTCAAGAACAGGGTTCAAACAATGGAGAGCTCTATGCAGATTATTGTGGAGCAAAGCTACATTATTCTCAAAGAGGCCAATGAGAATATTAAGATTCTCATCAATAAAATGGAGGAGCAAAGAACTATCAAGGAGGAGGACCCTATCCCCCATAGCACAAAGGATAGGACCCCTAATGATAGCTCGAGGAAGCGCACTAGATCCAACTTGAGGAAGAAGGATACCCTAGATCCTGACTAGGACCTCTCAGACATGAAGGAGGTGGTGGGAAGACTGTCAGAGCTAAAAACCAATGTAGTGAACATTCTAAGAGAGATCTCTTGAGTGCCCTAGCCTTTCTTGGCTAGTCCTAGTTTTTTGTCTTATCTCCCTACCTTTTTACTAGTTTTTGTCATTTCATGTGGGGAACTATTTCAATTGTTTACTTTTAGTTTCTTTTGATACTTTAAGCATTCTCTTATTGTCAGAACTATATATTCTATGGGTTTCAAGGCCTTGTTAAATCCTATTTTCCTTAATAAAAAACAATATACTTTTCCTTTGTAGTAGATAAAGCATTAACCTTCTGTTACTGAGAAATCCATGATGTAAGAACAAGTCTTTCTCTTCAACCCTACCTCCTCTAGGGTTTATAATAAGCCACTTGTCTATCCTAGTAGGATTCTTACTAACCCTACCTCAAGAGGATTCTAACCCAATCCTCCACCTCTTCAACTTGTTCACACTAGTGATCAAATCCACTCAACCCCTAATAAGCTTCATGGATGCCTTCTAACTTTACCCTCATCAAATGATCAAATATGACCAAAACCAATCAACAATGGAGAGGAAGGTTTTCCAATAGATCATAGAGTCCATGACATTGTTCATCAACCCAAAATACACTAAATTCATTATTAATTTCAAGATTTTTCTTCGAACTAGGCCTAAAAAGGCTACAAGGAATTAAGCCTCCAATCACACCTTTTGGCTCACAACTCAAAAAGTTTCTAAACAAGGGGGATAAAAACTCCATATCCTAATAACCTTTTGGAAGACCTTTGAGATTTACCTAGTCTCACTTCCCTAACCTATTTGTATAGTGGGTTGCTAAATGTAGGCCTAAAAATAAGGGTTTCCCTAATGTGTTGACATCACCCACAAAGATTTATTCAAACACCCATTAAAAAATATCATTAGGATTTATCCTTGGGAAAAGGGCTTTTCCATTCTTCTATCCTCCTCTCCATCCACTTGGATTGAAGCAAATAATGCACTCAATCCCATGAAATTCTATTTCAATCATTGTGATCCCTAACCATGCTCCTTTGGCTTGCCTAAGGCATCAATGCAAAAATGCCAAACATAATTTATAGGGCCCAAGCTCTTGCACACCTATAGTAAAATGGTTCATCTCACACATTTCAAGTAATTTTCTAGATGCCAAAGTAGAAAGGTGAGTTATGACCCCATAACCAAAAGCTACCTAGTCCAAACCAACGACAACATTGAAAAAAAAATGATTTTACCAAATGATATGAAATGAAACTAAATGTATTATCTAATCACATGAAAAACCTAGTATTTACCTCTACTAACTCCTACATAGGTTACACTATAGAGTTCATTCCATTAAAAGACCCAATGAAATGAAAATGCTCCAACTATGGTAAAATTACTTAGCAATCTACTTCTTCGTTAATCAATTTTCCATCAATATGCCATCCAAACTCTATCATAGGTTTTGAAAGGCCTTATATAGTTCAAACACACATGTCCCAATTTCTTTTAAGTGGTTATTCCACCCATTTCTTAAAGTTGTACTTTTTGTAAGACAAGTTGTCATGACAACTTTTACAATTTTGCAAAGTTGTCATGTGACTTGACAACATTTTGGACCTCTCAGACATGAAGGAGGTGGTGGGAAGACTGTCAGAGCTAAAAACCAATGCAGTGAACATTCTAAGAGAGATCTCTTGAGTGCCCTAGCCTTTCTTGGCTAGTCCTAGTTTTTTGTCTTATCTCCCTACCTTTTTACTAGTTTTTGTCATTTCATGTGGGGAACTATTTCAATTGTTTACTTTTAGTTTCTTTTGATACTTTAAGCATTCTCTTATTGTCAGAACTATATATTCTATGGGTTTCAAGGCCTTGTTAAATCCTATTTTCCTTAATAAAAAACAACATACTCTGCCTTTGTAGCAAATAAAGCATTAACCTTCTGTTACTAAGAAATCCATGATGTAAGAACAAGTCTTTCTCTTCAACCCTACCTCCTCTAGGGTTTACAATAAGCCACTTGTCTATCCTAGTAGTATTCTTACTAACCCTACCTCAAGAGGATTCTAACCCAATCCTCCACCTCTTCAACTTGTTCACACTAGTGATCAAATCCACTCAACCCCTAATAAGCTTCATGGATGTCTTCTAACTTTACCCTCATCAAATGATCAAATATGACCAAAACCAATCAACAATGGAGAGGAAGGTTTTCCAATAGATCATAGAGTCCATGAAATTGTTCATCAACCCAAAATACACTAAATTCATTATTAATTTCAAGATTTTTCTTTGAACTAGGCCTAAAAAGGCTACAAGGAATTAAGCCTCCAATCACACCTTTTGGCTCACAACTCAAAAAGTTTCTAAACAAGGGGAATAAAAACTCCATATCCTAATACCCTTTTGGAAGACCTTTGAGATTTACCTAGTCTCACTTCCCTAACCTATTTGTATAGTGGGTTGCTAAATGTAGGCCTAAAAATAAGGGTTTCCCTAATGTGTTGACATCACCCTCACAGATTTATTCAAAAACCCATTAAAAAATATCATTAGGATTTATCCTTGGGAAAAGGGCTTTTCCATTCTTCTATCCTCCTCTCCATCCACTTGGATTGAAGCAAATAATGCACTCAATCCCATAAAATGCTATTTCAATCATTGTGATCCCTAACCATGCTCCTTTGGCTTGCCTAAGGCATCAATGCAAAAATGCCAAACATAATTTCTAGGGCCCAAGCTCTTGCACACCTATAGTAAAAGGGTTCATCTCACACATTTCAAGTAACTGTCTAGATGCCAAAGTAGAAAGGTGAGTTATGACCCCATAACCAAAAGCTACCTGGTCCAAACCAACGACAACATTGAAAAAAAAATGATTTTACCAAATGATATGAAATGAAACTAAATGTATTATCTAATCACATGAAAAACCTAGTATTTACCTCTACTAACTCCTACATAGGTTACACTATAGAGTTCATTCCATTAAAAGACCCAATGAAATGAAAATGCTCCAACTGTGGTAAAATTACTCAGCAATCTACTTCTTTGTTAATCAATTTTCCATCAATATGCCATCCAACCTCTATCATAGGTTTTGAAAGGCCTTATATATGTCAAAAAAACATGTCCCAATTGCCTTTAAGTGGTTATTCCACCCATTTCTTAAAGTTGTACTTTTTGTAAGACAAGTTATCATGACAACTTTTACAATTTTGCAAAGTTGTCATGCGACTTGACAACATTTTGTATAATTAGACCAAACTTGGTCAAAGCCTCATGAAAATCCACAAACTTCTTAAATATTATCCTTGGGACATGAAAACACCATTCCACCCTTTCTTTGTCCAATCTAGCCCTCTAAATGCATAAGTGCCATCTTTGACAATGATGGCAACAATTACACAATACCTAGCAATATTGGACAAACAAGTATTATTGAATTCTTCCAAGTACCTAATTAGACCTCCTAATGACTAACTAAAATTCTAGATTCACTAGCCCCTTTATTCAACTAGTGGCTTGGCTAAGGCCACTACAAGCCAAAACTTGACTAGGAACCCTAGGTTACCATGTAGCCTTACATATGTTCTTCAGCACCAATCCAAATCACTAATGTCCCATCATAAGTAAATATATAACCTTTAGTACTCCACCTATTATCAATATCCTTTGCCAAATATGAGTTAACATAGTCCTATAAGTTTGTAGTAGATCCCCTAAAATGTAAACACTTATTGGATGTTCCTCTCAAATATCTAAGAATCCATTGAACTGCATTCCAATGCTCAGTTCCTTTATGACTCATATAGCTCCTAAAAAATCCCACTTCATGTGCAATATCTTGCCTAGTATATACCATATCATACATTAAACTTCCTACAATTGAAGTAGAAGGTACCTTGGACATCTTAGCCTTCTCTTGTGGTGTCTTTGGATAGATCTCCTTAGTCAATTTTAAATGACCAGATAAAGGTGTGATGACAGCTTTAGAATTTTCCATAGAGAAACATTGCAACACCATTTCAATATAATCAACCTGAGATAATGTTAATTTTATGTTCTTCCTATCTCTAAAAATTTTCATACCAATGATTTTTTTTGCTGCCCCCAAATCCTTCATAGCAAATGAATGTGTTAACTATTTTTTTAATCCCTTGATGTGATCCATGTCTAACCCAGTTACAAGCATATCATCAACATATAATCATAAACTAATATAGTTGTAATCATCTAGCCTCTTAAAATAAACACAATGGTTAGAATGACACCAAGTATAACCATGTTCATTCATAAAACTATCAAATTTAAGATACCATTGTCAAGGGGCTTTCTTTAAGCCATATAAACATTTTCTCAATTTGCACACTAAATTCTGCTTACCTTTGACCTCAAATCCCTGTGGTTGTACCATATATATCTTTTCATTCAAAGCACCATGAAGAAAGATTATTTCAACATCAAAGTGCTCCAAATGAAAATCTTCAGTAGCCACAACACTTAAAATAGTATGAATAGAAGTCATTCTACCAATAGGAGAAAATATCTCATCAAAATCAATTCTCTTTTTCTGTGCAAATCCTTTTACCACTAACCTAGTTTTAAATATTTTCTTACCTTTGTCCTCTTCTTTCAACCTAGAAACCCATTTATTCTGTAAAGCCCTTTTACCTAAAGGTAACTTACATAAATTCCAAGTTTGACTTTTTAGCAAGGAGTCCATTTCTTCAGTCATTTCAAACTCCCACTAAAGCTTTGTACCCACCTTCACAACTTCATCATAATATTCAAGTTCACCAACATGTGTTAATAAAATGGAATACAAAGAGAGAGATTTTTTTTGGAGATCTACTTATCCTTTTTTATAGTCTAACATTCAATGGGGTGTGTGGTATGTTTTGCAGTTGTTATAGAGCATAAGGGACTATTGAAACATCATCCTTTTGCATATCATCCAACACTACACAATCATTTTATTTCTTCTCATGCTACTACAAAAGAACTTTGTACGACACTTTCTAATTAAATATGAAATCTCTGCTTACTAGAATTTTAAAATTTTCAAAATTCCAAAGCCTATAACCAAATTCATCAATTCAATATCCAAAAAAATACACATTTATTTGACTTATTTCCTAGCTTGCTTTTATTTTTAGAATTAATATGTGCAAATGCTTCACAACCAAAGATTACGAGAAAAGAATTGCTCACCTTCTTACCAGCCCATGCTTCCTCTAGAATATCATAGCCCAAAGGATTAAAGGGACCTCTATTAATAAAATATACAATAGTATTGACAAACTCAAGCCACATGTTTAAGGGAAGTCAAACATGCAACCTCACACTCCTTGCACACTCCATTATTGTCCAGCTCATGCATTTAGCCACTATATTTTCTTGTGGAGTCCTTGAACCATTTTTCAATCTACGAATACCACTAGAGGAACAATAATATTCAAATTATTTTATTCAATACTCACCACCATTATTAGATTTGATTTTTTTTAGCTTTTTACTTGCCTCATTGTCCAACAAGCATTTTCATTTTTTAAAAGTTATAAATACATTAGATTTCTATCTAAGGAAATAAACCCATACTTTTCTAGTTGCATCATCAATCAATGAAATATAATGATGAGAGCTACCAAGAGAAGATAATTGAGTTGGTCTCCATACATATATGTATGCACAAGCTCTAATTTCTCATTTTCTTTCCTTCCCACTCTTCACAAAACTAACTCTTTTTTTTTTTTTTCCATAAACACAACTTTCACATAAATCCATATTGACACATTTCAGACCTATTAAAAATATCTTTGAATGAAATAATTTTGTATCTTTCTCACTCATGTTTCCAAGCCTATTGTGCCATAGAGCTGTTTTAGAATCTACAACAACTATTTGTTCTCCCTACTCAACTGCAACAACTATTCCTAAATATAATTTTTTATATAAACAATTAAAGTAGAAGAAGTGGTATGACCCATATAGAGATATAAGGTGCCTACTTTCACACATTCTTCTAGTATGAGGGGACTTTTGAATCTTTCCAATGTTTATCATTGAAAGTAGGTATGCAACCCTCATCACCTATTTTCCTTACTGAAATTAAATTCATCCTTAGCCTTGGAACACGTCTTACCTCTTGTAGTAACCAATGATTCCCATTCTATGACTTAATATTAATTTTTCCATTCCAACAATCTACCAGGGTTCATTATCTCCCAAATAAACAATCCTAAAATCCTCTTGGACATAATAAAGAAAATAATCTCTATGGGGAGTAGAATGAAATGAATCCCTGGAATCTAAAACCCATGAATCATCAACACTTTCTAAAGAACGAAGAAAAATATCCTCTTTGGATTTATTACTTACCACATTTTCGTCCTTGTTTTCATCTTGTTTGTCTCCTTCATTGTTCTTTCAATTCAAGAAATATTTCTTCTTGTGCCCTAGTTTAGCACAGTACTAAAAATCTCTTGGTCCTCTAGATTAAAAACTCTTTCCCTTTGATTTTCCTCTAAAATTCCCAGGATCTCTAGAATTGTTTCCTCTCTTAATCATTCTACCTCTGCTTTGTGTGTTCAAAACACTTCCTAATGTAGATCCACTTGAGCTTTTCCTATGTATTTTCTCACTCAGAATAACACCAATCACATCAACATTTTTAGGGTATTAGATCTAGAAATATAATTACTCATAGCCATGACCAAACCATTCCATCTTTCCAACAAAGAACACAAAATAAAGAGAACACTAATTTCTTCATCAAAATTAACATTCACAAAAGATAACTAAATAGTAACCATATTAAACTCATTTAAACAATAGATACACCTTGTACCATCTTTATATTAAATAAATGCTTCATGATAAATATCTTGTTTGAAGCTTAGAGATTTTTAGAAAACCTTTCTAAGGTTTCCATCAACTCTTCTATTGTCTTTGCTTTTGTAATATTATATGTCACCGATTGTGCTAGGAATAAATGGATACTTTCAAGTGCCTTTCAATCCAAATTCTCTGAGTCCTCATCTATCATTATTGTCTCTTTCTTGGATTTTCCTTGCAATGGCCACCATAAATCCTTCTGATAAAGATAGTCCTCCATTTTCATTTTTCATAACTAAGAGTTCTTCCTATTAAACTTCTCAACCTTCAACTTACTATCATTTTCCATTGCTTCCACTCAATCGTGAGACCTTTTGTAGAGGATAGCTAAAAAAATTGATGACACCTTGCTTTGATACCACTTGTTAGGATTAATCACAAACATAAATAAGAATTACATTTACATACAAATAATCAATATCATAAACTAATAAATCACACATAAGAGAACACAAGACACAAGGATTTAACATAGTTTACCCAATCCATGAACTATGTCTACCAACAAAAAGTCCAATATTATTATTATCATCATCTAGTGATTAGAATCCACAATCCCTTACAGCTCAATACTGCCGCAAGAAGCTATAATATCATAATACATTATGAAATCTGTAAACCTAATCCATTTTATACAAGCTTTTAGCACTTACAAAATTTAGGCTAGAATAAGTCACCTAATAGAAAAACAATAGTTGACACTTTTACAATAGTGGAATTATTTTTAGCTTTGGGGGAACTACCTTAGAAAACCCCCACAAGGGCATTTCCCCTCAATCCCACCCTATACTGTGATAAGGAGTACACTTGGGGCAAAAGATAACTTTAGTGGCTAATATTCACCAATTGGACAATCTCACTCATTACTGACCCCAAATTTGGCTAATTATTTTGCACTTTTGGGGTGGCCACATCACTTGCACCTTACAAAAAATTGGGTCTCATGCTTAGGCCAATCGCCAATAATAATATAGAAGAATTTGTATTTTAGTGATGACCTTGCTAGTTGAATCTATTTTTTCCATGCAGTAATTTATATATATTTTCCTATAATTTCCATTTCTTATCTTAATCAATGTCATATTAGCTAATATTTGGTAAAAAATTAAGTTAGGTTACATGTTAAGTATACAAATTCGACATGCATCTCTATTCTAGAGACTTTCCATGAAACTTCTTATCCTTTCTCACTTTGGCCCAAAATACATTTGATAAGGAACATGTGTCTTTACTTTTTAGACTTTCTTTAAAACTTGGTATCTTTTTAAAAGTTTTTCTCAATAAAGGATTTAGGCCATTGATATAGAATCCTCCAATGATTATAAATAACATCAATGAGCCCTCCATATGACCATTCAACAATTTGGAGGGAAATTATAATGATAAAAGTGAGATAATTTAACCTTCAAGTTTGATAATCAAATAGGATCCATATAATAATAATAGAATCAAAAGCTCTAGGTATGTGTACTTTTTCCCATGATTTTCATCAATAATGAAATATTCGCTAGGATTTTATAGATTTTTCATACAATTGAAAAAAATTGCTAAAAAATAACTAAATTTTTTCCTAGTCATAAAAATTAATTGTTTTCCCTTGAACTAATGTTTGATTCACCAAAAATTTATAGGTTTTTCCAAAGGGAGGTTTCTTAAAGTTATCCCTACTTGGGGCACTACCCAAGAACCTTGCAAGGGACCTTACTCTTAAACCCCCATAGAAATAATCAGGGGGTAAACTGTGTCAAATAAATCTCTGAGTTTGATTAGGCTCCACATCACAACATTTTGGTTGGAACAAAATCATAGGATTTTTTGTAACTCCAATTTGGGAGTCATCTAACTATGGAAGAAGATTATAAAAAGGTTTTAGGAGACCATCTATGACATGTGTGATATGTCATAAAATATTAACCCTAGAGATTAGGGTATGTGCAGGATCATGGTGGGGCATCTAAAATCAACAAATCAAGTTTATATCAACTTGACATGAAATTTTGAGCTAGTTATGAAAATTATATTAAAAAAGTTGTAAGAATATAATATATAGGAAATTGAATGTAGTTTTGAAATTACTAGGATTTATCTAAAATAATTTAATCTAATTGATCAAAAATTTGTATTTTGATGTAGTAGTACAAAAAATTTAGGAGAAAAAAGAAGATGTAGGTGTATATCTAACCACCTTAATCACAATCATATAATAATTTTTTTGATAAGATTCTAGATATAAGAAGTAGACTCATGCCTAGATGTGATACATATTTTTGGGTTATTTTATTCCAAAATAATAATTAATTATGAATTTTCTACTACAACATTTTCTAAAAAAATAAAAAGCTCATGTCTGACCACTTTAACTAATTTATAACTTTACTAAATTTAAATTTTATTTTTTATTATGGTATGAAAAGCATAGAATGTGATGCATCTTTTAGATTTAAAAATGTTTTATGGTTTGAAAGTTAAAGTCATTTTTCAACTAGTATGTAAATCAACTCTTTATAGATATTTTAATTTAAAAATAAGTGATAATTACTTATTGAAGTCATATTTTGACAATAATTATATTGCTGGAAAGATGAGAACATGCTCAAAAAACCCTTTTCATTTTAACAAATTAAGTCATATTAAAATTCGTCAAGTACCTCCTCGAAGTATTGAAGTCATTAAAATGGGGAGAAATCACATTTTTTGAGTTGACTAAGGAGTCTTGGTAATTACCAAGCCTAATTAGATACCCGATATATTAGGTATTTGATATATCCTACCTAAATATGTAAAGGAATAATATTAAAAATGGAGAGTGGGGATTGAAAGTTGAGGAAGGGTCCTCATTATCCCCTCCATGATCCATGTGAGGTGCTTTAACTATTACAAATGGTATTGTTTTTTTTTGTTTTATAATATATTTCTATTATACTTTTTAATATTATATTATATTATATTATAATATGTTAGATTATATTATATTAAATTACAACATATTGCATTATATTATTACATATTATATTTAATATAATATATTCTATTATATTATAATATAATATGAATTAGATTTTATTATATTACGCTATATTCTAATATAAAATAATTTATATTAAATGATGTGACACAACATGTTTGTAGGGGTCCTAGGACACCTAGGGACATATGTGTTAGAATATATAGTCCACCAATATAATTGAGAGAGAGGGGGCGGGGGGATTTGGTGAATCAATTATCCAACTATTATCATAATTATCAACCTTATTAATTTTTAACCATGCCATTAATATAATTAACAACCATAACAAGATACTCTTACACAATAACACTAGATATGTTAACTAGGGAAACCTTGATAAGAGGGAAAACCTTGGTGGGGATAGTATCCACAAAATGATGTACTATTATAAATGTTCCTTGTTAGAGGATGGACCCTATTATGAGTCTTATGAAATACATTTAGTACATAACAGTCCTTCTTAGGAGAATTTGGATCCCTGTTAGGAGATTCCAACCCTATTAGGAGTTATGCCAACCCTGTAAGGAGTTGTAGAAGGTAGATGGATTCATTGTTAAAAAATATTCAGGGGAGATACCAATGAACCCAATGTCCAAATGATCTTTATATTATTCCTTGAAAAATAATAGAATAGAATTGTACTTCCTCTTCCTCTCTCCTATCAATCAAACTTCTAATCCTTCTAATCTTGATACCAAATCACCAACTTTGTATCCAATAATCCCTTGGATTGCTTACTTGCATTTACCAAACACTATTCTCTTTTTTCAAACACTTCACACTTGATACTCATCCCATTCATCCCATTCATCCTTTATAACCAAGAAAAATACTTTCCTTTATACCAAGTCCTCAAATAAATTCCTTGAGTCAAGCTTGAGGCTTTCCCAATTAATTATAATAGGACCATAATAAGATAATTAATTATTTCATAATCACATAACACGATTGCCTCACAGTCTCAACTTCTCACATGTGAGACTCTAGACCTTGCACAATCACTGACATCATTGTCAGACTATCCTTTGTTACTGTATCATTTACATATCCTAATTCTATCTCTATTAGGTGATGCAATCCAAGCATTAGAAACTACACATGAAGTACTATGTCTTTATACTACTCTTTGTAAATCAAATGAATCTTCTTCATGAATTTGAAATACTTCATGTTCACTCAATCTCATCATCAGGATAGAGTGTAAAGCATGTCCTTAACCATGATTTACCTTAACACCAAACCTTTGTCCATATGATCTTGTTCTCTATTTTCTACTCTGCTAGTCTTTACAGAAACCATACTATGTTGTCATCAATGAAAAATACATTCATGAATGCAACATGTCAATCATGCTACATGCTCTCCAATGCTTAGGATACTCCCCCAAAAGAATACCTTTAACATTCATGCTAGCAATCTCCCTCTTTGGCATTGATGGAAACATAGATGAAAAATATGTAAGTTCCAAGAATACCAAAAAGTACTCTATTTCAACTTCTATTGTAGTCATCTTTGCAAATCCTCTTCATCAATCAAATCTGAAATCATTTGGAACATTGCTCTATTCTACAACTCTTAGGATTGGCATTGGTTTTTCACATGCAAAACAACTCTTAGATTCTCCCCCATATAATGCTAGTTTCAGAACCATTGATATTAGCACTACTTATCTTCCTTTTTCATGTTGTGTATCTCCCCGATAAAGATATACCTTATTATTTACATGAATATTTCTAAATCTCCCTAGTAGAGATATGCTCATCTTTCTAATTCAACTATCTCTCCCCCATTCAACTAGAGGATAAACATTTCTCCCCATTCATACTTAGCAGTTGTCACACTTCTCTCCCCATATTTAGGAGATTATTTTCATGCATTCTCTCCCCCATTGACATCAATGACAAAGGATTCATTATGTTAATCATCTGCTCCAAGTCTTCAACTAGCTCAAGTGTCCAAAGACACTTTTAAAGACCAATTATCAAGAGTCCTTAGTGACTCCCCCCATATAAGAAGCATCAACATTTAGTGCAGTCAAATAATAGTGCTCTGTACCAATGGACTAATGCAATCTCTGCATCATCTACTCTAAAGTAGGTAGGGACATAACCCCAAGCATACCTCTCAAGTACTCAAATATATCTTTAGGCAAGGGATTTCTAAAGATATTTTCAATCTGATCTTTACTACTGACATATTATAATTTAATCTCTTTCTTTGCAACCTTCTCTCTCAAAACATGTTACTTAATAGATATATGTCTTTTCTTAGAATACATTACAAGATTCTTAGACATACTCACTATACTTGTGTTATCAGAATATATGATAACAGGTTCTAAAACTTCTATCCCAATGTCCTTCAACATTTGCTTCATCTACATGATGTGATTACAATAATTTTTTGTTGTTACATATTCTACTTCAGTTTTACTCTATGAAATACAATCTTGTTTCTTGCTTAGTGAAGAAACCAATCTTCCTCCTCAGAAAAATGCTCCGCCACTGGTAGTTTTTTTGTCATCCATAATATTTGCCCAATCCTCATCAATATAAGTACATAAAGTGAAATCACTTGATATATCATACCATATTCCATAGCTAGGTGTTCCCTTAAAATATTTGAATATTCTCTTTATTGGTGTATAATGATACTCCTTAGGATCAACTTGAAATCTAGCTACAATCCCAATTGCATTTTCTATATCTAGTTTGGTGTGAGTCAGATATTGCAAACCTCCAATCATGGATCTGTACTTCTTCTACTCAATTGTAGGTTTCTCATCCTTTCTAGATAACTTGTGACCAATTATCATTGGTTTTCCAACAAGCTTACAATTTTTTAAGTAAAATCTTTTTCAACACATCTTTTAAATACTTAGGTTGTGAGATAAAAATAACATCACTATTTTGCACAATCTGCAAACCTAGGAAAATCTTCATCTCACCAATCATGATCATCTCAAATTCATTCTTCATTTCTTTAGTAAACTTATCACTTGCCTCATCATTGCCTCCAAATATTATGTCATGAACAAATATCACTATTATCAACAAACTATTTTTGATTTCTTTCAAATAAAAGTTACTATTTGTCATACCTCTGGCAAATCCAATTTTTGCCAAATACTTGTCCAACCTTGCATACTAGGTTCTAGGTGCTTATTTGAAACCATATAGAGCTTTCTTAAATCTACATACCATATATTTTATCTTCTGTCAAAGAGAATCCTTTAGGCTGCTCAATATAAACCTCTTCTTCAAGTTCTCCATTCAGGAAGACTAATTTGACATCCATCTGATACACTTTGAATTTCTTATCTTTTGCATAAGCCAAAAGCATTCTCACTAATTTTATTTTGGCTATAGGGGCATAGTATTCCTCATATTCTATTCCTTCTTTCTATGAATAACTTTTGCATACCAGTCTAGCTTTTGTTCTCACAACTTCACCTTGTTTATTCATCTATTTTTTGAATACCCATTTAGTTCCTATAACATTCTTGTCTTTAGGTCTAGGACCCAATTCCAATGTTTCATTCTTTATAATCTTATCTAGTTCTTCCTTCATTGGTTGATTCCAATGATCATCTTTGCATGCCTCATCTGCACTCTTCGATTCAACTTGAGAAATCAAACACAATTCCTCATTCACTTTATTTCTTGTCACTACTCCTTTGTCTTTGCTTCCAATGATCTACTCTGGAGGGTGTTTCTTTATCAAGTTCTTATTAGGTGTAGGAGTTTCTATCTTAAATCTTATATCTTCTCTTGGTTTGGATCTTTGTTCTCTTCTTTTCTCAACAATTTGCATATCATTCTGCAAGTCATTGTTAGTCTCAAAGAAAAATTCCACATTTTCTCTAATATTCTAGGATTTTCTTCTTCCTTGCGAGAGTTGTAATCCATCATTTTCTCCTTAATTAAAAAAATTTCATCAACTTTCACATTTGCACACTCAACAATTATCTTAGTTCTATGATTAAAATATCTGTAAGCTTTTATTGTCAATGAATTACCACAGAACATACCTTCATCACTTCTTGGATCAAACTTACCAGTATCATCATCTCTCTTAATGTAACACTTTCTTTGAATTTTTTTGAAATACTTTACTGAGTTTGTATGACCAAACCATAATTCATAAGGATTCTTATTTGTACCTTTTTTGATTTGTACTCTATTCATGGTGTATACTATTGTATTGACTATTTCTCTCCAAAATGTATTGGATAGATCATTCTCAAACATCATTTCTCTTGATACCTCTTATATTGATTTGTTTCTCCTTTCTACTATCCCATTTTGCTAAGGGGTCTTAGGTGATGATATTTGTCTCTTAATCCCATTCTCTTCAACAAACATGTTAAACTCACTAGAAGTAAAGTCTCCACCTCTATCTGATCTCAAAGATTTAATTTTACACCAAACTTATTCTCAACTCTATTCTTAAATATCTTGAACTTCTCAAATGCTCCAGATTCCTCTTTAAGAAATGCTACCCACATCATTCTAGTACACTTATCAACAAAAATCATAAATTACCTTTCTTCATAGAATCCTCTTGTCCTAGTAGGGCCACTTAAATCTGTATGAACAATCTCCAGCTTCTTTGTAGTAGTGAACTTCTTGCTAGGAAATGGTACCTTCTTCTATTTGGCCATGATACACTATTTGACAATAATATTAGTAGGTTTCATTATCTTAGGAAAATATCTAATTGCAAATGTACTACTAGCCTTCACAGTGTTATCAAAATTTATATGACAAAACCTTCTTTGATATAACCAACTGTTATCCACTTTTGTAACCAAACATCTCATCTAAGTAAGATTCAACTAAAATATATTACCTCTAGATCTTGTACCTGTTCCAATCAGCTCACCATTTTTATTTTTAATAATAAATGTCTTCTATGTGAATTTAAATTGATAACCTTTATCCACCATTGTCCAACACTCAACAATTTATGCTTCAAACTATCAACAAAGTAAACATCATTAGTGTTAGCATTTCCATCAAGAGTTATAGATCTTGTCCCTATGATGTGATAGGCTACATTATTTCCAACTCTAAAAATACCTCCATCATGATTTTAGAATTTAACAAACTTGTTCATATCACCAGTCATATGATGTAAACATCCACTATCTATTATCCAATCTAATTTCTTTTTAACTTGGGAAACTAGAGACTTTTCTTCTCTAATTTCTTTATCAAGATCATCTTCCTTTATGGCTACAAATCCTAACTCATTATCACTTTCACTCTAAGTTATTTTTTCAAATTCATCATGTTCATTAGCATACAAACAATCTTTGTCTTCTAGGCTTGAAATTTATTTTATACATTTTCTCTCTTTTTGGACACTTAGATTCATAATGACCAAATTCATTACAAGCCCAATAGTTAAATATTTTCTCACCATCTAGTTCTCTTCTTACAAGCAAGGCTATACATTCTTCAATCTTCCTATCCTCTTTAGATTTGGTTCTACTACTTCTAGAAAAGATTGCACTACAAGATAAGAATGGATGAACACTTAAGGCACTAAAAGCTATCTTCACTCTTATCAATTCTCTAGATTGTCTCAAACTAGCTTCTTTTGCTCCCAATTTTCCAAGAAAAGTTTCCATAGTGAACTTCTTAGTATAGGATAACAAAAGATCAACCATGTGTGCTACTTGCTTGAATGGTAGTGTCAAAGTTTTTAGAATCTTCCATACAATATCATCTTCTTGATTGGATCCACCACATGATTTGATTCCTACAACAATCTCATATATTATACCAACATAGCTTCTCACAAATTCACTACCAATATATCTTCTCACAAATTCATCTTCCAACATCTTATCATCTTGAAACAAGGATATACAATTCTATAGTCTTACTCTTTTTGTATGATTATCTCCTTCAAAAGTATATTCTAAAGCTTTCGAAATTCTATGAGATTTTATAGTGACTTTAACTAACTGTATTCATTTTTAGGAAGATCTGTCAGTAAGGCTTCTCTATCTCTCATTTAACACATAAACAAATCTCTTTCTACTTTACTGCATTCCTCAAGCTTTCTTTCTTCCACAATATTCTTATTATCTTTTGTCAAAAGCTAGTATCTTGAACCCATACATAGTAGATGAGACTTTATCTTTTCTTTCCACCTATCATAGTTAACCACATCAAACTTAGGACTATCTTTTTTGAAGTGACTCACCATTGATCTCCGAAAGTTGTTAAGCTTTCTGTTCAAGGACTTGAGGCTCTGATACAAATTGTTAAAATCTTAACCATATGAGCAATATAATCATCAATCATAAAAAGATACTCATACATAATAACACCAGATATGTTAACTTGGAAAACCCTTGATCATAGGGAAAAACCTGGTGGGGATGGTACCCACAAAATGATGTACTAATATAAATATTACTTGTTAGAGGATGGACCCTATTAGGAGTCTTATGAAATATATTTAGTACATATCAGTCCCTGTTAGGAGACTTTAAATCCCTATTAGGAGATTCCAACCATGTTAGGAGTTGTAGAAGGAAGATGGACTCACTATCCAAACGACTTTAGGGGAATGACTAATGAACCCCCTGTCCAAATGATCTCCATATTATTCCTTGTAGAATAATAGAAATGAATTATAATTGTACTTTCTCTTCCTCTATCCTATCAACTAAACTTCTACTCCTTTCGATCTTGATATCGAATCACCAACTTTCCATCCAATAATCCCTTGGATTAGTTACTCACATTTATCAAATACTTTGCTCTTATTTGCACACTTTGCACTTGATACTCATCCCATTCATCATTTACAACCAAGGAAGATACTTTCCTTTATGCCAAGTCCTCAAAATAATTCCTTGAGTTGGCCTTAAGGCTTTCCCAAATCATCATGATAGGACTACAATAAGATAATTAATTATTTCACAATCAGATAACACTATAGGCTACTAGTCTCAACAATTTATTACACATGTGAATCCAAACCTTGTGCACTCATTGACATCATCATAGACTATTCTCTATTATTTTATAACTTTACATATCCTGATTCTATCTTTGTTAGGAGATACTGTAAGGAAACTTGGCAACAAAGAATATAACCGTTTCCACATAACCCATAATAGATCTAAAATAAACACGGAATTAAAATCCACATGCAAGAGAAAAGACAACATACCCACAAAATGTGACACAAGATATACCCTGGGAAACCCTCATTGAGGGAAAAACCCAGCCTCCAAAAGCATCCATCATCATGTATTATTTAGCAAAAATACTATTGCCATACAACTATGGAAGCCTTCATGGCCATAGCCACAACCGAGCAAACTATGTGAACAAGCATGAATCCACACATCCCATGCCATGCTTTCAACCTTCACAAATGCTCCCTTGGCTAACCTATCAAGCCTTGTCCCGCTCGACTCTTGCCTTTTGTCTTCTCCTTGTCACTCTCTCTCTTTTTATTTTCTCTCTACAACAACTACCCTTGTGGCTGCTTATATAGTAGCAAGTCCCACAAAACCACCAAGTGGTATTACATAAACCATGTGCTAAAACCATGTGCCACCTAACCCACTGACCCCACATTTAATATTGGGCATTTAATTCTTTTTTTTCCCAATATTAAATAATTACATGAAATATTTTCACAATGTCACAATACAACTCATCAAGAATATTCCATGGGAATCTTTACATGTTGCACGTCCATCTAGGCACAACATTACATAATAAAATAAAATAATAAAATAATAATATTATGCAATGTGTGCAACACCCATTATCTCAACAATCTCCCACTTGTTGTATACATTGCATAGGGTCAATCCGTAGCCACATAAATGAACAAGGGAACAATCCCTCCCAGCACATCCACCATCATGGATCAAAATAAACCAAGTGCTCCATCCTGGTACCTGCAACAAAATCAAAGTATCCAGCATCTCAAACATGAATGATCTCACCTCCTATTATGCCACTCCCACTGGACATACATAGAAGCCATCCAAAGAGAAAGCCACCCAACCTGTCGCATTAGAAGATCATAAAATCCTGTACCAACTAAAATTCCAAGCACAAATAACCTGATCCAAAGGTAATCACATGTATCCGTAGTTGTCAAAATATCCATAGCTGAAATAGCACCCACAGCAAAGTGCCAAACCCATCCAACTATCCATACCTCAAAGGTATAACAAGTGAATCTCATATCACCGACATATCCAATCTGTAACCTGCAATCACAAGCCTCAAGAGCAATACCTGCCACATATATACCAAGAAGCTCCCACTGCAAAAGATAATGTCAAATCTATAACCAATCCACTCAACACATCTCAAAGAAGTGAATCCATGTAGCATCAAGGACATCCACAATACATAAACTGATATCCTGCAAGAAAAATTCTCATAACAAGTCTCCAATGTTCTCCCAAGTTCACCACAACCAACAGAGGAAAGAGATAAAGGAATAACCATGTCATCTCTCACATGACATACATGAGCACAAACTAGTGATCACAATCTCTAACCAATATCAAATCCAATGTAAGCAAAACTAAACATCCAGGAAGATAACCAAGACCAGAGAAACCATGCAAATCATAACCTGTATCATGTCCTTCTATACACACCTCTAGATGTAAACTATGCAAGTATGATCTCCTCCATAAAACCCCAACAAGAAGTCTCAACAACACCCAAACCATACCATATAACTAATCATGGATGTAAGCCTCTCACAAGAAGATCAAACTCAATAAACCCATTCCTAAACCAAGGAATAACCATTCCTAATCCAAGGAATATGCCCAATATAAAACCATCTCCCAAACTCAACCAGCATAACAACATATGCACATGGAGATAACCAATGCTAAACCATCTCTCAAATTAATCCTCTAGAACTAACTCATGTACCATAGCTCAAGATCCATATCCATGAAAGACAAGCAATAAATATAATGCACTTGAGAAAAACAATGGGCTATACCTCTCAAGTAGAAAACCGCCGAGTAGACCAAGAGTGGGGAATGAGAATGCTCATCAAGATACCCAAGTCTCCAACCAAGACTCATCTAAGAACAATCTCCTCTCAAGTCCATATCAGGTGACTGCCCCTCGGACTTCCTGTTGAAACCATCAACCGTCTCAACAAATACTTCTCTAATCCAAGAGAAATCAGCATCACCACCGTCTCTAAGTATCCATGAGCACCTGTAACCAATCAATCCATGCCAACTCCAAATGCAACATAGCAATATCATGAAGTATCCAGCTTATGATTAGTGTACTCAATACCAAGAAACTAAACCAAGATCAATGTCAAAGTTCCAACCATGGCCTCAGGAACATAAACATGACAACATGATCTAACCATCTCAACTAAAGAGATAACATGCTTCATATGAACACACCATAACATGTCACAACTCTAAACGCGTATCAAGAGTATACCATGACATAATAATGAAACCATCCTCACACCAAGGATAACATGCCAAATTAAAGCATAAACCACACCTTTGCCAAGAACCCTGTGAGTCCTCAAGATGCAACCATCTCCACACACCATGAAGAAAAACCATCTCCACATACTAGGAAGAACCATCTCCACACACCATGAAGATAACCAAGAACTCCATGAGTCCTCAAGATCTAACCATCTTCAAACACCATGAAGATAACAAGTGCACCATGCAAATGTCAAAGACACTTCTGCAGCAATAGGATCTAAGACAAACCTCCAACATCTGCAAACACTCAATAAATATATCAATGCCAACAACTCCCACTCAACTGTGGTACCAAGTCACCTATGGCATCACAAAATTCATCCTCTCCAAACCAAGAAGATGTAAACCAAACCAGGAACTAATCCTGCACTGTCACCTCATCACTGCCACAAGCTCCCACTAAACCATGTATCCAAGCTATCCATGACATAATGATGAAAAAACCCATCCTCTAACCATGAGAATCAACCAAGGCATCAAACCATCAAAGAACTCAAAGTGCACATCATGAGCTCCTCAAAAAGAAAACAAATAACCATGATCCTCAACCAAGAAGATGTACCACCATAACCAAATCAGAAATCCAAGCTAATGAACATCAAGGATGTACTTGTATAACCAATCATGTCATGCCAAAATCCATGACACCATGATCACATCCATGAACCGAGCATCTGGCTCTCAAAGTGTCCAACCTGTCAGCATAAAATAGTCAACCACAATCCTCCACCATGACTGTACCTGGTAACAACATCTCATCCCTTCTACATGAAGAAAATAGTAAATCATGTGACTTAGGGCATAGACAACCCAAATCCAAGCCACCAATCTGAATATGCATCAATAATGAAAGATCAATGGGCAAAGACAACCCATAACCAAGCTATAAATGCAACCTGTAAGTATAGACCGCTTACAACACTGCACAACTTGTAGATCCAACAAGTCATCATGCATATCCAAATCCAAACACTGATAACCATATCATCATGAGACCAATCTGAATATGAACTGAGTATACAATGACATCAAAACTTAAATCTCCAATGCCATAAACTCACAATGTTACCATAGTCAAAATATACCTATAAACTGTTCAGATAAATAACAAATAAATCATGCCAAACCTGCACCAAATCTGAACCAATGTGTAGAGCTCTTCAAGAGCTTTCCGTTGACTACTCGAAGTCCAAAATCCGACTCCGTATGCCCAAGTTATGCCCTAATTCATGCTCAAAATAAATAACATCTAACTTTAGGGCTCTCAAAACCTAACAAAATATCAAAATCATAGAACCAAACCTACAAAATCTTATAGTGTTCTGAATTAGCTTTCCAACGCCTGTAAGAACTCTGAAATCCGATATTTTGAGAGAAAGTTATGGCCATTTTACTAAGACAGTCTTTTTACCATTTTCAGTACGATTTTTCATTTTTTATTTTTTCAGTGACGAAAATTCCGACGGGATTAAATTTGACGGCCATCATGGGCTGAAACCAAAAAACTCTTTCATTCCCTCTGAACATGGCCAAACTAGGGCATATTATATATCAAAATTTATGGAAATGTCGACCTGGATCCAATGGTGAGGTCTGTTTTTACCCAGGAGGTCATTTCTGCAAGCTACCCCCCAAAACCCTCATTTTAAATGAAACATCCAAAAAAACTCTTTTGTCCAACAATTTCTGTTGCCCAAATCTTTTAACATCCCATCATAACAGCAAATCCAAAGTCCTCAGATCTGCAATAATTATTCATATATCTTGCCCTTTTCTTTTATCCTCTCATGCATTCCCATGGATTTAATCTAGGGTTACAATAATAAAACCATAGCTCTGATACCACTTGTAAGGAAACTTGGAAACAAAGAATATAACTGGTTCCACATAACCCATAATAGATCTAAAATAAACACGGAATTAAAATCCACATGCAAGAGAAAAGACAACATACCCACAAAATGTGACACAAGATATACCCTGGGAAACCCTCATTGAGGGAAAAACCCAGCCTCCAAAAGCATCCATCATCATGTATTATTTAGCAAAAATACCATTGCCATACAACTATGGAAGCCTTCATGGCCATAGCCACAACCGAGCAAACTATGTGAACAAGCATGAATCCACACATCTCATGCCATGCTTTCAACCTTCACAAATGCTCCCTTGGCTAACCTGTCAAGCCTTGTCCCACTCGACTCTTGCCTTTTGTCTTCTCCTTGTCACTCTCTCTCTTTTTATTTTCTCTCTACAACAACTACCCTTGTGGCTGCTTATATAGTAGCAAGTCCCACAAAACCACCAAGTGGTATTACATAAACCATGTGCTAAAACCATGTGCTACCTAACCCACTGACCCCACATTTAATATTGGGCATTTAATTCTTTTTTTTCCCAATATTAAATAATTACATGAAATATTTTCACAATGTCACAATACAACTCATCAAGAATATTCCATGGGAATCTTTACATGTTGCACGTCCATCTAGGCACAACATTACATAATAAAATAAAATAATAAAATAATAATATTATGCAATGTGTGCAACACCCATTATCTCAACAGATACAATCTAATCATCTAAAACTGCTCATCAGGTACTCTGTCTACATTCTTCTCTATGTAAATCATACACATTTTCTTCATGTCTTCAACTTTCTTCATGCACACTCAACCTTATCATCAAGACATGATAATAATTTCCTTAACTTATCTTTACCTTAACATTGAACCTCTATTCGTATGACCTCATTCTCTATCTTCTACTATGCTAGTCTTTACAACAAGCATACTATGTTGTCATCAATGACAAACATAGTCATGAATGAAAAAAATCAATCATGCTACATGCTCTTTAATACTTAGGATACTTCCCCAAAGGAATACCATTAGAATTCATGCTAACAATATGTTGTCATAAAATATAATGAAATGGGTCATAGGTGAAACTATGACCTCTTTAGACCTGTTGGTGTAAATATGTATTTACTATTTACACTTACTTAAGTTTAGTAAGGTTAATGCATTATTTTATTGTTTATTTTGTGAGACACTTAGGAGTTCTCATACTTTTATGAATTTTCATGTTGACAATACAGAAGTGCAACTCTACTTCAACACATGGTATCTACAACACTAGAGTTTGCATCATTCACTGAGTTGTCATGTAGACACCACAGTTTTTCACACTCCCATTTTAGCACATGTTGTCTAAAACCTTATTTTGCATGCTACACCTTTGTAGTCTTATCCTCACATCATTGCACTTACTTCTAGGCATAATGGAGGAAAACCCATAACTGGTGGACATGTGCCTGGTTGTATGACTTATCTTGATCCTAATTCCTAAGCATTCTAGATGCACCTTAGAGGCCTTTATATATAGACACTCCTAGTGTGTATAATAATAATATCTAAACATAGTGATATACTAGGACATGCTATGATATATTGATCATACTCTTTTTGGTCTACAGTTGTGCTTGTGTTTGAGTTCCTTGATCTTGGGTGGATTTTTCCCTAAGGAAAATTATTATTTGGTATGATAGCTATACCAAATTCTTACAAGATCCATACAATCAATTACAATATATTCCTAGGGGTCTTAGGATGCCTAACGACATATTTTTTCATCAAATATGTTGAAAGGGTTCATAGGTTGACGTATGACCCCTTTTAACACATACGACAAATTAGAATATATCTTTAGGGATCCCTAGGAACATATTTTATCATCAAATGTGTCGAAAAGGGTTGTAGAATAACTCGTGACCCATTTCAACACATACAATCAATTAGAATACATCCATAGGGGTACTAGGACCCCTAGGGACATATGTAGTCATCAAATTTGTCGAAAGTGGTCATACGTTAAGCTATGACACCTTTCAATCCATACGATCAATTAGAATATGTCACTAGGGGTTGACATATGTTGTCATCAAATGTGTTGGAAGGGGTCATAGGTTAAGTTATAACTCCTTTCAGCCCATATGATCAATTAGAATATGTTGCTAGGGGTCCTATGACCCCTAGGGACATATGGTGTCATAAGATGTTTTGAAAGGGGTCATAGGTTAAGCTATGACCTCTTTCAACCCATACGATCAATTATAATATGTCCCTAGGGGTTGTGGGACCCCTAGGGACATATGTTGTCATCAAATATATTGAAATAGATCATATGTTAACCTATGAACCCTTTCAACCCATATGATAAATTATAATATGTCCCTAGGGGTCCTAGGATCCCTAGGAGCATATGTTGTCATCAAATGTATGGAAATGGGTCATAGGTTAACCTATGAACCATTTCAACACATATGATCAATTAGAATATATCCCTAGGGGTCCTAGGACCCCTACGGACATATGTTGTCTTTAAATGTATTGAAAGGGGTCATATGTTAACCTATGATCTCTTTCAACCCATACGATCTATAAACCATATGTCCCTAGGGTTCCTAGGACCCCTATGGACATATGTTGCCATCAAATGTGTCAATAGGGGTCATAGGTTAACCTATGACCCCCTTTGATTGTAACCTATGACCCCCTTTGAAACATACAATCAATTAGAATATGTCCCTAGGCATCCTAAGACCCCTAGAGATATATGTTGTCATCAAATGTGTTGTAAGGGATCATAGGGTAACCTATGACACTTTTCAACCTGTATGATCAATTAAAATATGTCATTAGGGGTACTAAGACTCCTACGGACAAATGTTATCATCAAATTTATCGAAAAGGATCATAGGTTAACCTATGATACCTTTCAACCCCTATGATCAATACAAAATATGTCCCTAGGGGTCCTAGGATCCCTAGAGACATTTTTTATCATCAAATGCATTGAAAGGAGTCATAGGTTATCCTATGACCCCTTTCAACCCATTTGATCAATTAGAATATGTCTGTAGAGGTCCTAAGTGATGTAACACCCCAACCTTGCTTCCAAACCCCAAGCTCTCGCTCAGGGCTACCTTAGGTCATTCACTAGACCCACTAGGGCTTATTCACACCCTATAATTACTAGGACCTTGCTCAAGAGATCCTAATCCTTCAGTTGGGGGTACACCAACAAAGTAACATCAAATTTCTTACTAGCCGGCTCCAGTCCGCTATTAACCCTCAAGTCCATCTATAGCTCCAAGGGTACCAGTTCTTCATCTAGGGTTTTTTTAGACTCCTTCTAACATCCATGACCCTAAACAATGCTGATTTCATAGGCGCATTCAATCTACTAGGGAAGATACACCAAATTGCTCCAAAAAGGCTACTAGGAATTAGCCCTCCTAAATAGCTGGAAACAAGATTTCTTGAAAAACTTCTTAACAACCCTACAAAAAAATTATATTTTTGGATACCCTTTTTAGAATACTTCAAGATTCTGTAATTTTCTAGCCTCCAAACTTTCCATACAATGAAAGTACAGTTTTAGGCCAAAAATGAGGATTTCAAGTGCTTTATCGCTGTTGTGATGGAAAACCACCTTAGACACCTTTCCAAGACCTCTCCTTTGGACTAGAGCAAGGTTAGACCTTCTCATTACTCGCTGTGCAGCCAAATTAAGGTATTTGTACACTCAATCCTCTCCATAACTCATTTTCCAACTGTGATTCCTAGCCAAGTTGCATTTGGCTTGCCTAGGGCATCCCCTTAAAAATGCTTGCTGATGCTTTCAAGGGCCCTCCTTATTGATACATAATGTACATGGATCCTAGTTCCAAATCCCAAAATACCAGAGGTTTCCAATGGTGGGAAGTGGCCCTAAGATCCCATTTTCTAAGTGCAGCCCTGTTCAGATCAGCAACTTGCCAAGAACAAAAAGATTTTTCTACACTAATGCAAACGAATTAAAATGATCAAACCAACACTAAAAAAAGATTAAAAACAATATTTCAGAACTTTTCCAACACAGAAATCAGGCCATTCAATCCTCCTCTATTAAAAATGCCTTCAAATGCATAAAACTGGCCACAAAATACTTGCTCAATTCGTACAAAATACAAAACCAACTTGTCCAACCCCCTTAAAATGGCTGTCCTCACATTTTTACAGGCTCCTCCATCAGTTCCATAATTTTTCTAAACAGTTAGGATGTTCTAAACACACAAATGCCAAAAAGTTGCTTTTTGCAAGAAAATGTTGTCATGACAACATGACAACATTTCAGCAACTTTTGTTCTACATGGAGTTAGACCTCCAAATTTGGCACAAAAAAAAGTAGACATATAATATGCATAAAATGACTTCAAATAAACAATTCAAAGCCATTGGAACCTTTCTAGACCATTTTAGCCTTTTCCGGACCTAAGTCACCTAGTTGACAATAGTCGGCAACTTCTAGCAACTTGGTCACTTTGGGTCTTGCCAAGTCTCCTAAACACACCTAAGGACCACATAGGACCTATTATTAGAATAGTGATGTGGCTAGCATCACTACAAGCCAAAAATAAAGAAATACCTAGGTTTCACACTTAGCCTACCTAGGTGCTCCTGCACCACTAAGATCCCTAGGGACATATTTTGTCATCAAATGTGTTGAAATGTATCATAAGTTAACCTATGACCCCTGTCGACCCATACGATAAATTATAATATGTCCCTAGGGGTCTTAGGACTCCTAGGAAAATATATTTTGATCATATATGTCAAAAGGGGTGATAAGTTAAGTTATGACCCCTTTCAACACATATGATCAATTAGAATATGTCCCTAGGGATCTTAAGACCCCTAAGGACATATGTTATCATCAAATGTGTCAAAAGATGTAATATGTTAACATGTGATCCCTAATGACCCATATGATTAATTATAATATGTCCCTAGGGGTCCTAGGACCCCTAGGGACATATGTTGTCATCAAATGTGTGAAAAGGGGTCATAGGTTAAGTTATGACACCTTTTGACACATATGATCAATTAGAATATGTGCTTAGGGCTCCTAAGGCCCCTAGGGACATATGTTATCATCAAATGTGTTAAAAGGGACCATAGGTTAAGCTATGACCTTTTTTGATACATATGATCAGGGACATATTCTAATTGAGCATATGGGTTGAAAGGGTCATAGGTTAAAAGGGTCATAGATTAATGTATGACCCCTTTCAACCCATACAAATAATTAGAATATTATCAAATATAAAATATTATATATTATATTATAATAATATAACATAATATATTATATATTAATATAACATATTATAATATGATATAACATAATATAACATAATATAGTATATTTTAATATAATATAACATATTATAATATAATATAATATAATAATGTATAATAGGATTATATTATAACACACTTGAACAAAAATACCATTTATAATAGTTCTAAAACCTCACATAGATCATGGAGGAGATAATGAGGACCCTTGCTCAACTTTCAATCCCAACCCTCCATTTCCATTTGATTCCTTTATATATCTAGGCTAGAGATATCGAGTATCTGATATATTGGATACCTGATATTTTACTAGTGAACTCTTTAAAAATGTGCTTATGGTACCCTTACTCAAGAAATGCAAAAATCAAAACACATTTTTATGGGTTTTAAAAGTTTTACAAAGAAAAGACAAAATTTTGGCCCATACTTCCAAAATTGTTGAAACTATGAGAACTAGTAGTAGGAAAAAGTCTAAATGAAAGAGGAAGGTGACAAGTGAACAAATTAAAGAATATAGATATGGAAAGCCATCATAAAAAGAGACAAGGTATGTTAAATTTGAATCAGATCGAGTTCGTAATAGTAGTTTCTAGTGAAGATGATCTTGAATTTGATAGTATGAATCAAGTTAATGTGGTAATTGACAATGTATTAATTGAAGAGGAAATTGTAGAGATTGAAAGGGAAAATATAGAAATTGAGAATGATAGTGATAATTTTGGAAATGAACCTTACACATCTCCTCATTATAATCTAAATGAGGTTCCTTGTAATGAAGAGAGACAAACATCTAACCCTAAACCTGGTAGAACACACAAGTGGTTATTAGAGATTGATGAGGCTATTTTGAGAAGATTGGAAGGGAAGAGATCGCATAGAATGGTTTAGTTGTGGGATTCAAGACTATATGAACAATTATTTTGCAACAAGACATTGGTGGAGTAGTGCCAAATTTTTGTGCAATTGTTAAAGATGCAAAAATTAAGACATATGTTATCAAAATTGAAAATTCATGTGAACAAGAAAATGGAGAGAAATATTATTATTGTGAAGAATCTTTTTAGTTCTCTCAATAGCATAGGAATAAAAAGGGAAAAGGATAAGACAACTTCTCATAGGGTTATTACAACTTCCTAGGTAAGTCATCATTTTAGAAAAGTGAGATTTATTACACAAACTTGTGTTGACTTAAACAAAATTCATATGACTTTTAGTAGAGCACTTCAAAGAAGAGAAAAAATTGATGACTCTCTTCACTAATACATGGGCTTATTGTAGGAGACTTCCATATTTTGGTAAGAAACTAATAGAGGGTGTCAAGGAACAAAGTGCACAATTTTTGCACTCTAGCTGAATACTGTCACCAAATGCGAATAATGTTTTGAAGTTGAGAATTGGCAATAAAGACCGTAGCCCATATCCAAAAAATTATTTGGAGGTAACTCAAACAATGTTGTTCAAATAGTTTTGTGAGACTCATCAAACATTGCATATATCACAAAGAAATTTTGAATTAATGAAGCCATTTTATTGTATGCCTCTTAAGACTCAAAATACATGTTGCTTCAAATATCATGTGGAGTTTTCTATGCACCATGAAGTATTACACTCCATCCATTTTTCTTTGCATACTAATGAAATGTTGCAAATCTATGGTGCTTCTTGCCTTCCAAAATCATCAAGATTGTTACTAGATCAATTCTTATGTCCTATAGATGATGAAATATTCAACACATGTGTGGCACAAAATATTTGGTATTAGGATTAACCTCAGACAAAAATAATGGTTACATGAAATACTAGAAAATAGTAGATCACATAAAAGAGAACACAAGACACCAAGATTTAACATTGTTCACCTAATCCCTGGGCTATGTCCACCAACACCAAGTCCAATATTATTATTATCTAGTGATTATAATCCATAATCCCTTACAACTCAATACCGCCACAAGAAGCTACAATATCATAATTACATTATGAAATCACTAACCCTAAGCCTTTTTATACAAGCTTTTGTCATTTACAAAGTTAGGGCTAGAAAAAGTCCTCCAATAGGAAAAATAGTAGCTGATGTCTTTTACAATATAAGGGCATTTTTGGCTCCGGGGGCACTGCCCTTGAAAATCCCCACAAGGGCATTGCCCCTTGACCCCACCTTGGGGGTGTTTCCCCCAAACCCGCATAGAAATAATATGGGGAGAAAACCACGTTGAATAAACCTCTAAGTTTGATTAAGATCCACATCACAACAATCTCCCACTTGGAGACTATTCAAACTCCACAACAATAACCTCCCACTTGGAGACTAATCATAGCACTACTAAACATGTAGCTCCTACTAGAATATACCAAGTCACCCTAGACTTTGTTGTTCTTTTATTTTTTTCATTTGAGAAGACCAACCAAAGCTGAAGAGGAGTTTAGCTTCTCCCTTATCACTACCTTTATAAACATATCCACTAGATTATCATCTATATGTATCTTCTCCAGCTTTAATTGTCCGTCATTCAAAACTAATCGAATGAAATGGTATTGCAACTATATTTGTTTTGTCTTTAAATGTGGAGCTGAATTCTTTGCAAGATTAAGTACACTTTTGCTATTTGTAAAAAAAAATCATCCCTTTGTGGGTGTCCCAATTTATCCATGAAGAAAAAAATCATATCATCTCATTAGTTTCCTCTGTAGTGGATAAATGATTAACCTTTTGTAATCAAGAAACCCAACTCAATCTTGCCCCATCAATAGTAAATACATAACCTATAGTACTCTACCTTGTATCAAAATCCCCTGCCAAATCTAAGTCAACATAGCTCAATAAATCATTAGTAGAGCCCCCAAAATGTAAACACTTATTGGATTTTCCTCTCAAATATTTGAGAAGCCATTTAACTTTATTCCAATGCTTAATACCTGGATGACTCATATACCTGCTAACAACTCCCACTACATGTACAATATTTGGCCTAGTACATATCATAGCATACATCAAACTTATTACAATTGAAGCATAAGGTACCTTAGACATCTTATCCTCCTATTTGTGTGTCTTGGGACACATCCCCTTAATCAACTTCAAATGACTAGGTAAAGTTGTGCTAATAGCTTTAGCATTCTCCATAGAGAAACATTACAAAACCTTTACAATATAATCAACCTGAGATAATGTCAATTTCCTATTCCTCCTATCTCTGAAAATCTTCATACCAAAGATTTGTTTTGCTGCCCCAAAATCCTTCATAGAAAATGAATGTGCTAATTGTTCTTTTAACCCCTTAATGTGATCCATGTTAGACCCACCTACAAGCATATCATCAACATATAAACATAAAACAATGTAGCTAGCATCATCCAACCTCTTAAAATAAACACAATGATTTGAATGACACCTACTATATCCATGCTCATGCATAAAACTGTCAAATTTTAGATACCATTTCCAAAGTTCTTGCTTCAAGCCATATAAACTTTTCTTCAATCTGCACACTAAGTTCTCTTTACCTTTGACCTCAAATCCCTATGGTTGTGCCATATAAATCTCTTCATCCAAATCACCATGAAGAAAGACTATTTTAACATCAAGTTTCTCCAAATACAAATCTTCAGTAGCCACAATCCTTAAAACAGTGTGAATAGAAGTCATTTTAACAACAGGAGAAAATATCTCATCAAAATCAATGCCCTTTTTTTGTGCAAATCCTTTTACCACTAATCTGGCTTTAAATCTTTTCTGACCTTCATCCTCTTCTTTCAACCTATAAACCCAATTATTTTGTAAAGCCCTTTTATCTGCAGGTAGCTTTTATAAATACCAAGTCTTATTTTTTCGAAAAGAGTCCATTTTATCTTTTATTACAGACTTTGATTGAATCTTAGTATCCACCTACAAATTTTCATCATAACATTTAAGTTCACCAACATCATTAAGTAAAATAGAATACAAAGAAGGAGAAAATATTTTTGGAGGTCTACTTAGCCTTGTTGATCATCTAACATTCATTGGGGTGTGTGGTATTTGTTGTTGTAGTTGTTCCAACTCATGAGGAATTGCTAGAACATCATCTTTTGGAGTATCACCCAGCACCAGATGGTCATTTTCTTTCTTCTCATGTTGCTACAACAGATCTTTGTACAACATTTTCTCATTGAATATGACATCTTTTCTACTTACAATTTTATGATTTGCAAAATCCCAAATCTTATAACCAAATTTATTTATGCCATAACCAACAAATACACATTTCATTGACTTAGCTTCTAGCTTGGTTCTATTGTCAGAATCTATATGAGAAAATTCTTCACAACCGAAGGTTTTGAGAAAAGAATAAGTCACCTTCTTAACATTCCATGCTTCCTCTAGAATACCACAACCCAAAGGAGTAGAGGGACATCTATTAATCAAATATATAATAATATTGATAGCCTCAACCCACATGTTTAAGGGCAACCTTGGCTGCAACCTCATGCTTCTTACATGCTTCATTATAGTCCTATTCATGCATTTAGCCACTCCATTTTATTGTGGAGTCCTTGGAATAGTTTTCTACCTATGAATACCACTAGTGGAGTAATAATCTTTAAATTCATGAGTACAATACTCACCACCATTATTAGACCTAAGACATTTTGATTTCTTACCAGTCCCATTTTCAACGAAGCATTTCCATTTCTTAAAAGTTTGAAATATATCAAATTTCTAAGGAATAAACCCACATTTTTCTAGTTGCATCATTAATAAATGTAATATAATAATGAGAGCCACCAAGGGAAGATACCTAATATGGTCCCCATACATTTTTACACATGAGCTCTAATCTCACACTTTTCTTTTCCTTCCCAGTCTTCACAAAACTCACTCTCTTTCATTTTCCATACACACAATTTTCAGAGAAATCCATATTAACACATTTCAAACCTAGTAAAAATTTCTTTTAATTGACCACTTTAATACCTTTATCACTCATGTGCCCAAGTCTAATGTACCATAACTTTGTATCAGAATCTACAACATTTATTTGTTCTCCCTGCTTATGTGCAACAACTGTTCCTGAACATTCATTTTTCTCTAAAATAATAAAAGTAGAAAGAATAATATGACTTGTACAAAGATATAAGGTTCCTACTTTCACACCCTTTTCTACTACAAGGGAAACTTTTGAAACCTTCCAATTTTTATCATTAAAAGTAACTACACAACCCTCATCACCGAGTTGCCCTACTAAAATAAAATTCCTACTCAGCCTTGGAACATGTCTTACCTCATGTAGTAGCCAATGATTTCCATTCTCCAACTTAATCTTAAAGTTTCCCTTTCCCACAATCTAACAGGGTTCATTAACCCCTAAATAAATAAGTCCAAAATATCCTTGGACATAATCAATAAAATAACCTTTATGAGGTGTAGCATGAAATGAAGCACTAGAATGTAAAACCCATGAATCATCAATACTTTCTAAAGAAAGAAGCAGTGCACCCTCTTTAGATTTTTTATTTACCACATTTTCCTCCTTGTTCCCTTCTAGTTTATCTCCTTCATTATTCTTTTGAGTCCAAAAATCTTTCTTCTTATGCCCTAGTTTACCATATTACCAACAATCTCTCAGTCCTCTGGATTGAGAACTCTTCCCCTTTGAATTTTCTCTTGATTTCCCATGATTTTTAGAATTATTTCCCCTCTAAGTCATTCTACCTCTTCTTTGTGCATTCAAAGTACTTCCTAATGTAGATCCACCTAAGGTTTTCCTATGAATTTCCTCACTCAAAGTAACACTGATCACATTATCAAATTTTATGGTATTAGATCCAAAAATAAAATTACTCATAATCATTACCAAGCCATTCTAGCTTTTAGGAAAAGAACACAAAATCAAGATAGACCTAATTTCTTTATCAAAAATAATACCCACAGAAGATAACTAACTAGTAACAATACTAAACTTGTTTAAATGATTTGCAACAAATCCACCTTCTATCATCTTCATATTAAATAAATGCTTCATGAGAAATATCTTGTTTGAAGCAGAGGTCATTTCATATAGTTTCACTAGGGTTTGTATCAACTCTTTCATCATCTTTACTTTTTTAATGTTAAATTTCACTGATGGTACTGGACATAATTGAATGCTTTCAAGTGCCTTTTTATTTTAAATTTTTTGGTCCTCATTGGTCATAGTTCCCTAATTCTTGATTTTTCCTTCCAATAGCTTCCATAAATCCTTCTGATAAAGATAGTCTTCCATTTTCATCTTCCATAATTGAAACTTCTACCCATTAAACTTGTCAACCCTTGGCTTGCCCTTGTCTACCATCACTCCCACTCAACCATGAGACCTTCTTGGAGAGGATCACTTAAAAAAAAATGATGACAGTCTGGCTAAAAAAAAATTGACGACCAACCTAGCTCTGATACCACTTGTTATGATTAACCTCAAATAGAAATAACAGTTACATGCAAATATAAACAATACCAAAAAATAGTAGATCACATAAGAGAGAACACAAGACACTAAGTACTTTGAGTCTGATTAGGCTCCACATCAAGTTACCCAAAACCCCTCCAAGGAGAAGATAAAATTGGGGTTGGGATGACACCCACAAATATTCACTACTGCAATAATAAAGTGTATCCAATGAAGGTTATAATATTTGACCATGAAACATGATCTACCCTGTGAAAGATTTGCCCTGTTAAAGGATTTAAGAACCCTACTAAAAGTGTGCATGATAAGAGGACTTTAACTTACAATGAAGTAAGCATCTTATTAAAGGATATACAAAAGCCTTTTAGGACTACTCTATTAAGAGATTTAATTGATTAACCTATTAAAATGTCCCAGTAATGATCCTTTGATTAGCACTCTATTGCTTGATGTTGAATCACCTCTATGTGTACTTGATCCTTTCTGATCAGATGTACCTCGGTTGTCCTCTAATTCCTTTTCTCTATTCTCCTTGTAGCTAATTCCACAATGTAACTCAATTCATAACACCTCAATCACCATGAATTCTCTATTTGTGCATGCAAAATCTCTTCAATTCTCCTTACCATTCCTTTGCAAGTTTAGAGTTTATCTTCCTTAAGAAGACCTAGGCAATTTAGGGTTCAACATTAATCAATGATAGTGATTCACCCATATTGCTACTTAAACCTTTCCTTTTTTTGATTGGATGCATGTAATGCATATGGATTCACATTTAAGATTCATCCTTATTAACAAATGATTTTAAAACACTAAATTCATCTAAAAAATGGTTTACATAGTAGTTTGTGCCAATACAAGCAACTATGTCAAAATTTTATTACTCAACATCTGAAGTCCTTGGTTCTTGGAACTAACTATAACTTCAAGGCTATTACTCGACATCTGAGTGACTCAGCACAAACTTCTTTCTTAGCACTTGAATAACTCAACACATACTATCTACTTGGCATTTGAGTGTCTTAGCACTTGAGTGGCTAGGCACTCACTACTTACTCAGCATGCTCTATCTTATATGTTATGCTCGGCATATGTTACTTGTTTGGTATGAACTAAGTAAATGACTTAAGTGTATAGACACTCATTTTTCAAAACCAATATGAGATCAATAGAAATATGTTAGTTTCGAAGAAGGTTTATGAAAGAATGAAATACACATTGAATATGGAGGTGAGGGCTCTATATGTGAGTTGATTGCAAAAAAATGTGTGTGGTTGATTTTATTTTGAAAATAATTTTTACAAGTAATCAAGGCATAGTCATAGATCTCAATGGTTGGATAAAAAATTTAGAATGTGTAAGGATACTTTCCCCATTGACATTCTTATATTAGTTGATGACTTTGTAGAGAAAAATACATTACAACCCCAAAATATGACACAATTTGAATATTACAACTCCATTCAGATTGCTATTTTTGTCCACATAACATGTAGACATGCCCCTAATAGTGAAAAAGATAATTGGAAGATAATTATAGAGTACCACTTTTATATGAGCCATGATGGATCTCACTCTCATGAGTTTGTCCAACAAGGTGCATTAAGAACATTTGAGTAATGATATTTGAGAGTCGTAACTCAAAGAACTTATTGTTTGTTTTTTTTGTTTGTGGTTAGTTGGATATTGAAAATTTTCAATGCCTTGTCTTCACTTCTAGCTATATTTTATTAAGGAGGGATTTTGGTTTTGGGGTTGCTTAAATCTTTGGGGGAGGTCAATTCTTTTCTATTAGTGTGATATTGATTTCATATACCATGAAGAAGATTCTAATGAACAAGACTAAAATGAATAAGATTTCATAAGCCATATACAAGATTCCAATGAACAAGATTTCAATTAATAAGATTCTAATGAACATTATTAAAATAAACAAGACTCCATACACTACCAAAATACACATGTGCAACAATTCACAATAATATAATATATTTGTTGCCAACTTTTAGTCTATCCCTTGAAAATTTTTACTTGTTGGTATTCATTGCAATTTTGTTCACATTGTTTGTTGATGTAGCCCCTAGGTGACTCACTTCTCATCAAGTTCCCAAGACTCCCACTTTGCATCTTTTTCTAGGTCTCTCTTTCTTTATCTTTCCTAATTCCTCCATGCAAGATTCTTGTCATTTCATGAATTTTGGGATTAGGTGATTTAAGTTTGGTTGGGATATTTTTAAAGCTTCTTACCAATGACAAGTGAGTCCTCCTTGTTTTTGTAACTTCTTTCTTGCTCCAACATTCTCATTTCTCTTAGATTCTAAGTAATTTGACTTAATGAACTTCATCAAGCATGAACTGAAAGAACAAAGTCACGATATTATTCACAAATGTACACTTGCTTGACTTATGGTGGAAAGATCTATAAAAGTGCAAGTCAAAGCTAAGAATGTCTCAAGTCAAAGTTCCAAAGTAAAAATCCATTTCTATGGAGAAAAATAGATCTGTAGGTTTTCAACTGCTCATTGATGGAAATAAAAGCATTATGTTATGCATTAACAAGACCTAGGGATGATACTGGAAAAGAATTAATTTCAGCCTGTAATGGTGAATCCATACTCAAAATCTCATGTCAAGCTATCTGATCAAAATAGGGGAAAATGCTTTAGAGTGTTTCTTTCCCAGGAAAGTGTTTCTCTTAGAGGTATTTTCTATCCTATGGAAATATAAAAGGCTACTTATCTAAAGACTTGTGAAATAAAGAACTACATGACTATAGTATGAGAATAAAGAGCTCTAGCATTACATTATGTTTCCAAAGCCAGCATGGCTTGTTCTCTATTCAAAGTTTTTATGCATTAACAAGACCTAAGCATGATACTAAAAAAGAATTAATTTCAGCCTGTAATGGTGAATCCATGCTCAAAATCTCATGTCAAGGTATCTGATCAAAATAGGGGAAAATGCTTTAGAGTGTTTCTTTCCCCAGAAAGTGTTTCTCTTAGAGGTATTTTTTGTCCTATGAAAATATAAAAGGCTACTTATCTAAAGACTTTTGAAATAAAGAACTACCTGACTATAGTATGAGAATACTATATGGAGATGCCCAAAAGATGATTTTAGTAAAGTCAGTTGTAGAGGTGCAATTCCAATATAAAGGAGATCAAGTGTTTGAATGCTCAATGTGGAGAATAAGAAAATGAAGTGCCCAAGGTATCGAAGGATCATTCCTCACACTAAGATCCAAAATCAAACGAAATATAAGCTTATAGAAAGATAGATCTACACTCTCCCCTCTATATATAATAAGTTATCATATGAATCCTTATTTTAGATCCTAAAATAAACAAAGGGCTTTCCATTAAAATAAAATCCCTTATTTCGGTAAGTGGATTTTCTTGATACTAAATCACTTTAAATGAAGTAATATGAATTTTTTATTCATGAATCTTTACATGCATAGAAATGGAAAGTTTTAAATAGCCATTGATTATCAAATTTATTGAAAATCCTACCATTATGATCATTTGTTGCACTTAATTTCATTCATGTGGCACCAACGTTCAGATTTTTGCATCTATTTCATCAGAATTGCTTCAAAATTGCTTCCTCATTATTCTAAAAGGTATTTATCAAGCAGTTTCCTCCTCTTTGAAATCATAAGAAAATGGAAATTAGAGTATTAGGTTATGATCAACTCATAGGCTTGGAAAGTGAATTAAAGGATCTCATTGATACTTCATTCAAGTTCTACAACTTAGGTGATCTTCACAAAAGGCTTAATTCTCAACCCATCCACCCAATTACCTATAAATTGAAAGAAAGTGAATTGGTGGAAGCTGCCAAATTTTCCATGGCTTAGTAGGCTCTAGATCTAGTGAAAGAATGCATCAAGAGATATAATTTGGAAATGATGCAAATCTTGCTTCCTAGTCAATCTGTCCTTCTCTTGACAAATAAGGCCTTGATGCAATCTACATTTGGTATGCCAATGAAGGAAGAATATTGTGATGCCACACTACCCTATTTCTTGGAGACACAATCATTCCTCTTTGCCTCCTATCTTCTGAACTTAGATCCCATCTCTATGTAATTCTCTTAGCCTTCATAAAGTAGTAGCCCCTATTGTCTTCACCTTTCAGCCAATACCAATAATTCTTTCCACTTCAATGGTTGTTCCTTGGGAAAATGCTATTGGCCCTCTTTGGTTTATTGCTAATAATGATTTACCAAAAGGTTCTTGAAAGAATTTCCCAAATTAAATGGTGATGGGAAAACCTCTACTGATAAGCACATCACTTCTTTCTTTGCAGAATGTAGCATTATTTGTCCTTAGCATGAGGATCTAGCGATAAGACTGTTCATAGACTCTTGTTGAAAATGCAATTGATTGGTTTCAACATCTTCTGGTGGAATGTATTACAACCTAGGATGACATGTAGAATCAATTCTAGGTGCACTACAAGAGTAAAAAAGGATGAACATACTCTATTTTCTCAACTCACATAAGCTAAAAAGGAACCTAGTATTCCTATAAGAGATTTCATTGCAAAGTTCAAAAAATTGATCAACTTGATCCCTACTGTGAGTAGGCCAACTGTAGATAATCATAAGATGTTTTTCATTAGTTTGATACCTCTAGATATTAGTTTTCAAATCCAAAGAGTACATGTGGATAATCTTCAATCCACTTAGACCTTGGTGATAGAATTAGAGGACAACCTAATAGCAGCCAAAAAATGGAAGAGAGAGATTCAAAGTGGAACTTCAACAAATTCTACTACTGGTGCAAATAATAACATGGAAGAGATGCTTTTGAAATTATCAAATGAGATGATTTCCATGAAAACTAAAATGGGGAAAATAGTTCCCTCTTTTCAACAATCTTACGAGGACATCCCTGGAAGACAACATGAAGGGAAACCATTACAATTACTTTATGCTCAACAAAAGCTTTCCACAGAGGCAACTCCCAAGGAGAAAAATATGTGCATATTTCACTTAAGAGAGTATCATGATGGTGAATCTTGTCCGAAGATGAATAGATATAAACAATTCAGTGCTAGTAATGAGCTAATAGTCAAATATCCTAAAAACAAAGATGATTTTTCTCCCCTTGGCGACTATGGAATATTTTTCTTGGAGTATGAATTAGATTCAGACATTGAAGGTGATTTCTTCACCACCTTGGATGGAGTAAAAATGATAATAGATATGATAAGTCAAAGAGATAAGAACCTAGTGAACTTAGTTCCTTCCTAGAACATAGCTCTTGGCTCTTCACTAGCTTTAGCTTGTGCATCTACTACCTCATCTTGGAGAAAAGAACAAGAAAAAAGTGAGCCAAATGGTAAGGCACATACCTAATTTGATATCATTCAATATTGAAAAGATGCTCGTATCCAAGTTTTTCCCATTGATTACTTGAAAACTTAGCCTACTAAATTGCAAAAACTAGTGGATTATTGCAAAGGTGAAGCTCATTGTAAAATTCATCTTAATGTCAATACTACTATTAGAAATGACCAACCTCATTTCAATAATGGCCCTCTCATTGATTAAGAACCAATCCTACCTATGGTATTAAAGAAGAATAGTCCTTAGTTTTAGCTACCTCTCCTAGCCAAAAACCTAATCCATTTTACTTTTCCTTATACATAAATGGTCACAAATGAAGTAATTGTGTAATTGACCTAGGAGCCTCTAATAATAGCATGCCTTCTACTATTGCTCATTCCCTAGGCTTATCCCTAACCAAAACCTTTGGATTCTATTGTTTAATGGATGAAAAACAAGTTCCCCCTTTAGGTAAAGTAAAAGATGCATAAGTAGCCTTAGCCACATACTCTACAAAGAGAATGAAATTTACCATCCTATTAGCTAATATTCTATCTAGCTATTGTATGTCATTAAGTAGGAGCTTCTATAGAGATATGGAAGGGGAAAGTAAAGTAGATTAGTCTCATGCCATTATTCCTATTGGCAATAAGAAAATTAAGCTAGAACCTAAAGAGAAGGATGAATTTACTATCATGAAATGTGATGATACCAAGGCCCAAATCTTATATCAAGAAATGGAGTTTGGGAACTACAGGATGTTCTTTGACTTCAAGATTTTAGAAGAACAACCAAATCCTCCAGTTGATAAAAATATTTAGACAATAGAGTTTGATGGTAGTTGTACTATAGTTGGATCTGGTGTAGGTGTAATTCTTGTTTCCCCTGATGTAGATCTCACACAACTTTCATATAAGATACAATTCAAGAACACTAATAATATTGTAGAATATGAAGCATTTTTTTTTGGGTATCACTATTGCGAAGCAAAGAGGGGTAAAAATCCTAAGATCCCAAGGAGATGTAGAGCTCATAATGAAGCAAGTTTGAGGAAAATATACTTTGAAGAACACAAGACTTCAAAACTATAAGAACAGGGTCAAGGAAGAAACTGAGGTCCTAGATGCCTTTTCAATACAAGGGTATGTGCAGGATCATGGTCAATCAAACTATGCCCTTAAGTGGAAATGAAAAATTTGTAAACCAAGGTTATGTACAATTGACATGCAATTTTAGACTTGTTATGAAATTTCAATAAAAAATTGATGAGAAAAGAATATCTAGGAAATTTAATTTAGTTTTTGAAGTACTAGACCTTATCTAGAGAAAGAAAAAATTGATTGGTCAAAATTTTGAATTTTAATGCAATAGTACAAAAATTTCAAGACAAAAGTAAGTAGTAGGCATATGTCTAACCACCTTAGTCAAAATCAAATGATAGATTTTTTTCCTTAACATTCTAGATATAAGAAGTAGACTCGTGCCCAAATGTGACACATATTTTTGGGTATTTTTATTCTAAATAAATAATTAATTATGAATTTTCTACTATACTATTTTTGGAATAAAAACACTTCCATGTCTGACCACATTAACTAATTCAAAACTTTACAAAATTTAATTTTTGTTTTATTTTCCTTATAGTAGAAGTATATAATGTGATGCATCTTTTAGATTTCAAAAATGTTATATCATTAAAATGTTATGTTTATTTTTCAATCAATGTGTCAATCAATATTTTACGTGTAACTCCATTAGAAAATGAATAATAATTACTTATTGAACTTTTAATTTGACAAAAATTACATTTATGGAAAGATAAGAACATTTTTAAGAAACCCTTTTCATTTCATCAAATTTGGGTTGAAAAAACATCATTAGACACATGTTTGAAGTAAAAGAACACACAAGGACAAGCCAAAAACATATTTTTGGGACATTTTTAAAGTTGACTGTGTAGGGTTGGTATCCAAAGCAATACAAGGCCTTATAAAGGTATTCATGTTTTGGTATGGTATCAGGATGGGTGGCAAAAAAGTGAAAATTGATTTTGAAATGCTTTGAGGCATTTTAAAACTACATATTTTTTAGATTGCCACTTTTTGGCACACCATGATCTTGCACATACCCACAAGTCATTCGTAGGGAACAAAATGTGAAGGTAGATATGTTAGTTGCATCCTCTTCTCTTTTGCTGCCACATCCAAAGTTCAAAGATAATTAATACAAGGTTGAAGTTCTCTTTAGACCAAATGTACCTAAAAATGCCAAATCATGACAAGTCTTGACTAGTGATACACAAATCCAATGTTTCCTAGAAGGGTCCAAGCCTTTTAGTGACCAATATTTTGAAGGAAGCAAAAATGCCTTCCGAGAATTTTCCCCTAACAACAAGAAAGATTTAGAGCTTGGTGCTAAGAATCTTAAAGGCAACAAAATTCCTATATGCCTCATTTCTCTAGAAAAGTTGTTTGATAGGCATGATGCATTTATAAGAAGGGAAAGGGGTAGGAAAGGTGGAACCACTAGAGAGTTTGAGGGGATGAATATTGGCACTAAATACAAACCTAAGATGATTAATATTGGTAGCATTGCTCAAGAAAAGAAAGGACTATGGTGAAAGGCTTACTTTCTGAATACCAAGATGTATCTTCTTGGGGATATGAGGATTTAAAAACCTTCAGGAATGGTGAGTTTAAGCATAAGATTCCCCTTAAGCTTGAAGAAAATCCTTTTCGACAAAAGTGAGGAAATTATAACCCAATAGTCTTGGATGCCATTTTTAGAGAAGTCTACAAGATGTTAGTGCTGAAAAAAATTGATCAATTTTATATTGTCCTTGATGTTACATAAAATGTCATATTTTTACTATTCAGTGTCTATCAAGGTCACTTGTGTGAACAATTTCTAGTGTTTTCCATGTTGTGATGTGGAGCCTAATCAGACTCAAAGGTTTATTTAGTGCAGTTTCCCTCCAAATTATTTCTTTGGGGATTTGGGGGCAACACTCCCAAGATGGGATCAAGAGGCAGTAGGAATTATATATTGTTCATGGGCATTATATATAATAACCCTTATACATTTTATATATTTGGTTAATATAACACACATGCTTCACATATGCATGTGTGAAAATATATAATTATTGTTATTTATTATAGTTTTACATACAATATTTTTTATAATAATATAATTGTTTGACCACGCATTTTTTTTGACTTACTGTTAAGGTTTGGTTAGTTGTGACTTCCTTTCTTTTTTTTTTTTCTTTCTTTTGATTTTTTATTTACTTATCCTCAATTTCCTACATTTGATTGATTTATTTCTTTTGTTCTCATTGTCACTTCTCATGCTCCTTCTTTCTATGTTGTCTGTGGAGTCTGCCCCTTGTGGTTTCTTGTCCAACCATCTTACCTTCTTTACTTCTACCTTTGGTGTGCATGTAATCTCTCTTCCCTTGGTCCCTATATCTTTTGGTGAGTTAACATCTGCAACCAACTTTGTGTGGCATCTCTTGCTCTCTTTGATCTTGATAATGGATCACATAGTGTAATTTGAAATGTTGATGGTAAAAATCTTTACACATTCAAATCTAGAAATAAATCAATATATTTATGCAATGGATTGTGGAAATTTGACCTCTTTAATTGACACCCTTCATGGGAGGGAACTTTGTTTCAAATCCAAATAGCTAAAGATGTTAAGGAATAAGCTAATGAAAAAGGTTGCATATTTCTCTTTTCTTAAAAGATGTTGACACTCCCACTTGATCTGATCCTTTGTAAAAATCAAACACCACCTTTGGGATGCATACACTAGGAAGATTTTTTTTCGGGCTAGTCTATCTCTCTTGAGATCTATTATTCAATCTACAAGGAGATCTATAAATCATCTTAACGCAAGATTTCTCCCCTTACACCTTGAGCTAGCATCTTCCCTTAGGTTGGACCTTTGGACACATCTAGACACATTTTCATATGCCAAAGCTCTTAGGCATCAAAAGGAATGTATCAATGGACAAAAGAAGAAAATTGATGCACTTTCTCACAAGAATCAACACTGTTAAGCAATGTCCCATGATTTCTCTAGATCTCACGCTATTGTCTACCATTCTCAACAACACCTTCCAGCACATTTTTTTCCTTGGGCCCAACACATTACATGGATCCCTATTGAACTAGTCTTCTAGTTCTCCTCTCCACAAGGCCTCCACATCACATACCTTTCCTCGTAAGTCACCTGCTACTATTGGTGTGTCTTGTGTGCTAGATGACTATAGTTTGATGCATATCTTCTCATCTCCTCAATTACACAAGGCTTTCCAACTCTTTTCTCCTTCCTTCAACCCTATGGCTATGTAACTACCTAGCATTGCACAAAAAATTGGCCATCAACGCTCACCTCCAAGTGCTAAAGCTACACAACTATCCAATTTGGATGTCAACATCTACTCATTTGCAGCCTTAGTTTCTAGAGCCAACATCTCTTCTCACTTTATCTCAAGTACATCTTCTTTTGATGGAGAGTCTGTTACGTCTTGCATTAATAGCTATTTTGAAGTCTCTTCGATGGATGGTGTGCCTAGAGCCCCTCAACACATTTCTCATCACCTATCTCAAGGAAATGTTGTGTAGCTCATGTCTCATCAACTAGCCAAAGATTTGGTCACATTTTGGGTGGCTTCAAATTGACCTAATGAAGGCCACTTAACCCCTTCCAACCTTTATCCTTCACCCACTATGAGCCCTCCTTATCCTCACCCAATGATTGAGATCATGGAGGGGGATCCAATATCCACTCGATTGTCACCCTTCCACACCTTGGGTTCTTTGTTGTGTCCCCTTCACAACCCATCTTCCCACTCTTCTAATTTTGTGAACCAATGGGATAGAATATTGGTCAACTTATTTGATATCACCCTCAGCCCCCATTCTTTTAATTTCTTGAAATGGGGTCTTAATTTTGTGTTGGCACTATTGGAAATATTTTTAAAAGCTAAGTTACTAAGAGGGGAGGGGTGAATCAGTAACTTCTAAAACTTCTACAATTTTAACTCTTAATCCAATAGTCCAATTAGCAAATTTAATCCTTCACATATAATATAATCTAATTGCATGCATGAGAAACTAAAAACATGAAAACGTTCATAAAACTTTGACACAAAGATTTGGTGACCCAAAAACCTTCCAAATAGAAAGTAAAATTGGGTTGGGGATGGTATCCACAAGCTTTAGTACTGCAATATAAAGTTGGCCTGTTAAGGCTTACATTGATTACTTCTGATAATTTTTCCTGTTAGGAGCAATAAGGATTGCTAGGTCCACCTTGTGAAAGGATTTATAGACATACAATGAAGCATGCACTCAATAAAGAGATTTACAAAAGAGTGTTAGGTCTACCTTGTTAAAGGATTTGATTGATCCACCTATTAGGATTAAATAGTAGATGATCTCTGATCTACAACTTGGTTTGCTAAATGAGATTCCTTCAAGTGTACAAATCACCTTGCTGTGATAGATGAATCTTTGTTTCTCCTTATATTGTTGTAGCCTTTATAATTTGCACTTTCTTCTCTTCTCTTAAGATTACATATGCATCATTACTCCTCTCATTGGATGTTTTATAATACACTACATATATACCAATCTAATTATACAAATTACAAAGTCGACTAGAATACAAGTTTACACAAATATTACAAAGTTGGCTCAAATGTAGAAACTTGGGTTTTGAAGACTGACTCGGTGAGGTCATAATACTCGACATCCACTATAACTACTTGGCATCATCATGCACTCAATATATGTAGAAGCTTAGTCCATATTGATCACTTCTAAGTAGTCTTGAACTCAATCTACATTGGTGACTTGGTAGATATTGTGAAACTCATCATATATACTTAATCACTTGGTTACCACTGCATAGCTTGGTAAAAACTAAGTCACTTGGTTAATCACTGAGTAGCTTGATCAACACTAGACTCACATCACATCACTGAAAACTTGATAGGCACTACTTAGCTCAATTTGCACTAGTAAACTTGGCATATACTTAGATGCTTGGTTTACACTGTTGATCTTCACAGTAACTGTAACTGCTTGGTAAACACTAGAATTTTTCCAAAGGACTCGATAGTAACTGTAGAACTTGGCAACAACTAAAATGCTTAGTTAACACTATTAACTATATAATAAGCTTAGTAGATACTTATAATCTGAATAAGTGTATGTCACTAATAACAAACTTGACTTATATGTCAACAATCACCCTCTTTGGCATTAGTGACAAAAACACTTATCAGTTAAAAATGAAATATTCATCACCTTATATCTCCAACTTGGAAGAGTACACTTTTTTAAAGATTTTTCAAAATTGGTTTTGTAAAGGAAACATTTCTATACATGGTAATACTCCCCCATACATACTACATAGTATATTATACATGAGATATACATTTTCTTTACATTCTTCTTACACTCTTTTCATATCTTCTCCCCCTTTAGCAATATATAGTATTCTCCATATCTTCACATATCTATATCTTCTCCCACATTTTGACATTAATTCCAAAGATTTATACTATATTTATTTACATAGTAATGCCAAAATGAGACAAGAAATTTGAATGTACCTTCAGTACCAATGCTAATGTCTTGTCCCAATTTTCTTGCAAGACCCTACATGTGTGTAATGCAACCTATAATTCTACTTAAAGTTGAATCATGTGGTCTACAATAGAGAAGTTATTTTCATGGATGAGAGATTTTGAATATGAAATATACTTCTGTAGTGCATCCATGTTAGGGAGAATCATCTGCTGGATATCTATCAGGGTTGATCTAATTCTAGCCTCTTCTCTAAGTAGTTCTATTTGCTTATCTATCAAGAACTTAATTTTGGTGAAGTGGACAGAGCTAGAGCTCGGGTCAAGCTACGACTATTGTGCACTTTCCTTTAGATCTTCATCAATTTTAGACAAATTTTCTTTTATATCCTTTGTAAAACTTGAAGTATCACATAATTTAACAAAAGGTATAGTAACATTAATGCATGAAGTTTCAAGAACTCAAAATAATAGATAACTCTACTTGATAAATTATAATCTATCAAGCAATGAGTTCCAAAACCTTATTCTCAAACTTCTTCTCTACTCTCTATAATAACTTATCCTATCCATCAAAATCTTCATTATATTTTTGAACTGCCTCTACCAACTGATACAAAATTTGTTGAGAAGAGTTAACCACTATTCCTATAGCCTCTGATAAAATTTTCTTGGCATCCTCTATGATCTTAAACTCTTTATTCCTTTGTTCCCTTAGCCTTTGATGCTTGTCTTTCTTTTACAGGATTTCACCAAATGTTTGCATCTGATCTAGAGTAAGATTAGAGATGTCCCATTTTGGAATGACTATCTCCTCGTCAAGATCAATTTCCTCTTCCTCTTTTTCTTTTCCCTTACTTAAAAATTTTGTGCTCAATTGAGCCTTGGTATCAACTATCCTTGCACTTATTACTTGAGTACTCAGAATGGAAACAATAGTGGAAATAATAGGACTTGCAAAAAATGTGGAAATTGTACTCACTGATGGAATACCAACTGAATAAATGATAAGACTTGCTACAACAATTGAAACTACACTCATACTTGTAGAATCCAAAATTGATGTAGAGGGTAGTATCTACAACTTGGTAGATGAAGTGTTTGAAATTTCATTCAATGATACGTTGAGTTGTACTGGTGCAAAGATTGATTGGATGATTGTGCTAGTAGTGTTAGACACAATCAATCTTTTTTCTTGGATAGTGAGGACATGAAGCAATAACTACTGCAGTAATCTTAACTAGATCAATTTCCTCAATGTCCTATGTTCCTTCCTTGGTAGCCTCTTGTACCTCTTCCTCTTCATCATCAATCTTATCAAAATGAGTTACTTCTTCATTATCTATCTCCTCATCTTTCTCCTTATCATCATCATCCTCATCATTCATAACAATTGGAAATTTACTTGGTTTGTGAAGAAGATAGATGCTTTTCCATGATTCTATTGCATTCTTCACAATATGCTCTATCTCTTTCAAAAAAATTAGGCAGGTGTTAAATCTTAAAGTCAGCTTCTCTTCATTTTTCTTTAAAGATTCCTTCACTTTCTTATCATTAAGATTTGGCATAAGTTTCTTCAAGGTCTACTCATGTATGTCCTTGGCAGTTTGCATAGCATGTTCCCATCTTGGCTTGATTTTGTCTATTAATATCTCTAGAATTTTTTGTGTTAGCTAATTAGGTGCGTACTTCCATCTACCCATCTTGGATAATAGTACATCTTCAATTTGTTTCTACTTATTAGCTATTCTTGACTTATATTTCAACATTTTGAAATTTTCCATCCCAACACTTGATACTAGTTCTTTCATTTTCTCCTAAATGTGGGTGGAGACCTCTTGAAAATTATGTCTTCTCCTTCCTTGTCAGCTTTGTTCTTGGAGGATATTTTTATAAATACTAAAGTGGATGGCTTTGGTGGCTTGGTGATATTTACCTTTCCCTTCTTCTTTAATGGTTCTTCTTCCTTAGATTCTTTCTCATCCTCACCTTTTCCTTCAATCAACAAAAGGTAAGAACTTGTTTTAAGTTTAGTGATTCTTTTCTTTCCTATGTTAACCACTTGAGGGACCTTTTTTTCTAGTTCTATCCTAGATTTTGCTTCATTATATGTACCAAAATATGTAGCCTTAGGATCAATTGGTTCATTAACAAGTGCCTCAATGATATCTTTAGTTTCATCAAATATTAAACTCATATCCAAGAGGTTTCACCCATGCTATTCTAGGCCTAACTACCTGAATGTATACTTTTTCACTATCCACCACAAAACACACATCATCCTTATAATCTTCAACAAGTTTCTTGGTGATTTGATATCTATTGTTCATTTTCTCCTTGAAAGCATTAAAATAGTTATCCATGATACTATTATAGTTCTCACCTATCTTAGAAATACACTCATTAATCTAATATAACACTCACACATATTTTCTTCACACAATAGAGCCTTTTGAAGGGAAAAAATTTTGAACATAAAATAATAAATAGGTTAACAGGAAGCCAAACTTACAGGGGTTATTCTTTGATGTCCTAATGCTTTCCATTTTCTTATTGAATTGTTTCAACAGTAGCTCGACAAGGTCAAAAGATAGATTGTTCTTCACTACCTTGTATGCAAGGTCAATTGCTTCACAAGATACACTGTTTAACCTACTTGAGCTATAAATCTTGTGTGTTATGATATGAATGCCAAATTTTAATTCCATATCAGTGAAACTACTTATTTTCATGACTCTATCGTCCCATTCTACTAGGGTTTTCATCTCAAGTTTAGCCCGACCTAGGGTTTTGGTCATTTTAGCTTCCTCTATATTGCTTGAATGAAGGTCTTCAATCTTTTCTTAAATGTAGAGATGATAATTTATTTGAATTTCAAGTTCTTTTCTTCTTTTCATGGATTGAGAGAGTTTCTCCTTTGCTTTCTTGAGTTGGACAATAGCCATTTCCAAATCTAGCTTCTCATTATCAATAGCTTTGTTAAGTCTGAATATCTCCATGGTCTTGATCTTTTCTCAAGTTGTTAAACTTTCTCCTAAGAACCAAATTTCTCTAATACCAATTGTTCAAAATATTCTTAAAGACTAAGTTACTGAGAGGGGAGAGGTGAATCAGTAACTTCTAAAACTTCTACAATTTTAACTCATAATCCAATAGTCCAATTAGCATTTAATACTTCACATATAATCTAATCTAATTGCATGCACAAGAAACTAAAAACATGAAAGCATTCATAACACTTTGACACAAAGATTTGGTGACCCAAAAACCTTCCAAATAGAAATTAAAACTAGGGTGGGGATGATACCCACAAGCTTTTGTATTGTAGTATAAAGTTGTTCTGTTAAGGCTTATAGTGATCACTTCTAATGATCTACCCTATTAGGAGCAATAAGGACTACTAGGTCCACCTTGTGAAAGGATTTACAAACATACAATGAATTATGCACTCGATAAAGAGATTTACAAAAGACTATTAGGTCTACCTTGTTAAAGGATTTAACTGATCCACCTATTAGGATGAAATAATAAATGATCTCTAATCTTCAACTTGGTTTGTTGAATGAGATTATTTTAAGTGTAAAAATCACCTTCCTATGATAGATGAATCTTTGTTGCTCCTTATACTGCTATAGCATTTTTAATTTGCACATTTTTCTCTTCTCTTAAGTATTTGTGATGGATAGAGTCATCTAAGAATCTTGTTAAATGTTATTTTGAAGTGTCTTTGTACAATTGAGCTAAGCAATAATTAGTTGTTGAAAAATTTGATATAGTAAAGTTGGTTGCTAAAACCTTTGACATTGATGTCAATGGGGGAGAAGTATTGCATGAAAACATCATGACATCATGGGGAAGAAGATTATAAGGAAGAACATAATGAATAGCATGACAGTTGGAGAAGTTTGGCATGAGCACAACATGGAATGATAGTTTGACAAAAAGCACATTGAGGTTTATCAATAAGGGAGAATGATTGATGAATAGTCTTTCATTAGTATTCTTGGAACTAGATTTTTTTCATCTATGTTGCCATCAATGCCAAAGGGGGAGATTGTAGCAAGCATGAATGGTGATGATATTCCTATGGGGAAGTATTGCAAATATGTTACTATGATGATATGTGAACATAGTAGTATTTTGTGGTATCTGATAGAAGAACAATAGAAAGATCAAGTTGCTACGGATGACTAGTTAAGCATTATAACTATTTAAGGTTATGAGAGATACTTCTAAGTATCTAGTATATGTAGTTAATGTTAGAAGAAGAAATGATAAGTCTAGAAGAAGTTATGTAAGTATTGGTGATGTCTTTTTTGAGATAGAGTTTACAGAGGCATGTTTTGGTAAACTTACAATATCTTTTAGCAGAGTTGTTATTTTGAGAATTAAGGATGAGGACATGAAGAAGACATTTTTTGATGATGTGGCTAAGTTCTCTTGTCATAATATTGTGTGTACAAAAAGTTATTCAAATTGCAAGATGGAAGATTTATGTTATCGCTAAGTTTAACATGTTCTTAATGTGGTCCTATAATAATTAATTGAGAAGGTCTAATAGTCAACTTAGGGAATTTTTTTGAGGACTCAGTATAAAGGAAGGACATTTTCCTTTATCAGATATGACATGACATGGAAAAATAATTTTGTAAGTAGTATAAGTGCAAAATGTGAAGTTGAGAAAAGAAAAGCAAAAGTGAAGGAAACTTCATTGCAAAGTTTTTGCTGAGTGATCTAAGGTTTGATATTTAGATCCAAGGTTCATGACTTGACCTACAAGATTTGTCAATGATTGGTTTGGTTGATAGAACAAAGCAAAGAAAAATGTAATAGTAAATTGCATGCTTGAGTAGTGAGCTCTTCTTGTAGTTGAAATTGCCTATTTGGGTAGTGGGCTTTGTATATGAACAATGTTACTATGCTAATAGAAATCAAATTTAAATAAAGCTTTTACAAACTAAAGAAAATTCATAAACTTCAAGATAGACTAAGATGAGCTCTCAATTGAGAATATGATCCATTAATGGGCTCTCTCAATAAGAAGCTCTCTTGTTGAGTGGCTTTGTCTAAATAGATAGGATGCATGCTCAAGCTTAGGCTGCAAAAAAGGCTTCAAATGGAGTTGGAATTCAGGTGTGAGTGTATGGTTTTGATGTAAAATGGCTTCTTAAAATGGCATTATGACTTTACTTCATGGATTGTGTTGAAATGGCTTGGGAGAGGATTCCTTAAATAGGCAAAGGACTTGAGGGATCAAGGGCTAGGATGCAAGGATGGGGAAAAGCTCATGGAGGGCTTAGATTGCATAAGAGGAGAGCACATGGATTGTGCTTCCTTACAACCAATCAAGGAGTGACACATGTCACAGGGTGAGAGGATGGAGGAAAGGGGAAGGATGAGTCAAAAAAGGAGGCTCAAGGGATAAAATCTTCATGAAGACCCTCATAATGGCTTGTAAGAGCAATAAAAGGGCTTGGAAGAGTCATTTATGGCCTAGTGGGCTTCATAAAGTTTTATGGTTGAGATATTTTGAGGGAGATGAGAGCAATTTCGACTTGGGCTTGATTAGGAGGGTTTTAAGCTTGCTTAGGATTGTGCAAATGATTAGAGGATGGATTAGGATGGTATAGGATTAGCTTAGGGATAGGCAAGTGGATGGCATTTAATGAGGGTGGGTGAAGGAGGAGATATTTGTTAACTTTGGCTTGGGTTAGTAAGTCTTAACCCATGTTTAGGGAATGTGACAAGGTTAGGAGGGGATTAGGATTAGGTTTAAAGACATCTTCTAGAAGAGTCTAGACTTTGGATTAGGATAAAGACCTTCTAGAATAGTCTAGAACTTCTTAGGATGAGGATGAAGACTTTCTAGAAGAGTAGGATGAGGATAAATTAGATTTTTAGGATAAATAAAGTTTTATTTATTTCAAGGGTTTGGGTTGAGGAGATATTTATTAAAACTTTTTTAATAAACATGAGGATTAATATTTAATCTTAATTAAATATTTTGAGTTGGGATTAGGGGTAGGAAATGATGGGATTAGCCTTTAATCAAAATTAAAGAAGGATTAGAAGATTTTGGAAGAGGTTAGTGGTCTTAAGGAAATTGGCCAAGTTTTGGGCAAAAAATAATTTTTTTATTTATTTTGGGTTTTTTGGTCAATTTATTAATTAAATAATTAATAAATAAGGAAATAATGTTTAAATAAGATTTAAAATTTTTTGGGAGGGATTCCTTAATTAAATATTTTTAATTAAGATAAAGAGATTTAATGGCATAAAAATAAATAAATAAATAAATTAATTAATTAATTAATAAATGATGATGTCATCAGGAATTTTTCAAAAAATAAAAATTCTTTATTTTCTAAAGGTTTTTAGGTATCTATAGGCTCATCTTTCATACATCACACTACAACTCCTAATAGGGTTAGCACAACTCATAACAGGGTTGGAATCTCCTAACAAGAATTCAAAGTCTGCTAACAAGGACTCTATGTACTAAATGTTGTAATAGACTCCTAATAGGGTCCATCCTCTAACAAAGAATATTTATATTAGTACATCATCTTGTGGGAATCATTCCCACTAGGGTTTTCCCTCTAATCAAGAGTTTTCCTACTCAACATATCTGGTGTAATTGTCTATGTGCATCTTATTATGGTTGTTATTTACTTTGGTTGAATGGATAAGTTTGCTTAAAGAAAATAAATATTTTAATTGCCAGATAACTAATTTACCCCACCACCCCTCTTAATTATCTTGGCGGACTATTGGTTCTAACAGTTTCAATATTATTTTTTCACTAATGCCAAACCTACTACTTGTTGGTAAGACAACTACTTAGTTGATTTGAGTAATATCATTTGTTTGATTAATGAGGAGGTTTTGATCAAATAAGATAACAATAGGACCTAGAGGAAACATTGAATTATGGTATGAAAAAGGATTACAAAGATTATTTAGGATAGTGATGATATAGTGCATTAATTATCTACTTAAGGTTGCAAAGGATGGATACACTAATTAAGTCTAGAAGAAAAAGTAAGAAGAATTGAGTCTACCAAGATTGACCAAGTGATACAGTGTAAGCCAACTAAAGTTTAGTTGATGCTAAGAACTAGTAAATTTTAGTGGTTTTTGAGTTATCTAGTGGATGCCGAGTGGAAGAATAGTATAGAAGTTGTGTGACAATGTATTGATGTCGAGTGCCAGTATTCATGTTGAATCATAGATTTGACAAATTTGAGCCAACTATTTTGTTTTCTTGAATTTTGTGAAGTGTGTGGAAGATAACTATGATGAGTTGGTGACACAAAATTCATGGTAAACCATTTTGAGGAAATTCAAAGAGAATTGAAGGAGAAGTTTCTAGATGGGACTAAAATGAAAAGATGGGTAGATTCGTTGAATCCTACCTAATCTTGCCTAACCCTAAAATGGAAGATAGAGGATGAACAAAAAAAGATCTTAATTTTCTATTTATAGACATGGCTAGTCAGAAGCAAGGGTTTTGATGTGTGATAACCTAAGGAAGACAAAGGGTATAGGGTATTGCTTCATCTAGAGACCAAATAGAAGAGATTGATATTAGCAAGCAAAGAAAGATAACTTAAGGGGATGGATGCCTAAAGGGTGAATAAGCTATTAGTGTTGAAGTGTGTGAAAGCCAAGTAGAATGGAGGTTTGAAATATAGATTTGTAATTCACAAGTGTGTTGTAAGTTTTTATTAGATCAAGCCTTACTATTACTTTTGAATCATTGTACCAGTCTAGGGTAAATCCTTTAACCAGGTGACATTCCAAGTGATTGATCTAAAGTCCTCTAACAAGGTGCACTCTTAATAGGGTGATTTAAATCCTCTAACTAGGTCACATTTAATAGTGTGCATTGTAACCTTTAATAGGGCATCACTTCAAAAGAGTGAGAATGAGTAGCATGTTACTAGTGTTTTTTCCCAAATTGAGTTTCCATATAAAATCATTGTGTCAAATTTTTTGTGTTTCATGCTTACATTTTTGCAATGTTGATTTGACAATAACCTATAAGTTTAAGTTGACCTAATGGATGCATGCATGAATATGTTTTATGGATATGTGTTCTCTAAGATGTGAAAAGTTTTAATTATACATCTAGACCTTAGATAACTAATTCAACCCCCCCAGTTGTTCTAAAGAATTTCAACAATTGGTATTAGAGCCATCTAGTTAAGAGGACTAGTTTGAAGGTACTAGAAACAAAAAGATCAAGATTCCAAAAAGAGAGGTACCCAAGCTTAACAAAGATAAGTTTCTTGCATGAAATTTTTTGATAAAGCTACACCTAGGAGGTCTTGGAGATCATGCACAATCTACCATCACCAATGAGCATGTTGATCCTTGGAGCCCTAACTACTGTAGATATGAAAAAGAAGAAAGAACACAACTAGGTAATGTTGGAGATTGCCTCTACCCTAAGATATGCTGATTTCAATGATATTAAGGGTTGTGATAGTGAAAATAAATATTTGGGATGCTCATCACAACATCTATGGAGGTGACACAAATGTTTTGAGAGCCAAATTTAAAATTCTTAGAGGTAACTTTGATGATATGATAATGCAAGAAGGTGAGAATGTTGCTCAATATAACTCTAGTATAAAATGTGTTGTTAATGCTATAGGAGGATCTACTAGTAAGATAGATTATGAGACTATTTTAAGCAAAGTTTTGACAATACTTCTTCCCATATATGATATTATATTTTCTACAATAGAAGAATTGAGATGTATACTAGGTTCTGATTTGACTCTTGAAGTTGTGGTAGGAAGGCTCACTACTTTTGAGCTATCCAATTTTAATAACTTCAAACTTGACAATGTTGAATCTACTTTCAAAGCTAAGTTGTCATTGAAGGAACCTAATGAGAAGAAGAAGAAGAAAAAGGTAAAATATTTTTCCAGTGACAATGATATAGATGAGGATGATGTAGAACAACTTGAAGCACTACCAACAAGGAGATTTCATAGAGGTAAAGGAAAATTCAAAGGTAAGTTACCTATCATGTGTTTTGATTGCAATGAGATTATTCATATTGTTGCTAGATGTCCAAAGAAGAAGAACTATAGATGTGGAGACAAGTACAAAAATAGGAGACATGAAGAAAACAAAGATTACAAAGACAAAGGCAAGAAGTCTTGCTACATTGTAGAAGAGGAAACCAAAGATGGATCTAATGATCATGATGATAAAGTGGTGTATGTTACAATGAAGGATGATTCTGATGAGGATGAGGCAACTACGCTACTATCTTGTATAAACAAGAATGATAGATGGATCATTGAGAATGGGTGTTCACATCACATGACTGGAGATAAAAGTAAGTTCATTACCTTGAATAATTATGATGGAAAGAGTGTAAGGTTTGGTAATGATGCACCTTTTCTAATAAAAGGAAAAGGTTCTATCAAACTCATAGAAAATATTTTATGTGACAATACTTATTATGTTGAAGGAGTTAACTATAATTTGTTGAGTGTGTCACAACTGAAGAGTTCGGGTTACAAGGTTGAGTTTTAGAACAAGATTGCTAAGATATATGATACTGATGGAAAACTAATGGGGAAAGGTGATCAAACTAGAGGTAATCTATTATACCTTGATATGGATGATGCTACTTATCTAGTTGTAGAATTTGATGATGTGTGGTTATGGCATAAGAGGTTATGTCATGTTAATTTTGATAGCTTGGTTAGCATCAATAACATGAGAAGAGTTAGACATTTTCCTAAATTGAAGAAACTTGACCATATAATTTGCAAAAAATGTCAGTTAGGCATGATGAAAAAGTCTATTTTTAAGAGTAAGACTCATACCTCTAAAGAAATTTTGGAGATTGTTCATACTGACTTGTGTGGACCAATTTATGTGCAAAGATACAAGTGATAAGTACATTATGCCATTTGTTGATGATTATTCTAGGATGATGATAGTTATTTTTCTAAAACTTAAATTTGATGCTTTCCACATGTTTAAGTAATATTTAGCAAGAGTTGAGAAGGAAACAAGTAAAATTCTCAAATTAATGATATATGATAGAGGAGGAGAATTTACATCAAATGAGTTTGAGCTACTTTTTCATGATAAAGGAATCAAAATACAAACCTCTACCCCTAGGACCCCTCCAAAAAATGGAATTACTGAAAGGAGGAATAAATCTATAAAGGATTGTGCTAGGACACTCATGTTGGAGAAGAATGTTGCTTTGAAATATTGGAGAGAGGTTGTAAGTACAACTGTCTATACCTTGAACTATGTGCAAGTCAAGAAAGGTACTCATTCAACACCTTTTGAACTATGCTATGGATACTCACCTAATGTAAAATATTTTAAGGTATTTGGAAGCAAGTGTTATATTCTCAAGGATATCAAGAATGGTAAACTAGATGCAAAAAGTGAAGAAGGTATATTCTGTGGCCATTCTACAAGAAGTAAAGCTTGTAAGTGTTTAAATACTAACACTAACAAAGTTGTGGAAAGTATAAATGTGAAATTGATGAGTATACAAAAGTACATGAGGTTGAACTTATGAAGGAACTAGAGGACTAAAAATCATTTGTATACTTTTATGAAGGTATACCTAATGATGAAGATGTTGTAAATCAAGTTGTAGATCAACAAGTATTAGTGATTGTTGAGGCACAAACTATGAATGTTGAGTTGCATTCAGGAACCAAGCTACAATCAGGTGCCATGTTATAGAAGAAAGTTAAGGAACATTCTAATTCTGAGATTAGTGTACATGAAAGAGATGTTGAATTACTTGATATAGAGGTACATAGTGATTCAGAAGTTGATAGACCAAATGAGAAAAATAGACCTGAGCCAAGATTGTCAAAGTATTTCAAAAGACATCACCCTATTGCACAAATTATTGGAGATAAAGATGCAAGATTGATGACAAGGAACAAGTTGAGAAATGATACATGTTTTCTTAGCATGCATGAACCTAAAATAGTAAAAGATGGCTTAAAAGATGTGGACTAGAGTAAATTCATGAAAGAATAGATTGAATAGATTGAATCAAATAAGACATGGACTCTAGTTCATAGACTAGAAGATAAAAATGTGATTTGCACTAAGTGGGTGTATAGAAATAAGTTAGATGAAAATGGTGAAGTCACAAGGAATAAGGAATGATTAGTTTGCAAGGGTTGTACACAAGAAGAAGGGATAGACTATGGAGAAACATTTACTCTTGTTGCAAGATTGGAAGGAGTAAGAACTTTGCTTTCTTACTCTGCATATAAAAGTTTCAAAGTTTATAAAATAGATGTTAATTCTACATTTCTGAATAACATATGGAAAGAAGAGGTCTATATAGAATATCCATAAGGACTTGTTGATGCTAACAACAAAAATATGGTATGCAGACTACACAAAGCTTTATATGGTTTGAAATGAGCACCAAGAGCATGGTATTAGAGGCTTCACAATTATCTTGTGAAAATTGGATTTTAAATAACTAATGATTAAAAAAATCTATACTTGAATACAAAAAAAGGAAAAGGTATTTTACTATCTAAATTTTTTGTTGATGATATCATATTTAGAGGTCAGGATACTTTATGTAAGGCTTTTGCAAATGAAATGAAGAAAGAATTTGAGATGTATATGCTCAAAGAGATCAAGTTCTTTGTGGGTTTGCCAGTACATCAGATGAAATATGGTATATACATCACTCAATCAAAATATGTAAAGGAAATACTAATTTTTTTTTGGATTGGAATATTCCAAGACAATAAACACACCTATGGTGACATGACACAAATTGTCTAAGAATAATGATTTAGCTGAGGTGAATCAAACATTGTATAGGTTTATGATTGGAAAATTGTAATATGTAGTACATAGTAGACCTGATATTGTATTATATGTTGGGATAGTTAAAAGATTCTTTGCTAATCCTAGGGAGAATCATTTTATGATTGTTAAGATAATAATGAGATATCTAAAAGGAACAAAAGACTACGGTCTATACTACAAGAAAAATGAGAAATTTGAGTTGAGAGACTACACCAATGCTAATTGGGCTAGAAATATTGATGACATAAAGAGCACTAGTGGATGATAATTTTTCTTAGGAAAAAGGCATGTTACATGGACTAGCAAGAAACAAAACTGCATATCTCAATCTAATGTTGAAGCTAAATATGTTGCTACTATTATAAATTATACAAACATTGTATGGATCAAATAGCTACTCAAAAGTATGGAGGAAATCATTGAACTAGTGATACTTTAGTGTGATAATACAAGTGCTATAAATATAAATGAACCATGTGATCCATATAAATACTAAGCACATTTCAATAAAGTATCATTACTTGAGAGAGTTAGTTCAAGATAAAGAGGTGATGATGGAATATGTGAATACAAAAGAGCAAATAGCTGATATCTTCACAAAATAATTACCTAAGGATGCTCATGAGTATCTAAGAGGTAAACTAGGGGTGATACCCCTATCCAAGGCTATTTAAGAAGAATGAGAAATGCCCTACATCAACTAAGATGATTGGAATATGTTACACATTGATGTAGTAGACCTTACTTTAGGAGCTACCTAAAGTAATCAAAGAGTTGGAGCTACAGATCAGTCGCAAGCTAGGTGATAGAGGGAGAAACTAAAAATGTTCACATCTAAATATTAAGATGAAAAGTGTTTAGCTTTGTTGTCAAAGAGGGAGAAAGGAAAAGAAAGGGAGAAATACAAAAAGGAAGAAACATAGAATATCTACTCAGAGGAAGATAGTGTACCTAATGATTACTATAGAATAAGAAATGATTACATCTACCTAGTAAGAGGGAGATAGTGTTGAGGACATATAAGAAGTGATTAAGAGGGAGTCATAAGGTTGAGTTGATTTTTTGTTGATTAGAACAAAATTTTGTAACCTATACAGAAGATGCAAGTTGTTGATAGAGGGAGAAATTTCAATACAATTAATTATATTCTTTTTGGTATTATTGTTGGTTGTACTAGTTATACTAGTTTTCCATCAATGCCAAAGAGGGAAATTGTTGAAAATAGATTGATATAAGTATGAGAATGTGTTTCAATCATTATTTTGTCACTAATGTCAAACCTACTACTTGCTGGTAAAAAAACTGCTTAGTTGATTTGAGTACTATCATTTGTTTTATTAATGAGGAAGTTTTGATTAAATGAGATAACAATAGCTCCTAGAGGAAAGGTTGAGTTATGGTATGAAAAAGGAGTCAAAAGATTAGTTAAGACAGTGATGATAGTGTATTAATTATCTACTTAAGGTTGCAAAGGATGGATACACTGATTAAGTCTAGAAGAGCAAGTAAGAAGAATTGAGTCTACCAAGCTTGACTGAGTGATACAGTGTAAGCCCTGAAGTAAAAATTAGTTGATTCTGAGCATCAGCAAACTTTAGTGTTTTCTAAGTTATCCAATGGATGCTAAGTGGAAGAATAGTATGGAATCCAAGTGCCATTATTCATGTTAAATCGTGGATTTGATGAATCTGAGGTGACTATTTTTTTCTTGAATTTTGTGAAGTGTGTGGAAGATAAATATTATGAGTTGGTGGCATACAATACATGGTAAACTATTTTGAGGCAAATTCAAAGAGAATTAAAGGAAAAGTTTCTAGATGGGACTAAAATGAAAAGAGGGGTAAATTCATTGAATCCTACCTAACTCAAAAATGGATGATAGAGGATGAACGAAAAAAGATCTTAATTTTCTATTTATAGAGATGGCTAGTTAGAAGCAAGGGTTTCATGTGCAAGAACCTAAGGAAGAAAAGGAGTCCAGGGTATTGCTTCATTTAGAGACTGAACAAAAGAGACTACTTTTGGCAAGAAAAGAAAGAAGGCTTAAGGGTATGGATACTTGATGGGTGAATAAGCAATCAAAGATGAAGTGTGTGAAAGCCAACAAGAATGGAGGACTGAAATAGAGATCTATAATCTGCAAGTGAGTTGTAAGTTGTTATCAGATCAAGCCTTATTGTTACTTTCTAATCATTGTACTAGTCTAGGGTAAATCCTTTGGATTAAAGTTGACTTAGTAGTCATTTTTAAATCCTTTAACCGAATGAAATTCCAAGTGAATGATCTAACGTCCTCTAACAAGGCTCACTCCTAATAGGGTGATTGAAATCTTCTAACTAGGTAACATTTAATAGTGTGCATTGTAACCTTTAAGAGAGTTGGCCTTTCATAGGAATCACTTTAGAATAGCGAGAATGAGTAGCATGTTAGTGGTGTTTTTTTCCCAAATTGGGTTTCCACATAAAATCATTTTGTCAAATATATTATTAAATTTTTTATGTTTCATGCTTACATTTCTGCAAAGTTGACTTGACAGTAACCTACAAGTTTAAGTGATTGTATGATATAATGAATGCATGCATGAATATGTTTTATGGATGAAAGTTCACTAAGATGTGAAAAGTTTTAATTGTACATCTGGATCTTGGATAATTGATTCAAATCCCCCATCCCCAACCTCTCAATTATTCTAAAGAATTCCAATAGACATTTCTCCCTTTGAATTGTTATATAGAGTCAAAGCTAGCCTTCCCCTACCATTGGAACTATCCATCTGCAAGCTACAACAAGTGATTGAGGACCCAATATTTCATAACAGTTTGGAAAAGAGAATCATGTACCTCACTAAGTTGGAAGAAGAACACAATAAATTGGTTGAACACATCACAAAGAATCAAAAGTGAGTGGAGAACTTCTTTGACAAAAATGCCAAACCAAGAAAATTCATGAAAGGCGATCTGGTCCTTTTATGGGATAGGATGCATGAACCTAAAGGTTTGCACCATAAGTTTGATTTTCTTTGGAAAGCCCTTTCAAAATTATACAAGTGAATAAGAATAACTCTTTCATTCTAGCCTATCACATTGGAGAGATTCCATCATTATCTTACAATGGCTAGGACTTGAAGCTATCTCAAGTTCACAATTGAAAGTAGGTAGAACCTATAGTTAGTGTTAGTCTAGGTAGGCTTTTGTTTTTGCTTTCTTTCTAGCTTTCTTCCCTACTTTCCTATGTTAGTGCTCCTTTCCATTGTGTGCTTAGTTTAGTTTTTCAAGCTATATTTTTCCATTTTAGCTGTGCAAAACCAAAGATTTTGGGCCCCTTCACAAACATTTAAAATGGCTAAGTTCCCAGTTAGAGCCAACTATTCCCAAATTTCAGTCTATCCCTTGTAAATTTGTACTTATTGGTATTCATTGAAAATTTTTTTATATTACTTGTCAAGGTAGCCCCTAGGTGACTCACTTCTCATCAAATTTTGAAGACTCCCACTTTGCATCTTTTTTCAGGTTTCTCTTGCTTTATCTTTCCTAATTCCTCCATGCAGGATTCTTGTCATTTCAATACATTTGGGGCTTAGGTGATATAGGTTTTTTTGGGATATTTTTTAAGTGTCCTCCCCATGAGAAGTGAGCCCTCCTTTTTTTTGTAACTTCTTTCTTACTCCATCATTCTCATTTCCTTCAAATTCTGAGTAATCTAGCTAGCTATCCAACTTGGTGAAATCAAGCATAAACCTGAAGAAAAAAGTCATGATAGTATTCAAAGATGTAAACTCACTTGGATTATGGTGGAAAGATCTAGAAAAGTGAAAGTCAAAGCTAAGAAGGTCTCAAGTCAAAGTTCTGAGGTAACAATCCATTTTTATGAAGAAAAATGGATTTGCAAGTTTTCAGTTGCTCACTAATCAAAATAAAATTGTGATGATATGTTTCTAAAGACAACGTGGCTTTTCTCTATTCAAATTTTTTATGCATTAACATAACCTAGGTGTGATACTAGAAAATAATTAATCTAAGCCTATAATGGTGAATCCATGCTTAAAATCTCATCTCAAGGTATCTAATCAAAACAGTGGAAAATGTTTTAGAGGGTTTCTTCCCTCAAAAATTGTTGCTCTTAGAGGTGTTTTCCATCCTACAAAAATATAAAAGGATACTTCTCCAAAGACTTGTAAAATAAAGAACTACGCGACTATAGTATGATAATATTCTATGGAGATACCCAAAAGATGCTTCAAGTAAAGTCAGTTGTAGAGGTGCAATTACGATATAAAAGAGATCCAGTGTTTGAATTCTTGATGTGAAGAATTAAAAAATAAAGTTCCCAAAGTATCGAAGGATTATTCCTTCCACTACAATCTGCAATAAAAGGAAAGACAAGCTTACAAAAATATGGATCTACACTCTCCCCTCCATATATAATGAGTTATCTTGTGAATCCTTATTCTAGATCTTGAAATAAACAAGGGACTTTTTGTTAAACTAAAATTTCTTTTTTTCGTAAGTTGCTTTTCTCGATAGTAAATCACTTTAAGTGAAGTAATATAGCTTTTGGATTTATGAATCTTTATATGCATAGAAATAAAAAGCTTTAAGTAGCAGGTATGTGTAGGATCACGGTGTGCCAAAAACTGGCGATCTAAAAAATATGTAGTGTTGAAATGCCTCAAAGCATTTCAAAATCTATTTTAACTTTTTTCCCACCCATCCTAATAGCAAACCAAAAAATTTATACCTTTATAATGCTTAGTATTGCTTTGGATGCCAACCCTACATGGTCAACTTAAAAAATGTCTCTAATACATGTTTTTGGCATGTTCTTGTGTATTTTTTTACTTCATATATGTGTTTAATGACTTCTGTTTTCACCCAAATTTGATGAAATGAAACAAGTTTCTTTAACATGTTATTATCTTTCCATAAATGTAATGCTGTCAAATTATTAGTTTAGTAAGTAATTATTATTCACTTTCTAATAGATTTATGCATAAAGTGTTGTTTGACACACTAATTGAAAAACAAATATTGCTTTCAAATGGTATAATATTTTTAAAATCCAAAATATGTGTCACATTATATACTTCTTCTACTATAAGAAAAATAAAATAAAAATAAAATTATATAAATTTTTGAATTAGTTAAGGTGGTTAGACACAAGAGTTCTTTTTATTCTAAAAATTGTATAGTAGAAAAATCATAATTAATTATTTATTTAGAATAAAAATATCCAAAAATATGTGTCACATCTAGGCATGAGTCTACTCATATCTTAAATCTTATTAAAAAATATTATCATTTGATTTTGACTAAGGTTTCTAGACATATACCTACTCCTTATTTTTGTCATGAAATTTGTGTACTATTGCATTAAAATTCAAAATTTTGACCAATCAATTATTTCTTTCTTTAGATAAGGCTTAGTAGTTCAGAAAATAATTTCAATTTCTTGAAGATTATTTTCTCACAAATTTTTAATTGAAATTTTATAACAAGTTTAAAATTGCACATCAAGTTGACATAACCCTGATTTGTTGATTTTCTATGGCCACTTAAGAGTATAGTTTGGTTGACCATGATCGTACATATACCCTAGCTATTAATTATGAAATTTATTGTAAATCCTACTATTATGATTGTTGGTTGCTTCAAACTTTCTTTCTCATTATTTTAACTACTATTTATTGAGTAGTTGAATCCTCTTTGAAATCATAAGAAAACGACAATAAAAAAATAGTTTATGATCGACTCATAGGGTTGGAAAGTGAATTAAAGGATCTTGCTGATACTTCATTCAAGTTCTACAACTTAGGTGATCTTCATAGAAGGCTTAATTCTTAGTCCATCCACCTAATTATCCAAAAATTGATACAAAGTGAATTGGTGGAAGTTGGTGGATTCCCATGGCGATGCAGGCTCTAGAGCTAGTGAAAGAATGCATCGAGAGATATAATCTGGAAATGACAAAAATCTTTTTTCTTGATCAGCCTATCCTCCTCTCAGTACATAAGTCCTTGATACAATCTGCATTTGGTGTGCCAATGAAGGAAGAATATTGTGATATTGATTTTAGTTCTTCTACATCTATGTTTAACAAAAAGAAAACCATGAGAAGAGAAGACAAAAAGAGAACCTAGTTCCGAACACCTCATTCAAAGAAGAGAAAAATATCAAAAACTCTTTTTGGAACCAATTTGAAAAGAGAGATTTTTGACATCCTAGCATTACTACTAAGATTGAAAGGAAAGGAGGAAATTTTGGGTTTCACTAAGCATCACTTCTTCGTAGCACAAGCCATATGTGCTAAACGATTGTAGATCGAATGTACTCAAATCATATGCAAAGAGCTTGCCTCATGGTTAAGTTAAAATCAAGCATTCAAGAAATTTAATATGTCTTCATATTTAATATATGCCTTATCTACGCATCACCTATGGCCAAGTCTTCCCAACATTGAAGACTACAATGAAAATACAAGAGTGTATGAGTTCTATCCACAACTTCATCTGTAGGGGAGCTTCGAAGAGTACATAAAAGTGAATAAAGCCTTCACTATGAGATTGTGTTGGGATTTTCAAGGCTATCATGAGAAAAGATTCTCACTTGAAGCTATTTTGGCTATAGGCTAGTTCAAATTCTCTTTCATCCAATTTCTGAGTTTCTCCTACCTATGGATCGGTGCTTTTGATGGTTTTCCCAAAATGCTTTCTAGGTATGCCAAGGACATGGTTGTTCTTGTCAAATTGTGTCAACAAATAATAGATGTGAACACCTTGTGTTCAAATGTAAAGAAGATAGCCAGGATTTCCTTCCTAATAGTTCTTGGACCCTATTCTTGTGCCTCTATATCCAATGTTTGAAATCTAGTTAAAATTTTTGATAGTAAGATCATATTGGTTGATTATGAGGTACTTAGGCCTCAATATGACCAAGTGAAATTTTTGAGATATCATTTGAAGTTGGGATACACTCATAGACATCTTGCAAATATTGAAGATTTTTGGGTTGGATGTCACAATCCTACATGAATCCTTCATTCTTTGAGCAAATCAAGGGAACTCCCATTGTATCTATGCCACTTAAAGTGCCTATCATTGATAAAAAAAAAATCCTAATGCATGGGATCATTAAAAGGATTAAAAAATGGGTGGAGTGGACTAGAGAAAGAAAGAAGAGAATGGAAAGAAAAGGCTCTATTGGTGAAGTGGCTTTCAGAACTGCTCAATCAACTATAGTGACCTCCACCACTATTGCCACTTCAACATCTAGGGACCCAGACTAATCCATTGGTCAAGGTAGAGATCAAGCTCTGGAGAAGAATGTTTAGATTTCTCCTACTTGTAGAGGAGGATCTCTTCCACATATAGGAAATGTTGAGGACAAGGAGAAGGATAAAGAGCAAGAGCAAGAGAAATTAGTATCCAAGCCTTCCTACCCTATCCAATTCATCAACCTTGATGGTGACACCAATTCCGTGGATGGTCAAGAGCAAGATGCATCTTAGCAAGGGCATACCTTGGCTCTCTTAGTTACCAAAGTCACTACTTTCTCCACTACCTCTCAAAGCAAGGAGACACCTACAGTGGAAAGAAAGCTCTTTGATCCCACAACCCTTGAATCGACAATCAATGTCCTCTTAATTGAGTCATAGTTGGAAGAGACCATTGATCAAAAAAGGAAAAGATATATGAGGAATCTACTCCATCTAAGGACCTCATCACAGAAGTAACCTTTTCTTAGCCATAATTATAGAAGATGAAGAAGCAAAATTCTATAGCAACATTGGCCATTGACCCTCTACTACTCACATGTTAATGGAGATAGAAGACCTCAGAAGAAGGGAAATTTCTATGGAACTCATTGCCAATGACTTTTAGATTAGAATGGTCGACATTGGTATTCATGTGTATGATTCCATGGTTAATATATGGAAGTCTACCAATGAAAAGATAGAGAATGGACTAGAGGAGTTAAGGGCTGAAAAAGAGGTACTAAAGGCTTATACTAAAATTTCACTTTGGAGCACTTCAACTAGTACATTTGATCCAAATGAAGAAGAGAACAAGGAATTTCTTTTGAAGTTGTAACAAGAAAGGAAATTTGATCAAATTGATTGAGCATGAATTAATCAAATGAAGAACCAAGGTCCCCCACTCATTGAGAATTTTGGAAATCTATTGTTAGATGTTGACATGTGGAGGGAGGTAGTGTCTAATTATCAAACCACCATGCACAAAACATTAGATAGATTAATATAGAAATTAGCATTGTTGCTAGAGGTGATTGATATGAACACTAATTTTGCCTTCACCTACAGGATCCTCAAATTAGGTCAAGAGTCATTACTTCATTGGAAGTAATCTTTAGTGTTCATAGTAGATATTTCTATAAGATCTACAAATTATCTTAAAGATGTAAATGATTTAGTGTAGAAGGTCATAGAGAAGATTTTTGAATACTTAGAGGTGATGCACACAAAATCATATGTATCCAACAATGGCTGATTGGTGGACATTGAACGAATGAAAGCCAAATTCCTAGAATTTTTCAATGAGGCCACTAATCCAGTCAACTTCAATGTGTCAAAGATCTAGGAGCTTTCATCAATAGATTACATCTTAAGATGAGCATTAGAAAAGTTCCAATTAAAGGTTTCTAGAGTGGACAAGTTGATAGAGATGCATGACTACTAGATAATTTGAGTTGCTAACATCATAATCCTAGGTGTTGATGAATTGGATAAAGTAACAGATGCATTGAAAGCTTATAAAGCTAAGGCTATGACCCCAAATAAAATATGATTCTCTGATATTCTCTCAGACATTTTTCACCCTCTCTTCTTTCTCAATTCTCTTTTGTAGCAATTTTTGGCATCTCGGTAGGCTTAGACTCTATAATAGATGATGACCCAGTCAAGTCCTATTTTTAGCTTCCTCTATTTATAGATTCTCTGCAATGCAGTTATTGAATGTAACTGGCCATTTTGAAGAGGCCTATATATATATTGAGAAATTAATAAGATCAAAAAATTATTTTGTGGGAAAACCCTAGTAGTTGGGATTACTTTGTGTGACTCTAAGTCTACATTTTAATTTTTCTATTTATTTAGTCATTCTATAGTACTTGGGGTGAATGTGTTTTAACTAAAAACTAAAAGATTACAAGTAAACTTGGTTTTATTTCTTTCATATTAGTGGACTATAAGCTTTACTTTCCTTAGCATTAGTATTATTATTTTCCCTTGTGTTGTATACAATAGTTCAGGTGTGTTTTATTAATTGTATGAGAAGTTTTTGATTTGATTAATGAAGTAGTTGAGAAGGGACAATCCAAGAATTTCCTAGTTAGTCATCCTTCTTCCTCTCACATCATTATAGATAGTCTTGCATGTTTTTCATTATAGATAGTCTAGATTGTTTGAACTATTAAACAATATGGATGTTTGCATACCCAAAAAACTTTTAGAAAAAACAAAATCGATAAGTAGGAGATAACTTCCACAGCAAGTCAAATTGTGATATTGCTATCAGGATTTAACTGTATGATTCAAACTCATTGACCCATGTTTCATGAGTAGTGATTCAACATGAATCCATATCTAATGATAATAAATGGAACACTTAGCTCTCATTAGATCTAGGTGATGCTCACAAGAGTGAAGCATCACTCCTTGTAAGTCCTGATGCTTCACTCTTGTGAGCATCACCTAGATCCAATGAGTGCTAAGTGTTCCATTTATTCTCATGAGAGATGGATTCATGTTGAATCACTACTCATGAAACATGGTTCAATGAGTTTGACTCAAAATCACACAGTTAAATCCTGATAGAAATATCACAAAAACAAAATCATTACAAATTTTGCATTTAGAAGGGAGTTGTACCTTTAAATTCAGGGGTCTTTCATAGATTACTACATTGATTCATTCTATTTTTAGTTGTTTTGTTTTCCATCTACCATTGGGCACACTAAGAGTCAAGGTATAAACCATAGAATTAAGGAAGACAAATTGTTAACCAACAATATCAAAATATATAATCATATATAAATTCATTGCAAATGTATATCAAAATGTATGTCCCTATACAAAATATGGTGCATGCCATCAAAATATTTCTTTATATCAAAGTTTATACATAAAATATGACATATCCCATACGAAGATGTGACCCAAGGAATTCCTATAAATCTACTATGTCCTGGGTTGCAGGAGGATCATCAAAATGGAGCCTCTTTGATTCACTCTCTAAACTCTCTAGCTCCTGTATGAACAAAAAAAATAAAATCCAAATTAGACTAGTCAATTAAATGATTTGTAAATATAAAATATAAATTTATTTGAATGCATATTGATCAATAATGAGGGCAACTACATCTACGTCTCTCCATGCATTCCTCCCCTACTTAGGAGTCCCTGCATATGTCCTTGACAAAGCATGAACCTCACTATGTTTGACCTAAAATTATTGGTATGGTTGTCAAATTGATCTAATACTTAAACTATAATGTTATTAATGATAACATAATTAAGAATTCAAATTATAATTTACCTCAGGTGATCTCTAATTGGCAAATATCAGCTTAGTGAGAAAAGCTACAAAGACCTTTTGATCTCCCTCCATCACATTAGTTGTTTCCTGTGACACTTGAAACTATAGTTTTTACAATAATGATACCCATTTCTTTATAATCTAATAAAATTAAGATAAGTAACAAAATAAATGATAAACATACATAATAGAGCTCTCATTGTGAATGGAAATGCCTAAGGGTCTGTGATGGTGAATTTGGGTATGTGCATCATAAGAGGCCACCCCCTATAAAATAAACAATGTAATAACATTTCATTAGTATAAAAAACTAAAAATGTACATATCTACCTATATATGCATTTAATGTCTTTAAAACATATAATTACCTTCCCCTTGTCAATGATCGATGATGCAACCCCCTCATACTATCCCCCATGATAGGTGAAAGCTGGAAGAGAAAAAGAAGATGATAAATCATGTAAAATACAATATGAAACAAGAAATTAATGATTAATTGAAAATGATACATACTATAGAGGTCTGAAGGCCAAATGAAATGGCAAAAAGTGTGACAACATCCAAACCTCTCATCTCCTCCTTTGTCATCAATGAGACATATATGAATCACAAAATGTACATAAGTTTCAAGCTATACATTTTTTTTTCAATATAAATATTGATTTTAAATTAAAAATGCTATGAAAAATCAAATTTATAGACTTACCATAATAGAAAGATTCCATGTCTTTGCATGTCCCTCCTTGTCTCTTGTAGGAGTTATAGTTGTCTCATCACCCATGTCTATTGTGTCATCATACCAAACCTCAAATTGAAAGTTAGAAATAGTAATGGGACCTAGAAAAGTACACTTTCACATAAGCCAAGTATGCAGCACACAAACATATGAGGAATTGCCAGATGTACTAGCACCAACATCATCAACACCTAGAGGAGACAATGACCAAGTTTGGGTGACTAATTGAATACTCAAATGATTAATGAATCTAATAGATATCACACTAGCCTCAATGATGACATCATGATTCTAAGCTAGGGAGGGGTAGGGATATTAGGTGGCGACAAAGGTGGTGGCTTTCTTCTACTTCACATTGGGGCTATCTTGTGGAGCTCCACCTCCTATGCCTATATTCAACTCCATGCACCAATAATTGGCTTTAAGCCCTTTGAAGAACTTAACATATATTTTTCTCAAGAAATATATGGGAACCTCCAAATTATTGTTTGGTGGTTTGTTAAAAACCATCCACCAATGACCCCAAAAATGAGTTTTAATGGCCTCATTAATGAACCATTTGATTGACAATTTTTTTTATAGGGTCAACTTCTATACTAGTTTTGGGGTCCAAAAAATTGCCAGTTAATTCTTTTTTACTAATATTAAGTATCACAAACCCTGTTAGAAACACTAGTCCACCAAGATAACTGAGAGGGGGGGGGGGGGGGGGGGGTGAATCAATTATCCAACAATTAAAACATTTATCTACTTAAAAAAAAATTAACCATTCAACCAAAGTAAATAGCAACCATAATAAAATTCACATAGACAATTATGCTAGATATGTTGACTAGGGAAACCCTTGTTTAGAGGGAAAATCCTAGTGGGAATGATGCCCACAAGATGATGTACTAATATAAATATTCTTTTTTAGAGTATGGACCCTATTAGGAGTCTATTACAATATTTAGTACATAGAGTCCGTATTAGGAGACTTTGAATCTTTGTTAGGAGATTCTAACCCTGTTAGGAGTTGTAGTACAATGTATGCAAGATAAGCCCATCGCCCAAATTTGCAATTTCAACTACAAAAAGAGCTCACTACTCAAACAAGTAATTTAATTTTATCTTCCTCTTTCCTCCATCCTATCAATCAAACCAATCACTATCAGTCCTTGTAGACTAGGTCACAAACCTCAGATCCAAATACCAAACCTCAAATCACTTAGCAAAACATTAGCAATGAAGTTTCCTTTACTTTCACACTGCTCTGCTCGACTTCACATTTTGCACTCTGATGCTTATCATTAATCATAAAATTATATCATCTTGTATGTCATGCTAAAGGAAAAATGTCTTTCCTTTATACCAATTCCATAAAAAAAATTCCCTAAGTCAACTTTTAGTCCTTCTGAATTAATTATTATAGGACTTCATTAAGAACATGTTACACTTAGTAATAACTTAAATCTTCTACCTTGCAACTTGAATAACTTTTTATACATGAAAAATTATGATGAGAAATCTTAGCCATGTCATCATCAACATGTCTTCTTCATGTCCTCAACCTCAATCCTCAGGATATCAACTCTAATAAGAGATATGACAAGCTTACTAGAACATGCCTCTATAAACTCTATCTTTGTACAGGCATTACCAATACTTACATAGCTTCTTTTAGACTTATCCTTTCTTCTTTTGACATTGATTGCATATACCAAATACTTAGAAGTATCTCTAGTAACCTTAGGTAGTGCAAACACTCAACTAGCCATCTATACCAACTTGATCTTTTTGTTGTTCTTCTGTTAGATACCACAAAAAACTACTATGTTGACATCAATAACAAACTTAGTCATGGATGTAACATCTACAGTACTCCCCCATAGGAATATCATCAGCATTCATGCTTCCAACCAATCTTCTAACAATCTCCCCCTTTGTCATTGATGGTAACATAGATGAAAAACATCTAGCTCCAAGAATACCAACAAAAAATTGTTTATCTTCAAATTCTCTTCATCAATTATTCTCCCCTATTAATATACCTCAATGTGCTTTCTGCCAAATGGTCATTCCATGTTGTTCTCATGGCGAACATTATCAACATATTCATTTTCATGCAATATTGTCCCCCATTGACATCAATGTCAAAGGTTTCAACAACTAACATCTCTGCAATAATTGATACTTACTAACTCAAGTATCAAAAGATAATGTTCAAAACAATATCAACAAGAGTCCTAGATGACTCTGTTCATCACAATTATTCCCCCATACAAGAAGCATCAATATTCAGTCCAGACAAACAATGGTGCTCTGTTACCCTGAACTGATGCACTCTTGCATCTTCTACTCTGATGTAGGAAGGGGCATAACCCCAAGCATACCTCACAAATACTTAAAAGTCTCTTTGGGAAGAGGTTTAGTGAATATATCTATAATCTTCTCTTTAGTGCTCACATACTCCAATTTGATTTCCTTTTCTACAACTTTTTATTTCAACATATGATACTTAATAAAAATGACCTTAGTCCTCAAATGCAACACTAGATTCTTAGACATATTTATTGTGCTTGTGCTGTCATAATGTTTAACAATAGGTTCACTAATTTCTATCCTTATATCCTTTAGCATCTGCTTCATCCAAATGACTTGATTGCAGTTATTTGCTACTGCAACATAGTCTGCTTCTGCTATACTTTGTGATGTGCAATCTTACTTCTTTCTTAACCTAGAAACCATTCTTCCTCCAAGAAAGGAAGCTCCTCCACTGGTTCCCTTTTTTTCATCCATACTGCCTGCCCAATCTACATCAATATAAGTACTTAGAGTGAAGTCATTAGATCTGTCATACCGTAATCTAAACTTAGATGTTCCCTTCAGATATCTAAATATTCTTTTGATTGCTACATAATGTGCTTCTTTGGGATGATCTTGAAATCTTACAACAATTCCAACTACATTTGCTATATCTAGCATTGTGTGAGTTAGATATTGTAGTCCTCTAATCATAGATCTATACATTTTTTTCTCAAAAGTAGGTGTCTCATCCTTTGTAGATAACTTATGTCTAGTTACCATAGGTTTTCCAATGGGTTTGCATGTTTCCAAACCAAACCTTTTTAGTAAATCCCTCAAGTACTTCAAGAAATAAAGGTTCCTTCTTTATTCTATACAATTTGCAATCCTAGGAAATATTTCATCTCTCCTATCATACTCATTTCAAATTATTTCTTCATCTCTTCTACAAACTTCTCACTTTCTTCATCATTTCCTCCAAATATGATGCCATCAACAAATATTTCTAAAATCATCAAACCATCATCGATTTCTTTCCAATACAGTTTACTACCCATCACACCTTTGCTATATCCAAGTTTTGTTAAACATTTGTCCAACCTCGCATACCAAGTTTTGGGTGCTTGCTTTAGTCCATACAATGCTTTCCTCAATCTACATACTATGTCCTTGTCTTTTGTTAAAGGGCATCCTTTAGGTTGCTCAGTGTACACTTTTTCTTCAAATTCTCTATTTAGAAATGCTGACTTGACATCCATCTGATATACTTTGAATTTCTTCTATGTTGCATAGGCTAAGAATAATCTTACTTCTTCTATTTTAGCCACTAGAGCATAAATCTCCTCATAATCTATTCCTTCTTGTTGTGAGTAACCTTTACATAGTAATCTTTCTTTGTTTCTTACAAATTCTCCTTGATCATTCATCTTGTTCCTAAATACCCATTTAGTTCTTATTGCATTCTTGTCTACTGGTCTAGGAACCAATTCCCATGTTTCATTCTTTACTATCTAGTCCAATTCCTCTTTCATGGCTTGTTTCCAATAATCATTTTTACATGCTTCATATGCATTCTTAGTCTCAACTTGAGATATCAATCATAGTTCTTCATTGACTCTACTTTGTGTCATCACACCTATGTTTTTTCTTCTAACAATTTGTTCAGGTGGGTGATTCTTTATCATATTCTTTCCAAAAGTAGGAGTTGATATCTCAAATCTTGGCTCTATTGAAGGTTTCAAGGTTTATTCCTTCCTTGGCTCTCCTTCATTTTGCAAATCATTATTAGTCTCAAGGAATACCTCATCATTCCTTGGCTTAGTAACAACATCATCATCTGAGTTGTAATCAACTATTCTCTCTTGTATCCTAAATATCTCACCAATTCTCACATTTGCACTTTCCATAATAGTCTTAGTTCTCTGATTATAACATCTGTAAGCCTTTCTTCTCAATGAATAACCAAGAAACATACTTTCATCACTTCTAGCATCAAATTTACCAATATCATCGTCTCTTTTGATATAACACTTACTCTCAAAAATTTTGAAATACTTAACTATAGGTGAGTGACCAAACCACAGTTCATAAGGTATTTTGTTTGTGTTTTTCTTGACCTGCACTCTATTCATAGTGTAGACTATTGTATTCATAGCTTCTCTCTAAAATTTCTTGGATACATCATTCTGTACTAACATAGCTCTTGCAGCTTCTGTAATTGACTTATTCCTTCTCTTTGTAATGCCATTCTACTCAGGGGTTCTTGAAGCTGATAACTATCTTTTAATTCCATTTTCTTCACAAAACATGTTAAAATCATTTGAAGTAAATTATGTTCCTCTATCTAATCTTAAAATTTTAATCTTCATACTAGATTCATTCTCAACTCTATTCTTGCATATCTTGAACTTATCAAATGCCTCAAATTTCTCTTTAAGAAATGCAACCCACATCATTCTAGAAAAATCATCAACTAGAATCATAAAATACCTTTCACCATAGAATCCTTTAGTCTTTGTAGGACTATTGAGATCTATGTGTACAATCTCCACCTTTTTTGTAGTGGTAAACTTATTGCTGGGAAAAGAAGTTCTATTATGCTTTGCAAAAATATGCTCCTTGCAAATTATGTTAGTAGGCTTTACAATATTTGGCAAATCTCTAATTGCAAATATTCTACTAGTCCTCACAATACTATCAAAATTTATATGACAAAATCTCTTATGCCATAACCAATTGTCATCTAGCTTAGCAACCAACCATGTCATTTTAGAAGGATTTAACTAAAATACATTACCTCTAGATCTAGTTCCTGTTCCAATTACCTTTCCATCTTTATCTTTAATCATGCATGTCTCTTTTGCAAACTATAACTGATATCCTTTGTCTACTAATTTTCCAACACTCAAAAGATTGTGATTTAAACCATCAACAAAGTATACATCCTCAGTGTTAGTTTTACTATCAAGAGTTATAGATCCAATACCTTTAACTTGGCATGCTGTATTGTTTCCAACTCTCAAAATTCCTCCATCCTAACTTTTGAAGTCAAAAAACTTGTTCATATCACTAGTCATATGGTGTGAAAATCCACTATCAATTATCCAATTAGATTTATTCTCAACCTATGAAACCAAAGCTACCTTCTCTAGACTTTCTTCTTTAATTGCCTCAAATCTAATTTCATCATCACTAGCACTTAATGCTTGTTCATCAGAATCATTATCTTCATTTTCATAAAAACACTCTCTTTCTTTTCTAGGTTTGTGATTTCCCTTATACTTTTTCTCTCTTTTATGATGCTTACTTGAAAAATGACCAAATTATTTACATGTCCAACAGAAAAATATCTTCATACCTTCTAGTTCTCTTTTTGCAAGAAGATCAAAGCCTTCCTTTATTTTTATGTCTTCTTCTAATTTGGATCTATCTTTGCTTATGTTACTATTCCCTTCTATACTATAGAAGGATTCTGGATCTATAAATTCAATATTCTACTCTTTACATAAATCTAATAACTCACCAATAATTTCCATTACTCGAGTGTCAAAACTTCTTTTGCCAAATGTAGGATTATCTTCTCTAAATATGTTCACCATGGATCTCCCAAAGTTGTTAAACTTTATCTTCAAGGACCTGATGCTCTAATACCAATTGTTAGAAACAATAGTCCACCAAGATAATTGGGGGGTGGTGAATTAGTTATCCAACAATTAAAATGTTTATCTTCTTGAAAAAAACTTAACCATTCAACCAAAGTAAACAAAAACCATAATAAAATGCATATAGACAATTACATCAAATATGTTGATTGGGGAAACCCTTGATCAAAGGGAAAACCCTGGTGGGAATGATGCCCACAAGATGATGTATTAATATAAATATTTCTTGTTAGAGAATGGAACCTATTAGTAGTCTATTACAACATTTAGTACATAGAGTCCCTATCAAGAGACTTTGAATCCCTATTAGGAGATTCCAACCCTATTAGGAGTTGTAGTACAATGTATGCAAGATGAGCCCACTGCCCAAACATGAAATCTCAACTACAAGAAGAGCTCACTGCTCAAACAAGTAATTTACTTTTATCTTTCTCTTTGCTCTATCCTATCATCCAGACCAATCATTGTCATACCTCATAGAATTGGTCATGAACCTTGGATCTAAATACCAAACCTCAGATCACTCAGCAAAACCTCGGTAATGAAGTTTCCTTAACTTCCACACTCCTCTGCTCAACTTTGCATTCCATACTCTCTGCTACTTATCATCAATCATAAAATTGCATCATCTCATATGTCATGATAAAGAAAAAATGTCCTTCCTTTTTACCAAGTCCATAAAAAAATTCCTTGAGTTGGTTGTTAGTCTTTTTTAATTAATTATTATAGGACCTCATTAAGAACATGTTACACTTAGTGATAACATAAATCTTCCACGTTGCAAATTGAATAATTTTTTGTATACACAACATTATGACAAGAAAGCTTGGCCACATCATTATCAACATGTCTTCTTCATGTCCTCAACCTCGATCCTCAAGATATCAACTCTGATAAGAGATAAGACAAATTTACTAGAAAATGCCTCTGTAAACTCTATCTTAGAAAAGACATCACCAAAACTTACATAACTTCTTCTAAACTTATCCTTTATTCTTTCAATGTTAACTGCATATACCAAATACTTAGAAGTATCTCCCATAATATTAGGTAGTGTAAACACTCAACTAGTCATCCGCACCAACTTGATCTTTCTATTGTTCTTCTATCAAATACCACAAAAAATTGCTATATTGACATCAATGACAAACTTAGTGATGAATGTAAAATCTACAATACTCCCCCATAGGAATATCATCAACATTCATGCTTTCATTTCTCTATATCAACTTATAGGGAACTTTGCCACAACTTTACCTAGGTTCTGCAACTTTGCCACCCATTTTATTTTTGAATTTTGAATGATGGAGGGCCCTAAACCTCTGGATCCACCACCATGCCTGGACCTACAACTAGTGCTTGTGGTGTGTAGAGATGTTGACCAGTTGATTGGCGATGGGTCCATTGATGTAGATGGGTTGGGTAATGTCAAGTCAGCATTGGAGGAAGGATGGTTGAGAGTGGACATCCTTGAGGTGGGGGGAGGAAGTTCCACTTGCTATCTGTAGGGGGTGCCCAAAAGCCAGATGTGGGTTCTCTATTAGGATGGAAGAGTGTGCTCATGGGTACCATGATGTCTAGCCCCAGTACAGAGAATCCCAAGGTAACTCATGGACAAGAAGGTTTGATGATTGCACTACCTGATAGTATGATGGATAATGTGACTTCTAGCCTCAAACTTTGTGTTGTAGGAAGATTTGTTGCTTTTCGCCCTTCTACTGAGACAGTAAGGAATTATGTGGACCATAAGTGGAAGGTCAAAGGAATTGTAAGTGTTTTTACCATGCCAAGTATTCTTTTTTTTTTTAGATTTACCACGGAAGAAGATCTCAATGTGGTTGTTTTTGGGACTTGGTATTGTGGGAAGCACTGTCTAGCCCTGACTAGATGGCATCTGGGCTTTAATGCTAGTTTGGAGCTAAATGAACTTGCCTCAGTATTGGTAAGATTACCTAGCCTCCCTCTAGAATTTTGGGATGAAAGGATATTAAGATGGGTGAGGAACTCTTTTGGCCATTTTGTTACTACTTACAAAGAGACAATGCAAAAATTGAGAGTTGTCTATGCTAGATTCTGTGTGAATGTAGTGCTAAACAGAACACTACCTACTATGGTCACTTTAAAAACTAAATGGGGTGAGAGAGTTCAACCCATAGAATATGAGAAAGAAGGCTTGTTTTGCCAAAGATGTGGGCAATTTGGTCACCTGATTGTGGATTGCAAACATAAAATGCAAAAAGATAAATAGAAGGAGGGATCTCCAAGGATATATGGAGACCATTGGGGAACCTTCAGTACTGACAAGGAAGACAGTAACGAAACCTTCTATGACCTTGCTCAATATGACCTCCATGTAGGAAAATAGTTTGAGTCCTAGGAGAAAGGATACAAAGGAAGATGAGAAGGCACCATAGGAATACCCCTTCAAAAGAGATTTGGAGGATCTTTTGGGCTCACCTTTGGCGAGGACTTCGGTGGAGGTGTGTCTGGAAGATGGAGAAATAGAAGAAACTGACACTCTATAGGATTTGACAATAATCCAGATTAGGGGGAGCAAGCTTGAAACCCCTTCTAAGGAGAAGGGGGTAACCCCCTCTATTATGGGCTCCAAAACAACAAGCGGGGGGGACCATAAGTCTAAGGAAGGTGACTTTATGGAGTTAATCTGCACCCCTGTGAGGATAGTCAAGGCCTCACAGGCTAAGATAGTGGTGAGAGTAATGGAAAGCATTGATAAGATGGATAAGATGACGAGACCCTCTTCACCTCAGGAGGAGGATAATGGAGAATGGGAGGTGCAGAAGAAGAAGAGAAGGGGGGGAGAAAACCAAATATTGGAGTATCAAGAACAATAGAAAGACCATCAAGCAGAGTTACCAGGACAAAGCAAACTGCTAGAGATGTAGCCAACGGTAAACAAATTACACTGGAGACAGTAAAAAAAGGTAAGAAATGAAACTCCTTTCATGGAATATAAGGGGATTGAATAATCCTCGGAAGCAGTATGCTCTTAAGCAATTGATATCTCAGGAAAAAATATACTGTGTGTTAATTCAAGAGACAAAAATGTCTAGCTCAAATTTTGATAAAATTGCTTGCTATATTTGGCCAGGGGCGGGGTATTTACATAGGGATTTAGATGGAGCATTGGGGGGAATTGCTACCATGTGGAGTCTAAACTCAATGAAGGGCTATGAGATCTGGAAGGAATTTTTTTTTATAATTACTCATTTCCAATCGAATAGCCACAGTTGGAAACTAGTTAATATCTATGCACCTAATAGCAGATTAGGGAGGAAGGAAATGTATGAAAATTTGATAAGGATATCTAAAACTATGTTGGAGGAGCAATGGATGTGTATGGGGGATTTCAATACTCCTCTTTACCATTCAGAGAAGAGGGAAGGTAACAAAGAATGTCAGGAGAGCTTGCAAGACCTAAGTGAATTTATGAGGAAGTTGGACTTCATGGATGTGGAGCTGAGGGGTAACCCATACACCTAGACTAATAATAGGAAAGGTGAGGATCTCATTCAGGTTAGGCTGGATAGATTATTACTGTTAGGGAATTGGAATAGCATGGGTAATTCCTACTTGGAGAATCTCAACAGAACAGTGTCTGACCACTCACCCATTTTATTCCATTGGGAAGATGGCTTTAAAGGGGGAAAGAAACCTTTCAAATATGAAATAATGTGGGAGTCACATCTGGATTTCAAAGATAAGATTCAGGAGTGGTGGAATATAAGAATAGAAGGTATTGCAATGTATAGACTTACCTAGAAACTTGATAATATTCGAAGAAATGTCAGAGTATGGGCTAAAAGTTCATTTGGGGACCTTTTTAAAAGTAAAGGAGAAGTAGAGGAAAATCTTTAAAAACTCCAAGGTGTTATTGCAGAAGGGAATAAATCGGACGAGAATATTTAGGAAGAGGAGAAACAAAGATCTAGAATTCAGTGGCTAAAGAAAGGGGACAAAAATACTACTTTCTTTCACAGATCTGCTTCTAACCACAAAAGAAGAAACACTATCTCAAAACTAAATGAAGAAGAGGAAGGGTATTGAAAGAGTAGGAGGAAATGGGGAAACTTGTAGTAGACCACTTCAGTATGGTGCTTAAGAAAGATAACTTTTTTGGGAACCTGGTGATCAGGAGAAGTCTGATTAATTCAATCTCAAGGAGGATAAGAGAAGAGGAAAATGATATGATCCTTGGTAAGATCATAGAAGTGGAAGTGAAAAAGGTAGTGTTCTCTATGAAAGCTTTCAAGGCCCCAGGTCTTGATGGTTTCCCACCTACTTTCTTTCAGCATTTCTGGGAGGTGATCAAATTAGAGGTTATTTGGGTGACTAGGGATTTTTCCCGAATAGGTAAACTACTACAAAGCATAAATAAGACTTTTATTTCCCTAGTTACAAAAAATTCTAATCCTCTAAATTTGAATGATTTTATACCTATAAGTCTATGTAATACTATCTACAAGGTCCTTGCCAAGGTTTTAGTGAACAGATTAAAGCCTTTCTTGGAAAAAATTATAGGAAGTCCTTAGAAGGGGTTTGTGCTAGGAAGGTAGATCCTTGATGCGGCTATTACATCCCATGAGGTTATCCATTCAATGGAAAAGAGTAGGCAACTAGGAATGGCATTCAAGTTGGACATTTCCAAAGCTTATGATAAGGTCAATTGGGACTTCCTTCAGGATGTACTAGAAAGAATTGGATTTAACAATAGGATTATAAACCTGATCATGTTGATGGTGAGCTCAGTGCATTGCTCTATCCTACTAAATGGGTCTCCATGGGGTAACATAATGGCAGGAAAGGGCTTAAGGCAGGTTGACCCGCTCTCACCTTACCTGTTTATCATGGTAGCTAAAGTCTTGGGAAGATCATTTTGTAAATTAGTGGATTCAAGCTGAATTAAAGGTGTTAAACCAACCACTAATGCTAACGCTAAGGTTATACAACAATTTATGGATGATACCTTCCTATTTGGGGAATATTCAATCATGGAGGCTAAAGCTTGGAAAATGATTTTACATAATTATGAAGAAAGTTCAAGGCAACGGTTGAACTACTATAAAAGAAAGATTTATTTCTTTAACACTAATTCTTCACTTCAAGGAAGGATTACGAAAATCTAGGAGTTCCAATCTGCTTGCCTCCCAGATACTTATTTAGGCCTCCCCCTCACTACCAAGGAGGTTTCTAATGAATTTTAGAATACAATAGTGGAGAGAATTCAAAAGAAGCTTGCAGGGTGGAAAGGGAAGATATTAAGCAATGCTAGAAAACTACAACTGATTGCTACTGATATTTAAGGAATCCCTATTTATTTCTTATCCATATTTAAGATTAATCTAAATATGGTTGAGAAAATTGAGAGAATTCCAAGGAATTTCCTATGGTTAGGGACTGAAGAGAAAAATAAATTGAATCTAGTCAATTGGGAGGAGGTTTGTAAACCAAAAGCTAAGGGAGGGCTTGGGATTAGAAGAATGAAAGACCTTAATAGAGCTCTTCTCACAAAAATTGGATGGAGACTGGTAGAAGAAAAAATGAGATGGGGAAATATTATGAAAGCTAAATATTTTTCTAATACCTCCTTTTAGTGGAACCTATATAATAATAACCTCCTGGGAGGTTCAATGATATGGCAGAACATTGTTAGAAATAGAGGGCTGCTAAGAGAAGGATTGAGGTGGATTGTGGGCAATGGTTTCAATATAAGGTTTTGGGAAGATAGGTGGATGGATGGGAAACCGCTGGCCTTAAGTAAATATAGTGGTTTAATGGAACTCCTTAAGGAGGACATAGGGGTTAAAGTGGGAGACTACATTGATCAGGGGAGGAGATGGAAGAAGTTGTATAAGGAGGACTATTCACGGGCGATAGTTATTCTCATAGAGGAATTGGAAGAACTAATAAAGGAATAGAGACTCCCATTATTGCCACAGGAGGATATCATGGCTTGGGATTTAACTCTGAATGGGAACTTCACTATCAAATTTTCTTATACCTTAATGTTAAATAAGGAATTATGCCCAACTACATGGTGCAAGGTATGGATCAGTAACCTTATACCTAAGATTAATTTCTTTTGGTGGATGGTTCAACATGGAATTTTTTTAACAATTGATAATTTGAAAAAAAGGGGATTCTGGATAACAAATCATTGTTGCCTTTGTGAACAAAAGGAAGAAAGTATTTACCACCTTTTCATTGAATGTTAGTTTGTGGTTGATATCTGGACTAAGGTTTGGGAAAGATTGGGGGTGGCTTGGGTCATGAAAGATAATTTGGGACAGTTTGTGGACAATTGGGATTGCCCATTCCATCATCCAAGACCAATCCTTTTATGGAAGATTATCCCACTATATGTATGCTGGCACATATGGAAAGAAAGGAATAACAGGATATTTAGGGAGGAAAATAGGACGGTTGAAGTGGTTTTTGGAGTGATGAGCGAACTATTGAAGGAGAATCTAAGGGTAGCTAAATACAAAATACCAAAGGAGGATCCTAGAAGACTTGAAGGCATCGTGGTTGAGAATTGGGGTTGTCAAGAGGATTTCTTCCTATTTGATAACTTCTCTAGGAGGAGGAGACAATAGATAATATGGAGACCACCCACCATCACACAGTATAAATTGAATTTTGATGGAGCTATGAAAGGAGGACAGGGAGCAGCTGGAGGTGTGTTGAGAGACAAGAATGGTGATGTGCTGTTGGTTTATGTAGGCTAGGTGGGGATTGGTAGCAATAATGTGGTAGAAGCTATGACATTATTATGGGGTCTTTAACTTTCTAGAGAAAGAAACATTTTAGAGTTAACTATAGAAGGGGACTCCAAACTAGTGATTGATTTGGTTAAGGGGGAGGAAAAATTGGGATGGAAGATTAGAAATATCATCCCGAATATTAAAAATATATTGGAGGAAATGAGAATGGTCCACCTGCAACATATCTACAAGGAGGGTAATCAAGTGGCAGATGTTGCGGTTGCCATGGGGTTTAACGTTAGGGCAATCATGTGCTGGGAAAATTTAGTTGATATTAACAAAAATCTAGGGATGTTGATATCCAAGGAGAAAGGTGGCAAAATTCAAAATGGGGATCACTAAATTTAAAAGTAAGGCCAAATTTGGCAAGATGGAGAACTTTGTCGCTAAATTAAACTTTAGCGTCTTGGAAATAAGAGATAGACATGGTCGTACAAATGACAAGTGGAGTAATTATGAATTAAGGAAATTGTCTTTTCTTAATTATGGGAACTTGTTACAAGCTTCAAATTGCTCTCCAAAAGGAAGTATGATAGATATTATGGATTGGGATGTTAGAAATTGACGAGGAGAGAAAATTAGGTTTTTTAATACCCATGAATCTCATAATAAGATGTTATGGATTTTGGAGCACATCATACACATGTCTATAATTTTGATCCCTATTTCCTCAAAGGAATTAAGAAAGAGAGGAACCATGGAGAATTTGAAAGGGATAAAGTTCTAATGTGTAATTCTAAGGAAGAGAGACCAAATAGTGGAAGAATCGAAATGGGAGGTGATCTGAATCGATTGGAACCAATGAGATTAGAGAACTTCAAGGACATGATGGAACCTTGGTATCTTCTGAAAGAAGGGGGTTTTTTTCCTTATATGATGTCCATGGCTAGGTACAATGAAAATTTTGTGTTACAATTTGTGAATAGTTGGAACAATAGGAAGGTTACAATCAACAGCATTACCTTTCAAGTCACGGAGTAGGTAATTGCCATGGCAACAGAACTCACTATGAAGGGAAAAAAATGGAAGAAAGTTACTAAAGTATCGGATGAGGCTAGCATGAATAACTTCTTTGCGGAGAATGAGGAGCCAATTCGCCATAGAAGGAGGGTTTAAAAGGGATAAGTTACCTGAGCCCTAGGATGATGTGTGTTTGGTCCTGATGAAGTATCTCACACTAGAAGGTAGGTTTGGTGTGTGCTACTATTATCATTTTCCTTTGTTGAATCACTTTAGAAATAGGGATTTCATTTCCATTCTATTTTTTCTTCTGCATTCGCTTGAGGATATGATTAATGATATTAGGGAAAAAAAGAGTAAAGGCTTAAACTTCACCATTATTCACTAGGGGTTAATTTTTTGTTTGTATCATTTCCACTTAGCTTTGTGTCCCCCCAGAGAGGTTATAGTGGAAAATGCCCACCATAGTTCAAATTCCCCCCCGAGCTCCAAAATGGGGACGAAAATCTATACTCCTGGGCCATCTCCTAGCAAGGATACTAAGAAAAAGAAAAAACCTGATATAGCCCTAGAACAAAAGGGAAACAAGAAAATTAAAGTTGAAAAGGTGTTTGAGGTTGTTGGAGAGGATTTGAGTGAGGATATTGGGGGAAAAGCAACAAGAATGTTTGGTAGGTGAGCTAAGTCCAAGGCTAGGTGTAAGCAGAAGTCCATCAGATACCCTATTGAGGAAGTTGAAGAAGATAACTCAAGCAATAATAGTGATAGAAGGGAGGAGGAAAATATTTCCAACTCCAAAAAGGATGAAGGTAATGAGGAGGGGGAAAAAAATTTCAATTCTAGGAACAGTTTGATGGATGATACTCAAACTCAACTGTCAGACGACAAAGAAAGCAATACTAAGACAACCCATGTTTCAGCCAGCTTCTCACTTAAACCTATTACTTTTTGTGATGAGATGAGAAAAAAGGATAATTTCCCAATTACCATTTCTTCCCCTATTAAGGAAAATTTAAAGATTTCCTCTAACCCACGGGTGCTGCAGGAAAAACCACATGGATAGAAAATGAAGGAGGTTGCTGCAAAGAAGGTCAAGGAGCATAAAGAGGAGACTGAGGTAGTGGAGGAGCATTACATGAACCTAGAGGAAAGGGTCAAAGCTTTGGAGGAGGGGTTTTTCTCCTTCTCCAAGTTTGGACTTAAAGTTACTCATGCTATTTCTACTACCCTCAAATTGTTGGCACAGGAGAAGGAGGAAGCTGGCTTGGACATGGAGGACAACAAATTACTCTTCAAGTTTCTTGCCAATGACTGGGCCTAGATTCTACTTAATGCAAGGGGAAAAGGGAAAAAAGAAATCTAATTCTTTTTTAGTTCTATTTAATTATGGGGATCTAAGGATCCAAAGACTTTATATACTTCTATGGCAGTTATGGTTTTGCTGGTAATCAGCTATATTTAAGATTTTATTAGGCCTGGGTGCCTTTTTGGACTATGTGATTAGTAGCTAGGTTATTTCCCTTCTAGTTCTAGCTTAATTCTAGTTTATGGTTTAAGTCTCTGTCTGCTGGTACTCCTGTTCTTTTTGTCTATTTTTGTTACTAGTTGGTAATGTGCTAGTTACTAGCCTTTTGACTATTAAGGGGTGACCCCCTTTTTTTTGGTCACTTTTAATTTCAAAAACATTCATGCTTCCAACCAATCTTCTAAAAAACTCATCATAATCCAAACCATCATCAAGCTAGTGGTGCATCTCATCACGCCAATGAAGAGCTACATCATGTTGCTTGGCAAGGGTCTCAATATTAGCCACAATAGTATTATGGGTTACTAGCATGGGAGATAAACTATGGATAATGCTATATTTTTATTGCAAAACCCTTAATTGATTTAAATTTTCTTCAATTAGGCCTTCAATTCATGGAGGGTTTTGAGGGGATAGTGGTGGTTGTGGATTGTTTAGAGGTTGGTTAGGTTTGTCATGCCTTTTTCTAATGAAAATGAACATATAATAATGATTTGAATGAATAATTTATAAATCCAACTAAAAAACTTCTATTTTCATTACAAAAACCTGAATAAATTAATTAAAAACTAAATCAATTGAAAAACAATAAAAATTGAACTTACTTATCTTTGGATGCAATGTAGAGTGAAAAAATGGCAAGGAATTTTTGTATGCCCGATTAAGAAGAGAATTTTTGATAACAAAGCTAGTTAATGTTGAGAGAAAATGGTAAAATAAGCATTCAAAATCTTTTTAAAAAATCTATGCACAACTTTTGGGTACCCTGATATATCAAATATCTGATATGCTCTTGTAGATTTTTTTTCTTTGGTATTAGGATTGGGGGGAAAAGTTAGAGAAAATTTCAAGTCACTTTTAGACATTTTTGGACTTACCAATTTTTTGTCCCAGCATGATCCTACGCATAACCATTATGGTATAGTGAGGTACTTGGGCTTGGTGGATAGGAGAGTAGAAAATAGTGGTGGAAAGAGATCTCATCTAGTCAAGTGAAGGATTTGTAAAGATGGGTGATTTGTTAGCATAATACCATAGTGACAAAGAATTGGACATCCTTTCACAGTGATTCCATGGTTAGATAGAATCATGTGTTTTACTTAAAATAGTATATTGACTTCATTTGATTTGTCAACCCAGGAACATAAACTTGAAATGGTGACTACATAGTATATGCTCTAATTATTTTTTAAGTAATTACAACTAAAGCAAAGGAAATGTTGAAGGAAACCTATGCTAGAAATTGAAATGACAACTTAACTTAAAGATTAAGGTAATGCTACAAATGATAAAATTATCTATGCACGTATGTTGCAAGAATAGTTCACTGATTCTATTATCAATGGTTGTAGGAGAAACATAATAATACCTTACATAGAAACAATAAGAAAATGAAATCTATTCTAACAAAACAGTGCACTCACCAAGTGGAACCCCTTGGATGAATGAATAGAAAAGACAATGAAGATAAGAGATATAAACTTGAACCATGCATTCTATTCATTCATGGTGAATGATTACACTTGAAAAATAGTATCACATTTTGTTGCTATGAAAATCTACTTATTCTATTCTTCTTCCAAAATTGCACTGAAAGCTACAATGGTTGTTATTTAAAAGAAACTAGAACTCCTAAATCTAAGATCACTCCATTAATGAGGATCAATTACAAACTCATAAAGTTTGAAATAGAAACAACATTAACCATGAATAAATCCTCTAGGAATATAGTAAGTTATGGAAGCTACATTTGTGCACTACAACAACATAAACCAATAAATGTTTTACTCCACTTGTGAAGATTTAGAAATTTGGTTGGCTTTGACTTCCTTAGCACTAAAATATTGACCTTTGAATATCCATGAAAAATACATGCAAAATTGTTAGAAATAGGGATTATTGATTCACCCTCTCAGTAATCCCTATTTCTAACAATTGGTATTAGAGCACAGTTACTCAGAAGAGGCTTAACATCTTGAGTAAGATCCCTATGGATATGGAACAATTGATGAAGCACCTTGAAGAGGGACTTGAACAAATTGATCTCCTTATAGAAGAAAAAGATAAGATGAAGGACAGATATGAAGACTCCAAAGTATACATTTGAAAATTAAATGAAAAGATTGAACATCTCAAATCTAAGCCTGAATCTACTAAATTTGAAACTAGTGATGATGATTATTCTAAATTGAAGACAAAGTACAAGATCTTGAAGCATGAATTAAAGATTATGAATCTAAAGTTGACTTTGAGAAATGATCCTAGCAAAGTTAAATCTTATTTGAAAAATGAGAATGCAAATCTTAGAGAAAGTCTGGCAAAGAAGACATCTGAATTTGAAACATTGAAAGAAGATCTTGAAGAAATTCATAAGGACAATACTATTGTGAAAGATGAATTAACTTAGTGCAAGTAGCAACTTGAGAAGCTTTATTATAGTAGAGAAAAGCTTGATGATTCAATGCCAATATAGAGACCTACTTATGATAAGATTGGTCTAGGTTATCTAATTAACATGTCTAAAAAGAAACCTAAGATTGGATCAAATCCAAAAGAAAATGATAAATATGATGATAAGATTGAATCCAATCAATCTTCTGATAAACCTAAATAAGACAAGGAAGTTGAAATATTAGATGAACCAAAGCAAGTGGAATCTCCTAAGGAAACCAAGTATGAATTTAGAGGTAAGTGTATTTCACATAATGAGATAGGTCATATAAAAAGAGATTGTACAAATAAGTCATTTAATATTGTTAAGGACTTTTATTGTCATTATTGTCATGGTATGGGTCATAAAGCAATTAATTTTAGGAAACCTAAATATGATAATGATAGAAGAAATGATACAATGTCTAGAAATACTAATCCTATAGATAGAAGAAGATCTAATGAGAGAACATCAAGAGAAGGAAGACCTTATGAAGATAGAAGACAGATCATTTGTTATAAGTGTAACAACTTTGCACACATAGCTCAGAATTGTCATGTACCTAATGATCAATAGTGTTGGAAATATAAGAGGAGTAACTAAGAGGGGAGGGGTGAATCGGTTACTACTAAAATAAATCCTAGATCCCTTAGATGTCAAATAAAATTTAGACTGATAAAGCTGATTATTGATGATAATCGGTAAGCATACAAAAATTGCTGAAACTTGGTAAATGCAGAGTGTGTTTAACTCAACAGATCTTGTTAGTAACTTATTTTCAAGTATGAAAGAAATAGCATGAACACATATGACACTAGGATTTAATGCAGAAACCTAATTTGGGAAATACCACCAATTGTAACTAGTTATTATTTTTCACTCTTCTTAAGTAAGCCTTGTTAGGAGCCAACCCTGTTAAAGGTTACAAAACATACTATTAGGTGTGACCCTGTTAAAGGATTTGATCACTGTGTTAGGAGTGGCCTTGTAAGAAGTCTTGAAACAATTCAATGGAATTACCACCTTGTTAGAGGATTTACAACTAGTTGTTAAACCAATTCTATTAAGAGATTTTAGATCACTGCTACAATAGTTAGAGAATAACAATGAAATGACCTGATTGAGATGCAACTAAATTGCTGATTACAAATCTTTGTTCTAGCTTATAGTTGATCCTTCCTGATCAAATAACACTTTCCTTCTCCACAAGGATACCTACTTATCCTTCAAATGTGCTTCCTCTCTTCTTATCTCTTTAATTCATTTAACTTGCATACTTTTGAAATCATAAAATTACCTTTTACCTATACCTTCCAGATTTTCAAGTCAGCTGAAATACAAGTTAGAATAACCAATATTCATTACCTCGGTCAGCTAGAATCAATAGGTGAAATATTTAAACTTTACATGCTAAAATAGGAAAATCCTTTGGAAGCTGACCCATCTTTGTAGAAACTAATTTTGAAGTAATTTCTTGTGTTAACCAATAGGAGCTCGATTAACATTGCAAACTTACAAAATTCTTTTGGTAATCGAATGAACTCAGCCAATACTAGCTCTACTCAATTTTTCTTTGTTAACTAAGTGAGCTCGATTGACACTCTTTTCTATATAAATTCCTTTGACACCTAAGTGAGCTTGGTAGATGCTACCTTCTTTACATAGTTGACTCAAGAATGCTTGGTAGACAAGGAAGACTGTCTTCACTGACCAAGTGAGCTTGACATGCACTAATTGTCAACTGATATGACATAAGTGTAACATCAAAGAAAATACAAAATTAATCAATTGTATCCAACAATCTCCCTCTTTGGCATTGATGGCAACACAACATGTCATAACACAATGAAAATTTCAAAAATAAGAAAAATATCCTTAGTTTCATTATGATTTTAATGAGAACTCCCTCTGTCAGAAGACTACTATATACTTCTTCCTCTTACTAAAAACTTCTCCCCGTTGAAGAAATTTCTTATGAAATATGATAGTATAACTTCTCCCTCTTTGAAAACACATTCCAAAGACAACAATCTATTATTATCAATGCACCTCAAGTATTGATTCATTTGCAATATGTCCTTGTCAATACTGCATCAACTGATTGATCTTCAACTTAGTTCCTATTAATGAATCACTAAACTTTATTTAGTGAGCTTTAGAAAGGGGAATGACCCTTAGCTTACCTCTTAGATTAAAAAATGCATCCTTAGGTAATGGCTTGGTGAATATATCTGCAATTTGTTCTTTTGTATGCACGTATTCCAATTTGATTTCCTTGCCCTATACTAGTTCTCTTACAAAGTGATATTTTATGGCAATGTGCTTTGTTATGGAAAGCATCACTTGATTCTTTGATATGTTGATTACATTGTTCTTATCACAATATATGACTATTGGCTCTTTGATTTCAATCTTCATTCCTTCCAACAATCGTTTGAACCAAACAATGTTAGAGAAATTCACTACTATAGCCACATATTCTACTTCTATTGTGGATTGAGATGTGTAGTTTTGCTTCATGCTAGTTCAAGATACCAGCCTTTTACCAAGAAAGAATGCCCCACCACTAGTGCTTTTCTTGTCATCAATATTTCCTACCCAATTAGCATCAGTAAATAATTTTAAGTCAAGATTTCCTCCAAGTTTGTACCATAGGCCATAGTCTTTAGTACCTTTCAGATATCTCAAGATTCTTTTGATTTCTATCATGTGGTTTTCTTTGGGTTTTTCTGAGAATCTTGCCACTATCCCAACCGTTAAGGTAATATCAAACCTTGTATGTACTACATACTATAATTTCCCAACCATTGATTTGTATAAGGTTTGATCTACTTTTTTGGAGTCATCATCTTTTGTAAGCTTAAGTCTAGTACACATGGGGGTTCCAACTAGATTTGAATCTTCCATTCCAAATTTCTTGAATATCTCTTTGATGTACTTAGATTATGTGATATATATACCATTTTTGTTCTGTTGTATCTGCAATCCAAAAATAAAAAAATTCACCAAACATGGACATTTCAAATTCTTTATTCATTTTTTTTGAAAATGCTTTGCATAAGTCATCATTTCCTATAAATAGAGTATCATCCACAAATATTTATACCAACACAATCTTCTTATCTAGTCCTTCCTTAATATATAGACTACTGTTATCATTTATTCATTTGAAAATCAATCTGTATCAAATAGTTATGTAATCTTTCATACCAAGCTCTAGGAGCTTGTTTTAGATCATATAGGGCTTTATGTAATTTGCAAACTATGTCCCTTTTGTTAGGATCAACAAAATTTTTTGGCTATTCAATGTAGACTTCCTCATCAAGAATTTCATTCAAGAATGTAGATTTAACATCCATCTGATATACTTTGAATCTGAGCTCCATATGCTAGTAAAGTCCTAACACCTTCTAATCTTGCAATAGGGGAAAAAGTTTCACCATAATCAATACCTTCTTCTTGAGAATAGCCTTTACATACCAACCTTGCTTTGTTTCTTGACACTTTTCCATCTTCATTCAACTTATTTTTGAATAACCATTTTCTATCAATCACATTTTTATCTTTGGGCCTAGGAACAAGAGTCCAAGTTTTATTCTTTTCTATCTATTTTAGTTCTTCATTCATAGCCTCAATCCAACTTTCATTTTCCAGTGCATCCTTAACACTTCTAAGTTTAAATTCAGCAAGTAAGCATGTACCTTTTAGTTTGCTTCGTGTCATTGTTCCATCTGATTTGTCTCCAATGATTTGATCAAGTGCATGAAGCCTTTTGACATATTTAGCCAATATAGGTTCTTTGAATTTGGAATGAATTTCACTATCTTCATTTTGAATCTCAACTTTAGGCTAAGGTCCTTCTATATGTGGTTCAGGTCATTCAGACTTGATATGCACTAACTTGGTAGCCTCTGAATGTGACTTAGGTCCTTGTGACTCAGTTTGCACTTTCTACAACTTGGTAACTATTGGATATTTGGAGAGCTCAGGAGATGAAGTCTCCTTTTGTCAAATATCTTTGGCAATGTATCAAGTACATAGAAAACAAATCTTCTCTAATCTTCTATCTCCATTTTTCTTTCTTCATCATTCTTTTTTACAAATTCATCAATTCTCACATGTGCACTTTCTATGATTTTGTGAGTGGACAAACTTAGAAATTTGTGTGCTTTACTTCTACAGGAATATCTTAGAAATATACCTTCATCACTTTTTACATCAAATTTTCCTTTTCTAGATTCTTTCAAGTATCTTACATTGGGTTTGTAGCCATACCATAGTTCATAAGGAGTTTTGTTTGATTCCTTCTTCAACTAAACTCAATTAAAAATATGAACCACAATGCTAATAGCTTCCTTTCAATATTTGATAGCAACATTCTTGTCAACCATCAGTGTTTTTTGCATAGTCCATGATGGATATGTTTCTTCTTTTAGCTATTCCATTCTACTCAGGATTACTAGGGGCTGATACTTGTCTTTTGATTCCTCTTCCAATGTAGAAATTATTGAATTCATTTGAGATGAATTCACCATCTCTATCTAATCTTAAGCATTTTAATCTTTTTCTAGTTTCTTTTTCTACTCTATCCAAATACCATTTGAATTTTTTAAAAGATTTTTTTATTTTTCTTTCAGATACATAATAGTCATCATTCTAGAATTGTCATCAATAGAGAGAATGAAATTTTTTTCTCCACTATAAAATTCTACTCCAATGGGTCCATATAGATCAGTATGCACAATTTCCAAGACATCTTCTAACTGATAGTTTTTTCTCTTAAAACTAGTCTTTCCCATTTTACCAATTTGACAATTTTGGCATAATCCAACATCAAGAATCTTCAAACAAGGGATACCTCTTACTCTTCTGAGTTTTCTTATCTTGACCATATTATCAAAGTTTACATGACATATTCTTCTATGTCATAACTAGCTTTCTTCTACTTGAGCAATAAAACATGAGCAATCACCAAGATCAAGATAAAATAGGTTACCTTTTATTTGCTTGCCTGATCCAATTAGATTTTCTTTGTTATCCAGCAGTCTTGCCTAGTTATTCATGAACTCTACCTTGAATCCAATGTTGTTTAGCCATGCCACACTTAGTAAATTATGTTTTAGTCCTTCAACCCAATAGGCATTGTCACATACAAGTTCATTGGTTAATGAGATATGGCCTTTTCCTTTTGTGCAACAAAGTTCATTGTTTCCAAACCTTACACTTCCTCCATCATAGTGTTCAAAATATTCAAACTTAGTTTTATCTCCATTCATATGATGATAAAATCCACTATCTATGATCCAAGTATCATTTTTACTAACATGAGAGACAAGTGCCATCTTATCTCCTTCATCATCAGATTCATCTTTTACAACAATATACACTATTTCATCTTCACTGTTGTCAGAATATTTAGCCATAAAACAAGTTTTTTACCTTTGTCTTTGTAGGATTTGTGACCTTTGAATTTCTTCTTGCCTTTGTACTTGTTTCTTTTCTTCTCTTCCTTTCCTTCTTTGTTTGGACACCTAGCAGTGATATAACCAATTTCTTCGCAAGAAAAATAGATTAGAGCAATTTTACCTTTGTACTTCCCTCTGCTCCTAGAATATTTCTTTGCAAGTAGGGCTTCAACAATTTCAAGATCACTATCAGGACTTTCTTTAGTTTCTTCCTCACTTCTCTATTGATTATCTTTTATTTTCTTTCCCTTTTTATTGAGTGTAAGTTTAGCTTCAAATGCAGACTCAATATTTTTGTCAAAGTTGTCTAGTTCAAAAGTTTTCAATCTTCCTACTAGGGCATCTAATCCTATCTTATTATATGGATCACATCTCTTTGCTTGAATAGTAGACACTTTGATTGCATAGATAGGAAGAAGGGTTTTGAGCACTTTACTTACAATAGTTTCCTCCTTAATGTCTCCTCTAGATGCTTAGATTGCACTTACACTGACCTTAATCTTTTCCACATATTTTGCAACATTTTTATCTTCTTTCATTCTCATTTGGTCAAATTTTCCTCTAAGGTTTTCTACTTTGGCTCTTCTTACATTGTCATCTCCTCCAAAGATTTCTTTTAGTTTTTTCCACATATCAAAAGCAGTTTTATAGTCTTTGACCTCATCAAATTCAACATAATTGACTGCAGATGCAATATCAATCATCATAATGTTATGGTTCTTTTTCTCAACAATATCTTCAAATGATAATGTTCCAATGGGAGTTTTGTATTCTTCACCAAGGTATTTTTAGCCTAAATAACTGATGCTAGCCAAATGAATCCTAATAAGTCCTAGGTATGCTGCAAAGTTGTCTCTATTCAGCTTTGGAATCTCTCTTTTGTAAGACATCTTGATCTTTAGCTTAGGTCCCTGAAACCTTCTCTACAAGCAAAAAAATCTTTGATACCAATTGTTAGAAATACAAGAAGAGTAACTTAGAGGGGAGGGGTGAATCAGTTACCACTAAAATAAATCCTAGATCCCTTAGATTCCAAATAAAATTTAGACTGATAAAATTGATTACCGCTGATATTTGGTAAGAATATATAAATTGTTGAAACTTAGTAAATGTAGAGTGTGTTTAACTTAATAGATCTTAAGATATTGTCAATCAAGTGAGCTCAATTGACACTCTTTTCTACATAAATTCCTTCAATGCCAGAGTGAGCTCAGTAGTTATTGCCTTCTGTACATAGCTAACTCAAAAATGCTCAGTAGACAAGGAAGACTACCTTCACTAACCAAGTGAGCTTAGCATGACTAAATGTCAACTGATATGACATTTTTTTAACATCAAAGACAACACATGATTAATCAATTGTATCCAACAAGTAGAACTCTAGGAGCAGAACACCAATATGTTAGTTATGCAATAACTTTGGACATACAACAAAGTATTATAGAATGGATAAAAACTTTAGAGATAGAAGGAGCAATGGAAGAAACTTTGAAAAAAAAAGGAATGATGGAAGAAACATTGGAAATGAAAAAAGGAACCATAAGAGGAACTCCAAAATTAATAAAGACAATTAGGAACAAAGAAATTTAGTAAGTGAACTTCGAGAAGAACTCAATGAGGCATTTGTAAAAGGATTAGACATCTTAAATGAAAAGCTAAAATATGATGAGATAGGAAGATCAAGATCAGTTATCGAGTTGATTCAATTAAGTTTAATTAAGCTTGTTCACAGCATCATAATTTGAAAACTTCATTCAAAAATCAAATTAGAGGTAGAAAAGTTGGGAAAAGGTGCATCGAGTTAATTTTAGAAGGTACCTAAGCTTGCTTGTAATTTGGAGCTTATCTAAACTAGTTATGAAGGAATTAAGAGTTACTAGTATTATAGAAAAAGTTAATTCTATAGTAGAAGATGAAAACTATATTTTTTTATAGAGAATTTAGTGAAGTGAAGCCTTGAGGAGCATTGTCATGATGGGAGGAAGTAGTAGAACCTTAGGAAATGTTTCTTAATCCCTTAGGTTATGAATTGAGTGATGATATAGTAGTTGGGTACATTGATTTACTGTTGAAACTAGAGAAGGACAAAGTTGAATATAGATTTGGAATCTATGATGAGATTACTCAATCAGCTCATTAGGCATCCTTGGAGAAGGCTTCTCATAAGAAGATAGAGTCAATAATGAAGAAAGCTTTATCAAAGGCTAGTATGACTAAGAGTGAATCATAGGCAGTCAGGCACACCATGAAGCAAGGTATACTAAATACACAACCTTTGTTAGTATATATTGCAAAGATATCTTCAGAACAAAGCATTCCATATGCAATAGTATCTAATTTTTAGATAAGTGAATCAAAGAGAAAATCTAAGAGATTAGTGGAAGCTATGACCAAAAAGACTAAAAGGGTCAAGAAACAAGCCATTGGACTAGGCAAGAGACAAAAGACATTGTTGATAATTGTTGAGTCTAGCTAAGAACAAGAATAAGAACAAGAAGGCAAATAAGAAAAGAAGGTAACAACTTCTAAGAAATCAATAAGAAAAGCTCAGCAACCTCAAAAGCCAAAGATAGAGAAGATAAACTCGGTTATTGCTAATGAAGGCAACTTTGTTCAGATGAACAAATTCTATGATTTGTATAATAAATTTGAAAAAGATCAAATTCATATCTCTACTATGAGATACATTATAGCCAAATATTTGAAACTGAAGGTCTATGATAGACTTATTAAGAAGAAGGCCCCAGCTAGAGAAGAAGATTTAGAACTTTAGAATTCTATGCTAAGAACAATATGGAAGATTGATGATGAAGAAGAAATCAAGATATTATTGAACAATCTTGCATCGTACTTGAGGAACAAGGTGAGACCATTTTTTTGATGGTGGATGAGGAAGACAAGTTAAGAAGTGAAACTATGAAAGCTATAAGTCAAATGTTGATAGAATCTAAGGTAACATCTTAACTAGCACCTAGAACCTCACAAGCGTCAGTGAGTGGTGACATAATGCAAATAGATCAGACCAATGTTACCATCAACATTGAGGATACTTGTTGGAAATATGACCAATCAGTCAAATAAGATGAGATATATTGTTGTCATTTATGGCAACATATGTTTTACAGTATAGTTATGATTGTTTGTGATGGAAAAGTGTCTAAGTATTGGACAATGCTATAGCAGCATGATGAGATTTATTGATAGCAAAATATTCCTTAATAATATTCTCTTGTGCAATTGACTATAGGTGCATGACATCATCCTAATGATGTATATCAGTGTGCATGTCTATATGAACAACAAGTTCAAGTTATGAAAGAAATATCAATGTATATACTTCATAGTACATAACAAAGCAAGTTAGCAAATTGAGTTGTACAACTTAAAGAATTATTTTGATTATTAAGTCTTGATGAGCTAACTCTAAGGATGATATGTGAGCCGAAAAAGGAAAGATTTATTAATATCATTGATATAAGTAAAGACATCATTTGTTAAGTTATATGATGATGTGTGGTGATGTTATGTGACATGATAATGCAAGATATGATGCAAATTGATATATGTGTAGTTACTCCTTGTGTATGACATTGAGTGAATTGGAGGAAAGATTTTCTATAGTCTACTAAAGGCTTTTATGAAGAACTAATAATCAAAGGAATTGTGAAGTATAGCAAGTGATCCATTATTATATGTATATCTATTCTCTTTGAAGAACTTAATTGTATAGTTGCATGCTAGGGAAGTGGGCTCTTCTTGTACACATTTGTATATGATCCACCAACTCTTAATAGGGTTGAAGCAACTCTTAATAGTGTTGAGGCTTCTAACAAGGCCTGGTCTTCTAACAGGGACTCAAGACACTAAACATTCTTCATAGACTCCTAATAGGGTCAATTTCCTTAACCAAATTATTTATATAGTGAATCATCTTGTGGGTTTCATCCCCACCAAGGTTTCCCTAGTTAACAAAATATAGTGTTATGAACTCTCTTTATCTATGGTTGTTTATATTGTTTAGCATTATTTTGTCCTTTAGTTTACTTACTTTCTTGAGAAAATTGATCTCCTTACTGATGAAAGAGATGGTCTAAAGGATAGATATGAGGATGTAAAATCTTATATTGGTAAACTAAAGGTCAAAATAGATAACCTGAAGCAAAAAGAACCTAATGAGTAGACTAGTAATGATGATATTGAAGATCTAAAGAAAGAAAATGAGATCATGAAACACATGAATTAAAAATAGTAAAACTTAAGCTAAGTCTTAAGAAAAATGGAGGAAAGAATGATTCTAAAATAAAAGCTAAAAATGTAGATCTAAGATCCTAGTTAAGAAAAGTAACATCTAAATTAGAATCTATTAAGTTGGAACATGTAGAGTTAGAGAAATAAAATACTATTGTGAAAGTTGAACTAGTGCAAACTAAACAACAACTTGAGAAGTTGTATACCAGTAGTGAAAAGATTGAAGAACAAATGTCTATACAAAGACCTAGTTATGATAAGACTAGACTTGGATTCTTTCTTGGACAATCCACCAAGAAATCTAGTGGGAGAGAAGAACTTGATCCTTTTGAAGTCAAGAAAGATTTAAACATGAGAAAATTTGATGATCCATCCAAAGTTAAAGAGAATGTTATTTACTCTAATAAATCTAAGGAATCTGATCAAGATGGGAAAAGAAGGGAAAAGAAGAGAAACAAAGGTGTTGAAATCTGATTGAAAAGGGATCATTGAAGAAGATATTGTTGATAAAATATGTTTTCAATCAGTATTTTGTCACTGATGTCAAACCTACTATTTTCTAGAATAAAAATTGCTTATATGATTAAAGTACTATCACTTAGTTGATTGATGAAGAAGATTTAATGAACAAGATGTAACAAAAGCACCTAAGGGAAAGGTTGAGTTATGGTTTTGTAATGAACTGCAAGTATAAGTTAAGACAATGGTAAAATAATATATTGATAATATACTTGTAGATACAAAGGTTGGCTACACTAGCAAACTCTAGAAGAATAAGTTGGAACAAAGTTGTCTACAAAGCTTGACTAAACTCATTAGTGGGTGCCAAGCAAGTTAGTTCATGTTGAGTAGATTTCTAGTTAGTGCCAAGGAAATGGAAAATCTAGTGTGTGCCAAGTAAAATAGAAGGAGCCGAGCAAGTTTAGGTGTTGAGAAAGAAATAGATGTTGAGAAAATAACAAGTGCCAAGCACCAATAAAAACTTAGTAGATGCTGAGTGAATCCACACCAGATGCCGAGTAACACAGTATGAGCTGAGTATAAGAAAATCAATAGTGTCGAGTTGCTGAATTATTTTAAAAGTCAAAAGAATGCTAGATCTGAGGCAACAAATTTGTTACCTTGAATTTTATGAACCAAGTGGAAGATAAGGATGATGAGTTGGTGGCACAAAATTCTAGGTGAACCATTTTTGGGTGAATTCAGGTGGATTCTTCATGAAGTTTGTAGATGGAAAAAGATAAGGGGTAGATATGTTGTATCCTACGTAATCCATTTTGAACCCTAAAAAATTAAGAGTAGGAAAGTATTCTAGACTTCTATTTAAGGAGTCATAGGTCAAGAAGCAGAAGGTTGTTCAGATAGAGTATATGGTGTCAAGGAGAAGGCATTGGGAAGGAGAAACATAGTACAAAGACTCTACTTCGATAGATGACCATAGAAGTGATTACATTGGCATAACGAGCATGGAGACTCAAGGAGACAAAGCTTGAAAGGAGGACAAGCTATTAAAGTTGCAGAGACTGAAAGCCAAGAAAAATCAGAGAGCTGAATTAGGATCTAAAATCTGCAAGTTATGTTGTGAGTTGTATCATATCAAAAGACCTTATTGTTACTCTCTAGCAATTGTATCAATTAGGGATAAATCCTATGGACTTAGGTTTTTTTAAAAACCATGTTGTAAATCATTTAATAGGGTGAAATTCCAAGTGAATGTTCTAAAGTCCTTTAACCAAGCTCACTTCTAACAAAGTGGTTGAAATCCCTTAATAGGGTCACATTTAACAGTGTGTTTTGTAGTCTTTAACAAGGTAGCTCTTTCACAGGTCATCACTTCAAAAGAGTGAAAAAGGAGTAACATGTTACTGGTGGTTTTTCCCATATTGATTTTCCATGTAAATCACTATGTTATGTGTTGATCTTTCATGTCTTATTCTTGCATGTTAATTTTTCAGTAATTTGCTAAGATGAATGTTTAGCTTGGATACATGGTTAGATTAATGGGCTCAATATACTCAGTGAAGAAGTTTTATTAGGACATTTGGACTTGAATAACTAATTCACCCCTCACCCCCTCTTGGTTATTCTAAAGCATTTTCAATAATTGGTATGAAAGCATAGTTGTTGATTTGATTTAAAGCTACCAGAAGTAGAAAGATCAAGATGTCCAAAAGAGAAGTTCTCAAGCTCAACAAAGAGAACTTCATTGCATGGTAAAGTTTAATGAAGCTACATCTTGGATCAATAAGAGATCATGTGCAAAGCTCAATTACAATAGAACATATTGATCCAACCAGTGCCCCTACTGCAGAAGATTTGAAGAAAAAGTAGGAACACAATCAGGCAATTTTAGAGATTACCTTTGCTCTCAACTATGCTGAATTTGATGACATCAAGGGATGTAACTCTAGATTTAAGATGTGAAAAGCCTTGTTAGATATTTTTGGATGAGATTAGAAAGTCCAAAGAGCAAAAAGAGAAATTCTCAGAGGAAAGTTTGATGACATGAGAATGGAAGAAGGTGAGAATGTTGCTAAGTATGCCTCTAGAATAAAGGAAGTAGTAAGCACAATAAGAAGTTTGGGTGGTAATCTAGATGATGATACTATTTATAGAGAATTATTAAGAACCTTGCTCCCTATCTATTCTATTAGAGTATCAGTCATCCAAGAGTTAAGATGTGTACCAGGAAATGATCTAACTTTTGAAGGTATAGTGGGAAGACTTACTGCATTTGAGTTATCCAATTTTGATAACTACAAACCTGAGAATCTTGAATCTACTTTCAAGGCCAAGCTATTGTTGAAAGATGTTGAAGAAGTCAAACCAAAAAGGGAAGAAAGAAAAAATATGCATCCAATAATAGTAGCACAGATGAAGAAGTTGTGGAATAATTGGAAGCATTGTTGGCTAGAAGATTTCATAGAGGTAAAGAAAAATTCAAAGGTAAGCTCCCTATCATTTGTTTTAATTGTAATGAAGTAGGACATATTATTGCAAGATACCCACATGAAAAGGACTATAGAGAAGGAAACAAGTACAAAACTAGAAGAGAAGATGATAATAGAGATTACAAACACAATGGAAAAAAGTGCTACATTGTTGAAGAAGAGAATTTTGATGAAAATGATAATGAGGTATTCTATGTAGCCATGAAGGATGAGTCAAAAGAAGATGAGGCAAAAATGCAGGTAACCTATTTGAACAAGAATGGCAAATGGTTCATAGACAATGGGTGCTCACATCACATGATAGGAGACACAAGTAAGTTTATCACTTTTACTTAGTAAGATGGAAATAGTGTTAGATTTGGAAATGATGATCCATGTATAATCAAAGGAAAAGTTTCCATTAAGCTTATAGAGAAAATTTCATGTGATAATGCATATTATGTTGAAGGATTGAACAAAAATATTTTGAGTGTGTCATAGTTAGGCAATAAAGGATGCAAAGTAGAGTTTGGAAAAAAAACTACCAAAATCTATGATACTGATGGTAATTTGATAGGAAAAGGAGATCAAACTAGGAGTAATCTATTTTACCTAAATATGGAGGATGATACTTGTCTTGTTGTAAAATTTGATGATGTGTGGCTATGGCATAAAAGGTTATGTCATGTTAACTATGATAATTTGATCAACATTAGCAAAAAGAAGAAAGTCAAAGGTCTACCTAAACTGAAGAAGCCTACCAACATAATGTGCAAATAGTGTCAACTAGGAAAGATGAGCAAGTCAAGTTGCAAGAGCAAAACTTATACCTCCAAGGAAGTACTTGAACTAATCCATACAAATTTATGTTGTCCAATAGAAGTGCAAAGCTACAATAGAGATAGATACATAATGTTCTTTTTTGATGACTACTCTAGAATGATGACTTCTATGTTCTTAAAGAAAAAGTTTAACGCTTTTCAAATGTTCAAGTGGTATTTAACCAGGGTTGAGAAGGAAACATGAAAGAGTTTGAAGTGCTTGAGATCAAACAGAGGAGGATAGTTCACATCAAAAGAGTTTGAGACATTTTGCAATGATAAGGGAATCTAAAGACAAACATCAATACCTAGAACTCCCCCACAAAATTGAATTGCAGAAAGAAGAAATAGATTAGTGATTGACTGTGCTAGAACATTGATGATGGAAAATAATGTTGCTCTAAAATATTGGAGAGAAGGTGTAAGTATAGTTGTCTAACCCTGAATCGAGTACATGCCAAGAAAAGTACAAATGCAAAACCTTTTGAATTATGGTAGGGTCACTCACCTATTGTCAAATATTTCAAAGTGTTTGGTTGTAAGTGGTATATTCTTAAAGATTTTAGAAATGGCAAGTTTGATGCAAAGAGTGATGAAAGCATATTCCTTGGATACTCCACTAGAAGTAAAACATATAAATGTTTGAACACTAACACTAACAAAATTATGGAGAGTGTAAATGTAAACTTTAATGAGAAAATAGAAGTACAAGTTAATGAATCCAAGAAACTAGAAGAGTACATAACCTTTGTATACTTCTATGAAGGAATTCCTATATAAGAAGAGTTGTCAATCAAGATGGAAATCAAGAACAAGTTTTAGTGTCAACCAAGTCACAACCAGTGAATGTTGAGCTACATTTAGAAGCCAAGTTGCAGAATGAAGACAATGCACATTCTAATTCTGAAATTAGTGCACATGAAAGGGATGTTGAACTACTTGAAAGAGATGTGCATAGTGACTCTGAAGCTGAAGGATCAAACATGGAAACTAGGAAAGAACCAAGGTTATACAAGTATGTGAGAAGACATCACCCTATTGAATAAATAATTGGTAACAAGGAAGCTAGACTAATGGCAAGAAATAGACTAAGAAATGAATCATGTCTACTAAGAAAAATTGAACCCAAAATAGTGAAAGACGCACTACTAGATGATGACTGGTATAAAGCTATGGAAGAAGAGATTGATTAGATCAAGAAGAACAAAACTTGGACTTTAGTTCCAAGACCAGCTGATAAGAATGTGATTGGTACCAAGTGGGTATTTAGGAAAAAGCTAGATGAGAATGGTGAGATCACAAGAAATAAAGCCAAACTAGTTTGTAAAGGTTATGCACAAGAAAAAGGACTGGACTATGGGGAAACATTTGCCCCTATTGCAAGAATGAAAGGAGTAAGAACTTTACTTGCATATGCTACCTACAAAGGATTTAAAGTCTACCAAATGGATGTAAAGTCTACTTTTCTAAATGGTATACTAGAAGAGGAAGTCTATATTAAACAACTAGAGGGATTTTTTGATGATAAAAACAAGGATATGGTGTGCAAACTATATAAAGCACTCTATGGTTTGAAACAAGCACCTAGAGCTCAGTATGAGAGACTTCACAAATATCTTGTGAAAATAGGATTTGAGAGAACGAATGACAACAACAACCTATATATCAAGGAAGAGAAAGCTAAAGACATTTTGATATCTAAAAGTTTTGTTGATGATATAATATTTGGAGGAAAAGATGTGCTATGCAAAGATTTTGCTGATAAGATGAAACATGAGTTTGAGATGTCAATGTTTGGGGAAATTAAATTCTTTGTTGGATTACAAGTACATCAAATGAAACATGGCATATTTGTGACTCAATCAAAATATATCAAGGAGATACTTAAGACATTTTTCTTAGAGGAATCAAAACTAGTCAATACACCAATGGTCACAGGACATAAGCTATCCAAGAATGATGATTCAACTAAAGTAAATCAGACACTATAGAGATCAATGATTGGAAAGCTACAATATGTGGTGTGAAATAGACCAGATATTGCATTATCGGTTGGGATAGTTGCAAGATTTTTTGCAAACCCAAGAGAAAATCATATTATGGTAGCAAAAAGAATAATGAGGTATTTAAAAGGTACAGAGGATTAAGGTTTATAATACAAGAGGTTTGAAAAGTTTGATTTGAAAGCCTACACTAGTGTAGATTGGGGAGGTAATATAGATGATAGAAAAAGTACCAGTGGAGAAGCACTCTTTTTAGGCAAAAGATCAGTCACTTGGACTAGAAAAAAGAAAAATTGTGCCTCACAGTCCATAGCCTAAGCCAAATATGTTGTTGCTACCATCACTAGTATACATATTGTATGGATAGGGCATCTATTGAAAGGTATGAAGGAAGAGATAATTGAACCTATGATACTCTATTGTGATAATACAAGTACCATCAACATATCAAAGAATCTTGTGATGCATGTGAAAATAAAGCATATTGCAATTAAGTATCACTATGTAAGAGAAATGGTGGAAGACAAACAAGTGAAGATGAAATATGTCAACACAAAGCAACAAATTACCGACATCTTCACAAAACCATTACCTAAAGATGCATTTGAATATCTTAGAGGTAAGTTAGGGGTAATACCCCTATCTAAGGCTACTTAAGAAATAACAAGACTACCCTGCATCAAATGAGTTGATTGTTAATATGATATAAATTTATGTAGAGGTTATTTACTTTAGGTTTTTGCATGAAGTAATTACAAGTACATAAATTCAAAATAAGTCACAATCAAAGTGACATAGGAAGAAATTGAAGTTCCTATAAATGATACACCTGCATGATAGGATGCTGAAATAATGTGTCTTTGGCATTGTTGTCAAAGAGGGAGAAATAAGAAAAAAATGATCAAAGTGGAAAGCTACAACAAAGAGGGTGAAATAGAAAAAAAGAAAGGAGAAAAGAAAAACTAGCACAGACACAAAGCAATCAGGATGAGGATGACAAGAGGAAGTAGATCACAAAGGTGAAGACAATGTATCAACAAATATGATAACCCTAATCTCTTGAAAGAACGAGTTACTTACAAAATTTAGAGGGAGTTATAAGAAATTCTAAGTTGCTAATAGAATGAATAACTATGGATACAAAGTTTTCTTTTTGGCATTTGACTTACTATTTTAACCTAGTTAGCATTTTGATAACTTGGTTGATCAGTTTGGTTTGTCATCAATGCCAAAGAGGGAGATTGTTGAAATATGATTGAAATGAGATCATTGAAGAAGAGATTTTTGATAAAGTATGTTTTCAATCATTATTTTGTCAGTAACATCAAGCTTGCTATTTGCTAGAATGACAATTGCTTATATGATCAAAATCCTATCACTTAGTTGATTAATGAAGAGGATTTAATCAAAAAGATGTAACAAAAGCACCAAAGGAAAAGGTTGAGTTATGGTTTTGTAATGAAGTGTAAGGATCAGTTAAGACAATGGTAAAATGATGTATTGATAATATACTTGTAGATACAGAGGTTGGCTACACTAGAAAACTCTAGAAGAATAAGTTATAACAAAGTTGTCTGCAAAGCTTGACTAAATTCATTAGTGGGTGCCGAGCAACTTAGTTCATGCTGAGTAGATTTTCAATTAATGTTGAGAAAATGAAATAATGTTAGAGAATTTCACTACTATAGCCACATATTCTACTTCTACTGTGGATTGAGATGTGCAATTTTGCTTCTTGCTAGTTCAAGATACCAGCCTTTTACTAAGAAAGAATGCTCCACAACTAGTGATTTTTCTATCATCAAGATTTCCTACCCAATCATCATCAATAAATACTTTTAAGTCAAGATTTCCTCCAAGTTTGTACCATAAGCCATAGTCTTTAGTATCTTTTAGATATCTCAAGATTCTTTTTATTGCCATCATGTGGTTTTCTTTGGGTTTTGCTAAGAATCTTGCCAATATCCCAACCACTAAGGTAATATCAGACCCTATATGTACTACATACTATAATTTCCCAACCATTGATTTGTATAAGGTCTGATCTATTTTTTTGGAGTCATCATCTTTTGTAAACTTAAGTCTAGTACACATGGGAGTTCCAACTAGTTTTGAGTCTTTCATTCCAAATTTCTTGAATATCTCTTTGATGGACTTAGATTGTGTGATATAGATACCATTTTTGCTCTATTGTATCTGCAATCCAAAAAAAAAAAATTATTTCACCAAACATGGACATTTCAAACTAGGCTCTAGGAGCTTGTTTTAGACCATATAGGGCTTTATGTAATTTTCAAACCATGTCCGTTTTGTTAGGATCAACTAAACCTTCTATCTATTCACTGTAGACTTCCTCATCAAGAATTTCATTCAAGAATGTAGATTTAACATCCATCTGATATACTTTGAATCTAAGCTGCATATACTATTAAAGTCCTAACACCTTCTAATCTTGCAACAAGGGAAAAATTTTCACCATAATCAATACATTCTTCTTGAGAATAGCCTTTACATACCAACCTTGCTTTGTTTCTTGATACTTTTCCATCTTCATTCAACTTATTTTTGAATAACCATTTTCTATCAATCACATTTTTATCTTTGGGCCTAGGAACAAGAGTCCAAGTTTTATTCTTTTCTATCTATTTTATTTCTTCATTCATAGCCTCAATCCAACTTTCATTTTCTATTGCATCCTTAACACTTCTGAGTTTGAATTTAGTAAGTAAGCATGTACCTTTTAGTTTGCTTCATTTCATTGTTCCATTTGATTTGTCTCCAATGATTTGAACAGATGCATGATGCCTTTTGACATATTTAGCCAATACAGGTTCTTTGACTTTTGAATGAATTGCACTATCTTCATTTTTAATCTCAACTTTAGGCTAGGGTCCTTCTATATGTGGTTTGGGTCCCTCAGACTTGATATGCACTAACTTGGTAGCCTTTGAATGCGACTCAGGTGCTTATGAATCAGTTTGCACTTCCTGCAACTCGGTAACTATTGGATATTTGGAGAGCTCAGGAGATGAAGTCTCCTTTTTGTCAATTATCTTTGGCAATGCATCAGGTTCATAGAAAACAAATCTTCTATAATCTTCTATCTCCTTTTTTCTTTCTTCTTCACTCTTTTCTACAAATTCATCAATTCTCACATGTGCACTTTCTATGATTTTGTGAATGGACAAATTTAGACATTTGTGTGCTTTGCTTCTACTAGAATATCCTAGAAATATACATTCATCGCCTTTTACATCAAATTTTCCTTTTCTAGATTCTTTCAAGATATAAATTTTGCTACCAAATACTTTCAAGTATCTTACATTGGGTTTGTATCCATACCATAGTTCATAAGGAGTTTTGTTTGAGTCCTTCTTCAACTGAACTCAGTTAAAAATATGAACCGTAGTGTTGATAGCTTCCTTCCAATATTTGATAGCAACATTCTTCTCAACCATCAGTGTTTTTTGCACAATCCATGATGGATTTGTTTCTTCTTTCAGCTATTCCATTCTACTCAGGAGTACCAAGGGCTGATACTTGTCTTTTGATTCCTCTTTCAATGTAGAAATTATTGAATTCATTTGAGATGAATTCACCATCTCTATCTAATCTTAAGAATTTTAATCTTTTTCCAGTTTCTTTTTCTACTCTATCCAGATACCATTTGAATTTTTTAAAAGCTTTTTCATTTTTCTTTTAGATACATAATAGTCATCATTCTAGAATTGTCATCAATAGAGAGAATGAATTTTTTTTCTCCACTATAACATTATACTCCAATGGGTCCATATAGATCAATATGCACAATTTCCAAGACATCTTCTAACTGATAGTTTTTTCTCTTAAAACTAGTCTTTCCCATTTTACCAATTTGACAATTTTTGCATAATCCAACATCAAGTTTCGTCAAACTAGGGATACCTCTTACTTTTTTGAGTTTTCTCATCTTGACCATATTATCAAAGTTTCCATGGCATAGTCTTCTATGCCATAACTAGCTTTCTTCTACTTGAGCAATAAAACATGAGTAATCACCAAGATCAAGATAAAATAGGCTACCTTTTATTTGCTTGCCTGATTCAATTAGATTTCCTTTGTTATCTAGCAGTCTTGCCCAGTCATTCATGAACTCTACCTCAAATCCAATGTTGTTTAGCTATGCCACACTCAGTAAATTATGTTTTAGTCTTTCAACCCAATAGGCATTGTCACATACAAGTTCATTGGTTAATGAGATATGGCCTTTTCCTTTTATGCAACGAGGTTCATTGTTTCCAAACCTTACACTTCCTCCATCATAGTGCTCAAAATGTTCAAACTTAGTTTTATCTCCATTCATATGGTGAGAACATCCACTATCTATGATCCAAGTATCATTTTTACTAACATGAGAGACAAGTGCCATCTTATCTCCTTCATGCAGGAATATGTAAACACAAAGATGCACTACTAGATGATGACTGGTATAAAGCTATGGAAGAAGAGATTGATTAGATCAAGAAGAACAAAACTTGGACTTTAGTTCCAAGACCAACTAATAAGAATATGATTGGTACCAAGTGGGTATTTAGGAACAAGCTACATGAGAATGGTGAGATCACAAGAAATAAAGCTAGACTAGTTTGTAAAGGTTATGTACAAGAAGAAGGAGTGGACTATGGGAAAACATTTTCCCCTGTTGCAAGAATGGAAGGAGTAATAACTCTACTTGCATATGCTACCTACAAAGGATTTAAAGTCTACCAAATGGATGCAAAGTCTTCTTTTCTAAATGGTATACTAGAAGAGGAAGTCTATATTAAACAACCAGAGGGATTTGTTGACAATAAAAACAAGGATATGGTGTGAATACTACATAAAGCACTCTATGGTTTGAAACAAGCACCTAGAGTTTGGTATGAGAGACTTCAAAAATATCTTGTGAAAATAGGATATGAGAGAACAAATGAAAAATGACAAATTACTTTAGGTTTTTTCTTGAAGTAATTAAAAGTACAAAAATTCCAAATAAGTCACAATCAAGGTGACATAGGGAGAAATTGAAGTTCCTATAAATGATACACCTGCATGACAGGATGCTGAAATAATGTGTCTTTGGCATTGTTGTCAAAGAGGGAGAAATAAGAAAAAATTGATCAAAGTGGAAAGTTACAACAAAGAGGGAGAAATAGAAAAAAAGAAAGGAGGAAAGAAAAACTAGCATAGACACAAAGCAATCAGGATGAGGATGACAAGAGGAAGTAGATCACAAAGGTGAAGACAATGTATCAACAAATATGATAACCCTAATCTCTTGAAAGAAGGAGTTACTTACAAAATTTAGAGGGAGTTATAAGATATTCTAAGTTGCTAATAGCATGAATAGCATGAATAACTATGGATACAACGTTTTCTTGTTGGCATTTGACTTACTATTTTAACCTAGTTAGCATTTTGATAACTTGGTTGATCAATTTGGTTTGTCATCAATTCCAAAGAGGGAGATTGTTGAAATCTAATTGAAAAGAGATCATTGAAGAAGAGATTTTTGATAAAGTATGTTTTCAATCATTATTTTTTCACTGATGTCAAGCCTGTTATTTGTTGGAATGGAAATTGCTTATATGATCTAAGTATTATCACTTAGTTGATTGATGAAGAGGATTTAATCAACAAGATGTAACAAAAGAACCAAATAGAAAGGTTGAGTTATGGTTTTGTAATGAAGTGCAAAGATCAATTAAGACAATGGTAAAATGATGTATTGATAATATACTTGCAGATATAGAGGTTGGCTACACTAGAAAACTTTACAAGAATAAGTTGTAACAAAGTTGTGTGCAAAGCTTGACTAAATTCATTAGTGGGTGTCGAGCAACTTAGCTCATGCTGAGTAGATTTCCAATTAGTGTTGAGAAAATAAAAAATCTGATGCAGGAGCATCCAGAGGTATAAGGGCAATCCTGTGTCACCCAAAAAAATGTATTTAGACTTAGTTTCTATTTCATGTCTTTTCATTTTTGGATACCCATTTGGGTCAATTAAAGGTTCCAACTCTCACAGTTCAGCTATCAGTCTGCTAGAAAATCCCAAAAAAATAGGAGCATGCAATTTGGCCATCATTTTGGTGACCTAGAAGGTGTGAATTGGCCAGATGAATTTAATTGTGATTTAGAGCATTCCAAAAAATGAATCAGGTCAAAAGGCCCCACGGTTTGAAAGTTATTGCAGTTTTTCAGGTTTTGGAGACCTCCTAAGAATGCTTCAAAGTCAGATTAGGGGCATTAAATGACCTTGAAAAGTGCCAAAAAATGGGGGACAAGAAAAAATGGTCCATAGGGCTATAGAGTGCTTCGAGAGCTTTCCAAAAATGTAAACGGTTCGTCAATCAGAGCTACGGTTCAAAAGTTATGCCTTCTGAAAGTTCGGTTACCATTTCTGGATTCTTCTAGATTTGCACCAACTTCTAATGTAGCTTTTGGAACCTTCTATTTGGTAGGTGGATGCCTACTAGAACTTTCTATAATGTACTCCTAGTCCTTAACCCTTCGAGGTCTATTTAAGGAGATTTTTGGCATTGTAAAAGGCAGTTCGGAGTGGAGTTTGAGAGGAGGTACTAAAAGGAGAAATCATCTCCGGATTTATGCTATTGTAAGCCCTTAGGGCATGTCTTGAAGTTTATTTTCTTTGTACTATTTGTACTAGCTTATTTTCTCAGTTAATACAATTTCCCCTTTCTATTGTATCCATTATGTTCTTGGGTTGTGTCCCCATCAAGTGGTATCAGAGCTAGTTTTCCTAAGTGTGTAGACAAAACACCGACTGTGAGGTAGTTTGCACCAGGATTGTGTGGTTGTGGGTTTGAGTTAAGAAGATGCCTCCATGAAGAGAGCGTGGTGGAAGGGCCAGAGCTATTAATCCTAAGGAGGTTAGAGCCCTCCAAAGGCAGGTGCAAGCATTGCAAGAGGAGCTTCATAGAGGAGAAAATGTTGCCGCAGGTGACAACAGTGAGGATGACAATGAAGAAGTAATGGGACCAAAAGAGGAATTTTATGGGGAAGTTCTAAATCATGTAGAGGAAAGGCTTTTTAGGGCTATTACTAAGTTTGGGAAAAGACCCACAATTGAAGTGGGTATATTTTCAGGAAATCTGAAATGAAATGAGTTGATCGATTGGATCAATGAACTAGAAGAATACTTTGAGTATGAGGATATCAAGGACCTAGATAGGGTTAAGTTTGCAAAGGCCAAACTAAAAGGCCATGCCAAAATTTGGTGGCAAGAGGTTCAATTGGAAAGAAATAGAAGAGGAAAGGAGAAGATCACAAGATGGGATCGCATGGTGGACAAATTGAAGAAGTAGTTCATTCCTGTGGACTATGAGCTTGATTTGTTTAAGAAGATGCATGGGCTAAAGCAAGCAGGAAGATTAGTCCAAGAATATACAGAGGAATTTTACCGACTCTTGATTAGAGTGGGCCATGCAGAAGAAAATAAGGAGAAGGTTGCTCATTATATCAATGGGTTGCGACCTAGCATCCAGGAGGAATTAAGTCTGGTAAGAATGACCAGCGTTGAAGAGGCATACTAGTTTGCCCTACGAGTTGAAGAGAAGTTGAATAAAAGGTTTGAAGGAAGACAAAGAGGGCACGGTCAAGGAGGAAGGGGAAGCAGTAGATCATCTAGAGGCCACAATGAAACCTAAAAGAAAAATGAAGATGAGGGTACTAGTAGGAACCAGAGGAATGAGGGTTTCAACCGCTCCCATGACCAAGACTTTGGAAATCAGAGAGGAAGAGGTAGAGGATGTGGACAAGGAAGAGGAGGCTTCTGTGGTACCTATTTCCATTGCAATGAAGAAGGTCATTGTGCCTTTGAATGCCCTCAATGACAAGGAAGGATAGATAGGAGAGCTGAGGGCCAAGCTAGGGTTGCTCATGTGGATGAGGATGCACAATCATCACATTCAGAGGATGCAGAAAGAGGAGAGACCTTGGTAAATGAAAGAGTCCTACTAAGTGGTGAGATTGAACTAGGACAACAGAGGAGTTTGTTCCATACCAGATGCAAGTGTGAGGATAAATGTTGTGATGTGATCATTGATGGTGGTAGCACTGATAACTTGGTATCAGAAGAGATGGTCTCTAAGCTGAAGCTCAAGAGGGAGAAACATCCCCAGCCCTATCAGATTGCTTGGGTAAAAGATGATCATAAGGTCCTGGTAAGTGAACAATGTTTAGTAAAATTCAAAATTGGGAGTTACCATGATGAAGTTCTCTGTGATGTTATTTCAATGGATGTTTGCCATCTATTGTTGGGTAGACCATGGCAGTTTGATAGACATGCAGTGCATGATGGACATGCAAACACATACTCTCTGACAAAGGATGGAGTTAACCACAAATTGAAGCCCATGAAAAAGGAAGGTGAAAAGGTATGTAGCAATTCTAGGATTTTTCTTGTTGATGGAAGAAAGTTTTTAGATGGCATAAAACATCAGCATATGTGCTATGCTTTGATTCCTAGGAAAGATAAAGAAGGTAGTAGTGAAATACCACTTGAAGTTTTAGATTTACTAGGGGAGTTTGGAGATATTATCTCTGATAATGTTCCAGATGGATTACCACCAATAAGGCAAATTAGTCATTAGATAGATCTGATTCCAGGAGCTAGTTTTCCGAACAAGGCTGCTCACAGGATGACTCCTACTGAAATAGAGGAGCTAAATAGATAGGTTTAGGAGCTGTTGAGGAAGGGCTTGATTCGAGAGAGCCTGAGTCCATGTGCAGTACCTGCAGTACTCACACCAAAGAAGGATGGAGAGTGGAGGATGTGTACAGATTCTCGAGCTATAAATAGGATAACCATCAAGTACCAGTTTCCTTTGCCAAGGATGGATGATCTTATGGACCACTTGAGTGGAGCTTAGTACTTCACAAAGATAGATTTGAAGAGTGGTTATCATTAGATATAGATTCGAGAAGGAGATGAGTGGAAAACAACCTTCAAGACCAAGGAGGGTCTTTATGAGTGGTTAGTCATGCCCTTTGGATTGACAAACGCCCCAAGCACCTTCATGCGGCTCATGAATGAGGTACTTAAGAAGTTCTTGGGAAAATTTTTAATTGTCTATTTGGATGATATTTTAATTTTCAGAAAGAGTTTGGAAGAACATCTACTGCATATTCGTAGTGTCCTTGAAAGGCTAAGGGAAGAGAAACTATTAATTAATCTGAAGAAATGTATCTTTGCAAAAAGGGAGTTAGTCTATTTGGGGTTTGTTATATCATCCGAAGGTCTCAAAATGGATCTAGAGAAGGTAAAAGTCATCTTAGAATGGCCTACTCCAAGGTCTGCTACTGAGGTAAGATCATTTCATGGTTTGGTTGGTTTTTACAGAAAGTTTATTAAGAATTTCAGTGGCATATGTGCACCCCTAACTGATACAATAAGAGGGGATAGAAAAGAGTTCAAATGGACGGTAGCAACTGCGAGAAGTTTTGAATTGCTGAAGAAGAAGGTAACAGAACAACCTGTGTTGGCACTTCCAGATTTTAGAAAGGTTTTCCAGGTGGATTGTGATGCTAGTGGCAGCACTATTGGGGCTGTATTAAGCCAAGAAGGTAAGTCTATTGCATATTTTAGTGAAAATTTGAATGATGCAAAGAAGAAGTATTCTGTTTATGATCAAGAGTTCTATGCAATAGTTCAGGCCTTAAAGAAATGGAGGCATTATTTATTGCCAATAAGAATTTGTTTTGTATACTGATCATTAGGCATTACAGTACCTAAATAGTCAAGGTAAATTGAATCAGAGGCATATGAAGTGGGTAGAGTTCTTGCAGAGCTATACATTTGTGTTGAAGCATAGAAGTGGAAAATCTAACAGGGTTGCAGATGCACTAAGTAGGAGGCAGTTGTTGCTTACAGTAATGCAGGTTGAAGTAGTTGGATTTGATGAACTCAAGAATTTGTACCTTGAGGATCCTGATTTTGCTGAAGTAAGGAAAGCTTGTAAAGAACCTATTGTTGTAGATAGAACCAAGTGGTTAGACTATTTGATTCAAGATGGCATGTTGTTCAAAGGTAGTCAATTATGCATTCCAAGGAGTTCCATGAGGGAAAATCTGATTAAGGAGAAACATAGTGGAGGGATGGTAGGACATTTTGGTCGAGATAAGACCATTGCCATTCTTAGAGAACATTATTTTTGGCCTCAAATTACACAGGATGTGAAGAAGTTTGTACAGAGTTGCCAAGTTTGTCAATTTGCCAAGGGGTTTAGTCACAATACTGGCCTATATCAGCCATTACCTGTTCCATCAAGGCCATGGGAGGACATAAGTATGGATTTTGTTCTTGGATTGCCAAGGACACAAAGGGGTAATGACTCAGTATTTGTGGTGGTTGATAGGTTCTCCAAAATGGCACATTTCATTCCATGCCACAAAACTCATGATGCTGTCCATATTGCAGACTTGTTTTTCAAAGAGGTGGTAAGACTACATGGTCTTCCAAGGAGTATATTTTCTGACAGAGATACTAAATTTGTGGGGTATTTTTGGAGGACATTATGGAAAAAGTTGAGAACAGATTTGAAATTCAGTTCCATGCATCACCCACAAACTGACGGCCAAACAGAAGTGGTAAATAGAAGTCTGGGCAATTTGCTAAGATGTTTAGTTGGGGATAAGCCCAAGGGATGGGATTTGATTCTACCACAGGCAGAGTTTTATTATAATAACTCTATAAATAGGAGTATTGGAAAATCACCATTCCAAATTGTATATGGGAGTAGCCCAAGGACTGCACCAGAGCTGAGAAAGATAGAACAAGGGGAGAGGACAAGTGCTGAAGCTGAGGAATTTGCTGAACATATCAAGCGTCTACATGAGGAGGTTCAAGCACACATTACCAAGATGAATCAAGAGTATAAAGCTAGGTCTGATTAAAGGAGAAGACATAAGGAATTCCAAGTAGGAGATTTAGTCATGGTGCACTTACGAAAAGAAAGATTTCCAGCCAGTACTTACAACAAGCTAAAAATGAAGAAATTTGGCCCTTGCAAAATTTTGAAGAAACATGACTCAGGAAATGCATATGAATTGGAGCTGCCAGATGGTATTCAGATTTCTCCCATTTTCTACATTATAGATTTAACAGAGTATCATGATGATGGTGCAGATGAGGAGCTGGTGTTAGAGCCATGTCCAATTCCTGCTTCTAAGAAGGAGGAGATAGAAGACATTCTAGATCATCGTGTGGGTAGGAGTACTAGAAACAAGCAGTATGAAGAGTATTTGGTGAAGTGGAAAGGACAGTCGATTGAGGACTCAACTTGGATTTCAGCAGCTAAGGTTTCCCATTTGGGATTTCCTCTACCATTCATAAAGTGACAGGGTCACTTTTCAATCTACCCTGGGTGTCTGATGCAAGAGCATCCAGAGGTATAAGGGCAATCCTATGTCACCCAAAAAAATGTACTTAGACTTAGTTTCTGTTTCATGTCTTTTCATTTTTGGATACCCATTTGGGTCAGTTAAAGGTTCCAATTCTCACAGTTCAGCTATCAGTGTGCTAGAAAATCCCGAAAAAATAGGAGCATGCAATTTGGCCATCATTTTGGTGACCTAGAAGGTGTGAATTGGCCAGATGAATTTAATTGTGATTTAGAGCATTCCAAAAAAAGAATCAGGTCAAAAGGCCCCACGGTTTGAAAGTTATTGTAGTTTTTTGGGTTTTGGAGACCTCCTAAGAATGCTTCAAAGTCATATTAGGGGCATTAAATGACCTCGAAAAGGGTCTAAAAATGGGGGACTAATGAAGCTGGTCCATAGGGCTATAGAGCACTTTGAGAGCTTTCCAAAAATGTAAACGGTTCATCAATCGGAGCTACGGTTCAAAAGTTATGCCTCCCAAAAGCTCGGTTACCATTTTTGGATTCTTCTAGATTTGCACCAACTTCTAACACAGCTTTTGGAACCTTCTATTTGATCGGTGGATGCCTACTAGCACTTTCTAGAATGTACTCCTAGTCCTTAACCCTCTGGGGTCTATTTAAGGAGATTTTTGGCATTGTAAAAGGCAGTTCGGAGTGGAGTTTGAGAGGAGGTACTGAAAGGAGAAATCATCTCCAGATTTATGCTATTGTAAGCCCTTAGGGCATGTCTTGAAGTTTATTTTCTCTGTACTATTTGTACTAGCTTATTTTCTTAGTTAATATAATTTCCCCTTTCTATTGTATCCATTCTATTCTTGGGTTGTGTCCTCATCAAAATCTAGTGTGTGCCCAGTAAAATAGGAGTCGAGAAAGTTTAGGTGCCAAGCAAGAAATAGATGCCAAGAAAATAAAAAGTGTCGAGCACCAGTAAAAACTCAGTAGATGTTGAGTGAATCCACACTAGATGTCGAGTGACATAGTATGAGCTGAGTATCAAAATATTAGTAGTGTCGAGTTGCTGAATTATTTTAAAAGTCAAAAAATCATCAGATCCGAGCTAACAAGTTTGTTACCTTGAATTTTGTGAACCAAGTGGAAGATAAGGATGATGAGATGGTGGCATAGAATTCTAGGTGGACCATTTTTGGGCTAATTTAGGTGGATTATTCATGAAGTTTCTAGATGAAAAAAGATAAGGGGTAGATACATTGTATCATACCTAATCCATTTCAAACCCTCAAAAATTAAGAGCAGGAAAGTATTCTAGACTTCTATTTAAGGAGTCATAGGTCAAGAAGTAGAAGGTTGGTCAAAGAGAGTATATGGTGTGAAGGAGAAGGTATTATGAAGGAGGAGTAGAGTATAGAGACTCTACTTTAATAGATGACCACATAAGTGATTGCATTGGCATAACAAGCATGGGGACTCAAGGAGACAAAGCTTGAAAGGAAGACAAGTTGTCAAAGCTACAAAGACTGAAAGCCAAGAAAAATTAGAGAGTAGAATTGAGATCTAAAATCTACAAGTTATGTTGTGAGTCATATTAGATCAAAAGCCCTTATTGTTACTCTCTAGTAATTGTATTAGTTAGGGATAAATCCCATGGACTTAGGTTGGTTTAATAGCCATGTTGTAAATCCTTTAACGGGGTGACGTTCCAAGTGAATGTTCTAAAGTACTTTAACCAAGCTCACTTCTAATAGAGTGGTTGAAATTCATTAACCAGATCACATTTAATAGTGTGTTTTGTAGTCTTTAATAGGGTAGGCCTTTCACAGAGCATCACTTCAGAAGAGTGAAAAAGGAGTAGCATGTTATTGGTAGTTTTTTCCATATTGGGTTTCCACGTAAATTATTGTGTTATGTGTTGATCTTTCATGCCTTATTCCTACATGTTGATTTTTTAGCAATTTGCTAAGATGAATTTTTAGCTTGGATGCATGGTTAGATTAATGGGCTCACTATACTTAGTGAAGAAGTTTTATTAGAACATTTGGACCTTCAATAACTAATTCATCCTCCCTCTCAGTTATTCTAAAGCATTTCCAACAAAAGGAATCTCATGAACTAAACATATTGGAGATGATTGCAAAGGTAAGTCTTTTAAACCTATTATAAATTTTTATTGTCATAATTATCATGGATATGGACATTATGTTTTGGATTGTAAGAAACCTAAATTTGATAAAGCAAATAGTAGAATGTTTGTTAACTCTAACCATGCAGGTAACAAAAGAATATCTCACAGCAATGGAAGTGGAGAAAGATGAAAAATTATTTGTTACAGATGTAATAATGGTTGACACATTGCAAGGAATTGCATAGCACTTAACAACCAGTATAATGAACAAAGAAGGAATGTACCTATATGTTAGTTATGTAATAACTTTGTACATACAACAAAGTTCTACAAAATGGATAGAAGAAACCTAAACAAGAATCAAAATTACAAAAGGAACAACATAAGAAATGATGACAATCTGAAGGATGAAATGAAGGAGTAGACAGAAGAATTCAAGGAAACATTTGTAAAGGCAAAAGAACCGGGAAGTTCTAATATAGTTCTAGAAGAAGTACATCCTAATGTACCTAATAAGATAGCAAAGTCACTTATTGTCTATGACTCATCCTACTTGAATTAAGCATTCTCAATAAAATGGTGCATTAGTTAATGAAAACTGATGTTAGAGAGAGTACCACATGTTGCGCAGTTAGCATTATAGACTAGACACTGAGAGAAGTCTATAGTACAGTGCACATTGCTTGATATGATCAATATAAGGTTATGGAAAAAAAAAATCTCTCTATTACATAGAGACAATATTTTAAAATTGATGGAAAATATGCATTTAATGTGAAGTATAGATTGTAAAATATTTAAAGGATGCAAATTGATTTATGAGCATCATTCTCTTGTGTGAAATCCTAGTGGAATATTGAAGAGTGATTTGGTAGCTATTTGAAGTGCTGAAGAAACTTATAGATACACGTGTTTGTTGAAAGCCCTAAAATGAGAAATTAATGTATTTTTCAAATTTGTTGAGCATATTTTTAGTAATGGAAACATAGGAAGTGTTTGATATTAGTGATAGACCTAGATATAACTTCAAGAAACACCCATTTATTTCTCCACTTGATGACCCCATTGGAGCATTTTTGTATGTACCAAAAAATGTTCTTCATGTTGAGGACATAAGAAGTTATATTCATTATAAAATAGAAAGCATAGGAGATACTGAGATGCATAAAGAATTGGAGAGAATGTGAAACAATGATTTATCATTGAAACCAAAATATGCATACCTAGAATAACTTAACCTAGTTAAGTACATGTTCTATATAGACATTGAAAACTAGAAATGGAAAAGAATCATTTTGAGTAGAGTCCATGATGACCTTCTATGGTTAGGAGATTCACTTATATGAATTGATAATGACCTACTTCACAAGGTCACTAGTTTGAGCAATGAAAGATGTAATCCTATGAACATAAAGAATGTGCACAAAATACTTGAAACAAATCTCAACACAAGATTTTATGGCAGAAACATGAAGGTTAACACCATTCAAGATGATGGAGTAAGAGTCCTCATTAAAATTTTGGGTTATAAGTTCAACCATGGATCTAAGATAGATTCAATCCCAACCAGATTTCTTCACGCAACTTATGTGATGGTAGTAAAGGGTGAAAAGGTTAATCTATGTGATATTATCTTAACTCAATTATTGGATAACATATCAAAGATCAAGAAGTCTAAGAGCATAGCTTTAGGTTTGAATCCCTATTGACTCATATATTCTTCTACACAACAATGAAGTTTCCTGGCATTTCAAATTGAGATGGAAGTGAGTGTGCAATACAAACTATCACTTGAGTATATAGATTTAAATCAGAAATAGTTAGGGACAATGATATTGATAGAATGATGAAATCATTCCAAGCTGAAATGAAGCAGAGGTATAGGATACCACCTACACTGACAGAGAAATATAAGGGATGAACAATGTTTCACGATAGAAATAGATTTGACATGGATGGAGGTAGTAGTTCCTCAAGTAAAGTTCATTGAACCTATGGGTTATGAAATAAGCATTGAACTAATTGAAAGATATGCACATATAATTCTACAATCTAGAGTAGATTCTAGATGCCCTAGATGGGGTACATATATTGAAAAGATGAAAGAGTTCCAAAAAAATCTAATGGACAAGGACATCAAGAAGAAAGTAGACAAAGTAATTGATTCTATCTTAAAAGAATTAGTGATGTCAAGAAAAGAATTTGAAGAGGTGAAAAGGATAGCCTTGGAGATGAAGGCTAGTGGTCAAACTAAACTAGTAACTCCTACACCTATTGCAATGGCTGGATCTACTGTAGAGGTCACAATTGCACAAAAAAGTGTGCAAGCACCTGTAATGCCATATGCGGTAGTTGTGCAACAACAACCCTTGAGGAACTAAAAATAAATAAACCAAGCCTCATTACCAAGAAAGTCTACAAGGTTTGAGAAAACAAAACCCATGCAGATCCCCTCTCCTAAGAAGAGAATTAAGAAAAACAAAAGTTTACCAAATAAGAGGAGGAAAACCTTGTAGATTAGTTCCTCAAAATATGAAGAAGAGACTGGTGATAGACTAGTAGAGCCTACAGATTAGGAAGAAAAAACTTCAATAGGAAGGAAAGCATGGAAGCCAAAGGTAGAAAATCTTAATATGCAAATTATTAATGACAACAATTTTGTGCAATTAAGTAAGTATTATGACTTGTACAATAATATGGATAGGAGATAGCTAGAGAATGTTGTAGTTAGAAACATGATTCTGAAAGATAAAAGGTTTGATATTATAAAAGGTCAAATCCCTAAAGATTTGTATAATAGACTAAAAAAAAAGGAGTAGAGTAATTGAGGAAGATAAACAAATAAGGATGAAGATGGTGTAAAAGCTATGTATAGTAAACAATGAAGAAGAGTTAATGAAATTTTTGAAAGGTATAGGACCCTTGTTGAGTAACAAGAACAAATCCATTCTTCTTATGGGACAAAATTATGAAGAGGTAAATATGGAAACTCTAAAAGAAATAGTCACATATATGTCTACTATGCCCAAGGAGACTAAGAAGAGTGTGCAGTTAGGGGAGACAAGCCCTACTATTGTAGCAATCGGTCCATCTCATCGTTCTGAGTAACCAGCTAAAGCTTCAACTCCAAGTGATTCACCACACATTACCATTGATAGTGAATCCATGAAAGTAGATAACACTAATGTAATAGTAGATAGAACTAAAGATCCATTCAAATATTTTGGTTCTAACATTGTTGGCAATATTGTTGATTATAGTAGTTCTTCTTATGAAGAGGGAAGAGCAGGAGCAAAAGAAAGAAGCTGTATCTTTTGAGAAGAAATTTGAAACTATGTCAACTAGCATTGATGAAGCTACTAAAATTGCACCCATAGCCATAGTAATAATAAGACCCTCTACACCACCTACAAAAGAAGTAGTGGTCACCACAACAATACAGTCAAATGATGAAGATGAAGCACAAAACCTTATATCTTCTTTGAGTAAATTCCTTGAAAAGAAGAAATCAATTAAGTCAATTGAAAAGACTTTAACATTAGTTTTGGATAGATTAGAAAAGACAGTAAGTTCTATGGATACATCTGCAAATATTAGTAGAGAGCAGGGATTGTGTGCAAAATTTTTGATGAGTTTACAATGCTTACCAATGTTGCTACAGTGCAAGCACAGACAAAGCATGATGCTAATATTCTTAATAATATGTATACAAACATAATAAATGATATAGAAACATTAAATATATGCATTAAGGTATTGAGGTAGAGTATGGAGGAAGGGAAGCAAATATATGCTAAGTGCAACTTGGCATACCTTCACCTTCATAGTTTTGATGAACAAATCAAAGAAAATATAACTGAGCTTCAGATGCTCACTGATAACTTTCTGAAACAAGAGCATAATTTAGAGAACTTTGAGCATACAATGGAAGAAATTCATGATAGCATCTAGGATATATAAGTAGAAAAAGAGAAAGCACTAAAAATATTTACTTTTTTGAGAGACCATTTATCCCCACAAATTACATTATTATAGAATAAGTTGGAGGAATGCTTGGTAGCTAAAACTTCATATGACAAGTTTGTGGCTATAGACTTGAATGCAATAGAATTAGTTGTGTATGCCCTATGTGTGCTAATAAGTGTGTCTAATGCATTGAAAGATAGTTGGAAGAAACACCTTACATAGTTGTAGACTAACTTTAGTGATTGTTTCTTCAAATTTTGATGCAGCTTTCAAATTTTGATAGGTTTTTTTCCTTTCTTGAGACCTTTGTCATTGATGTCAAAGGGGAGAAATAAGGAAAATTGTAATTCTAAGTTATATAGTTGTATTTTGAATTATAGTGGTAATCTTTGCTTCAAGCAAGCTTTGTAATGAGAGTTATAAGGGATGTAATCCTTTTGATATAATCTAAGATATACTATATTGTGTTGTGTATGTTTATTTACTTTGATTGGTATGACAACATTTTATTGGGAACTTAGCCAATTTTCCCAAAATGTTGCCATCAATGCCAAAGGGGGAGATTGTTGGCAATATTACCGATCAGTCAAATAAGATGAGATATGTGGTTGTCATTTATGGCAACATATGTTTTATAGTATAGTTATGATTGTTTGTGATGGAAAATTGTCTAAGTATTGGACAATGTTACAACAACACGATGAGATTTATTGATAGAAAAATATTCCTTAAGAATATTCTCTTACATAGTTGACTACAGATGCATGATGTTATCTTGATGATGTATACCAATGTGCATGTTCATATGAACAACCAAGTTCAAGTTATGAAGGAAATATCGATGTAGATACTTCACAGTGAAAAACAAAGCAAGTCAACAAATTGAGTTGTACAATTTAAAGAATTATTTTGATTATTAAGTCTTGATGAACTTACTTTAAGGATGGTATATTAGCCAACTAAGGAAGGATTTATTAATATGATTGATATAAGTAAAGACTTGATTTGTAAAGTTATATGATGATGTGTGGTGATGTTATGTGATATGATAATGTGACATATGATGAAAATTGATATATGCACAGTTACTCCTTGTTTATGACATTGAGTGAATTGGAGAAAAGATTGTCTATAGTCTACTAAAGGCTTTTATGAAGAATTGACAATCAAAGGAATTGTGAAGTACAACAAGTGATCTAGTATTGTATGTATATCTATTCTCTCTAAAGAACTTAATTGTATAGTTGCATGCTAGGGCAATGGGCTCTTCTTCCACACATTTGTATATGATCCACCATATTCTAACAAGGTTGAAGCAACTCCTAAAAAGGTTGAGGCTTCTAACAAGTCCTAGTCTCCTAACAAGGATTCGAGACACTATACATTCTTCATAGACTCCTAACAGGGTCAATGTTCTTAACTAGATTTTTATATAGTGAATCATCTTGTGGGTTTCATCCCCACCAAATTTTTCCCTTGGCTAGGGTTTCACTAGTTAAGAAAATATGGTGTTATGAGATCTCTTTATGTATGGTTGTTTATACTATTCAACATTATTGGTTTAATTTCTTATGCATGTGGAAAAGTAATTAATAATATTTAGTTGTGGGCAAAAATATTGAAAATACTAATTTACCCCCCCTCTCAGTATTATCTATTTCTAACAATACTAACCCATTTGAGAGTTAAGAACCACCTAAATCTTATTTCAAGGATATTGAATATAAATTGAGATAAATTGAAGAGGATAAGAGGTTACTAGAAGAAGAGAGAAGGAAAGTAGAAGAGGACAAGTAGAAATTTCTTGAAGATGAGAAGAAAAGAAAAATAGAGGATGAAAAGAAAATATTGATTGAAGAAGAAATAAAAAGAACAATAGAGGAAGATAAGAAAAAGAGATTAGAAGAAGAAGAAAAGAGAGACAATGAAAAGAAGTAAAGAGAAGAAAAAAAGGAAGAAGAGAGAAGGGTCAAAGAGGAAACCAAGAAGCAAAGGGAAGATGATACTAAATGTTCTAGTTCATCCACTCCAATTTCACTTGCCAACCTGACAACTAATGATGATGATCAAACTGATTTGATCTCATCCTCATCAAAACTCATTCAAAAGAATAGAATAGTGAAGAGTCTGCAGAAAACCTTGATGGAGGTTACTGATAGACTACGTAGTAACCTGGTAGTACAATACACAGAAGTAGATCTAGAAAAAAGCGCACAAGTAGTGCTAAAGTCATTTGATGAAGAATTCACAAATTTTTTGAGTGTTGCAGAAACTAAGGAAGAAATCTCACATGATGCTAAGTTGTTTAGCACCATTTGTCAAAATATTAAGAATGATTTGATAAGTCTTGATAATTGTATCAACAAACTTTAGAAGTGTCAATAGGATGGTAAGATATTGTACATTAAGTGTACTCTATCTCACAAACTGACTAAGGATATTGATAGTTAGATTGGAGGAAAAATGTGTGAGCGAGAAGCTCTATCTAGCTAGATACAATATCTAGCTAGTAAGATTGATGATTTTGAAGGATAAGTGGCTAGTATTCAGAATGATATTAGGAAACTAGAACTTTAGAAGGAACAAATTTTGAGGAGAGTATCAGATTCTAGAGAGTCTATTGCTCTAAAAATTTCTTTTTTTGAGAAATAGTTGGAGGAATGTGTTAAGGCCAAGGATACTTATTCTAACTTTTTGTATTCAGACCTTAATGTAGTTGAGATTGCATCATATGCCATATGTGAAATTCTCACCTCTGTTGAATCTACCAAGGAAACATGGACTAAAGGAATGGATAGTATAAAAGAAAATTTTGATGATTGCATGAAGATACTATCAGTTTAAGGTAGATATTTTTCATAGTAGATGGATAGTTTTGGATAGTTTTTGAAATTCTAACCTTTGTCATTGATGTCAAAGGGGGAGAAAATGCATGGGAAAATTGTAAATCAAGTAAAGAAAAGATAGAATTGTAAAGTATGAAATCATATTGTAAGGGGGAGCATATTTAAAATAATACAATAATATATATTTTTAAAGTTTTTGTCACTTAGCCAATTTTCCCTATTTTGTTGCCATCAATGCCAAAGGTGGAGATTATTGACAATTGGCTAATGAGGATATGTAATTTCTATCATTTATGGCAGCACATGATGTACATTCTTATAGGAAACATTGAAAATAAAGATACTTAGCTTTTGGTACTCAAAAAACTAAATATGAATTTGGTATATAATAGTGTATTATTTTGTTTGTAACTTGTTGCTGATGTCATATTATGACTAGTGAAATTAGATGAAGATAGTATACATGATGATGATGTGTATAACCTCTAAAGTTAGTATGAACTATATGAAAAAGTGATATCCATGTTTTAGCAGTGAAACAGGATAGTGGAATTAAAGGAAAGGAATTATTTTATTTACAAAGTAATTACTTGTCTAATTAGGGTTGATATCCTAGATGTCTACTCTAAGTTAGAAAAGTGTATTGTGGTCTTAGCTAACCTAGAAGAAATTTGTGAAAAGGCATGGTATTTATACAATGGAGATCTTGCGAATTCAAATGTTGTGAAGTGTTATCTTGGAAAAATTATCTTGAGCAATTGTATTTGAACTTTTGTGAAAGTGATATATGCAAATTTTGTGAAGCTATTTTTTGATCTAAGGTTGAGTTGAAGATTAGAGATTAGTCAAGAAAGAAGTTATAATACCTATTTTCTAGAAGTCTAATTACTTGTTTGGGCAATGAGCTCTTCTTGTAATTGGAAGTGCATGTTTTGGCAATGGGCTCATCTTGCATCTATTGTACCACAACTCCTAATAGGGTTGGCACAAATCCTATTAGGGTTGGAATCTCCTAACATGGATTCAAAGTCTCTTAATAGGGACTCTTTATGTTGAATTTTCTCATTGACTCCTAACAGGGCCCATACTCTAACAAGGAACATATATATCAGTATATTATCTAGAGGATGTCATCCCCACTAGGGTTTTCCCTTGGCCAAGGTTTCCCTAGTTAACAAAAAATGGTGTTATGAGTTATCTTTGTGCATGGTAACTATTATTGTTCAACATTAATTTATTACTTTGTTATGTATGGTTTAAAGTAAGAAATAATATCTAGTTGGGGTTTAATAATAACATTTTCTACTAATATCCCTCTTTGATATTGATGGAAATACCTCTAGCTACCATGAAAATGAAGAAAGCATCACTTGTGTTAGAAAGGCTAGGGTTGTCGTTAAACCAAAAGATTGACCTGTCAATGCCCAATACAACCAATAGTCTTATAGAATCACAAGATTTAGTTAAGCCATGTCAAAAACCCTACAATGGACATTGGTCAATTTCCAACAATTCCCCTCCTAGTGTCACTCACTATAGCTTGTGGGATTTGAACCTGCTACCAAGCTCTGATACTAATTGTTAGAAAGGATAGGGTTTTTGTTTCATTAAAAGATTGACCTATCAATGATTGATACAAAAAATAGTCTTATATATTCATAGGAGGCGATTAAGCCATGTCACAAACCCTACAAGGGATACTAGCCCACTACCAACAACTTGATGTATCAATCATAGCTCCCTCTATGATTTGAAATAAATCTCCATTAATATCCTTAGTTTCATTTTGATTTTTATCCATGAACTCACTTATGATTTTCCCTCTAATTTAGATGCTAATTTTGATCACTAGATGATAACACCTCATAATAACTCTGATTATGTTCTCCCTTAATAACAAATTATCCTTCTTTCTCAACACATCCTTTTCATCTTTTACAAAAATGCCCAAGACATCAGCAATCATTCTCATACCACTATCTAATTGATATAGAAATATCATTCCATCTTTTATTTTTCTCCATGAATTCTTGCAACTTCATCTGCTCATATCACTTTTCTTTCTTTTCACATCTCTAGGAAGTTCCTAAAGTGTGACCTTCTGCATCAATTTGTAAGATATTTTGATCACAACATTGTATGGAATTCTTCATCTCTTCTCTATTACCTTCAAATAGGGGAATGACCCCTAGATTATCTCTTGTATACTCATAAGCATCCTTAGGTAATGCCTTTTTGAATATTTCAGCTATATACTCCTTTATGTTTACATATTCTAGTCTCGTTTCTTTATCTTGAACTAGCTCTCTCAAGCAATGATACTTGATAGCAATGTGTTTTATCTTTATATACATCACAAGATTCCTAGATATTTTTATAACACTTTTATTATCATAGTATATCACCATAGGTTAAGTAATAGCTTCCTTCATTCCTTTCAACAATTACTTGATCCACACAATATTGGGATAATTAACTATTTTTGTTAGATATTTAGCCTCTGTTGTAGATTGAGAAATACAATTCTTCTTCTTGCTTGTCCATGAGATCAATCTCCTTCCTAGAAAAAAAGTTCCTACATTTGTACTATTTATACCATCAATTTTGTCTTCCTAATCAACATCTGTGAACACTTTTAGCTCAAACTTGTCACTTTTTTATACCATAATCCATATTCTTCTATTCCTTTTAGATATCAAAAGATTCTTTTTAGTTCCACCATGTGATTTTCTCTCAGATTAGCAGAAGATCTACCTACAATACCAACAACTAATGTAATATAATGTCTTCTATGTACAACATATTACAATTTTTCAATCATTGACTTGTACAATGTTTGATTCACCTCAGTAGAATCATAATTCTTTAAAGTTTCTATCCAGACACCATAGGTTTTCCAACTAGTCTTGAGTCTTCCATTCTAGAGGTCTTTAAAAAATCCTTAACATACTTTGGTTGTGTAATACAAATACCTTTCTTTTTCTAATAAACTTGTAAACCAACAAAGAACTTAATCTCACCACACATTGACATCTCAAATTCTTTATTCTTTTTACTAGAAAATTATTTGCACATTAGATCTTGTCCTCCAAATATGATATCATAAACAAAATTTTAGATAGAAATATCTTACTTTAATATTCACTTTTCAAGTATAGTCTATTATTGTCATTAGTTCTTGTAGAACCAATTTTCACCAAATGAGTGTTGAACCTTTCATACCATTCTCTAGGAGCTTGCTTGAAACCATATAATATTTTATGTAGTTTACATACCATATTCCTTTTGCTAGGATCAACAAATCCTTCAGGTTGTTCAATATAGATTTCTTTCTCTAATATTCTATTATAAAATGCAGATTTGTCATCCATTTGTTATAATTTGAATCATTTATAAGTAGCATATGCAAAAAAAATTCTCACTCCTTCCAAATTTTTAGCTAAGGAAATAGTCTCCCAATAATCAACTCTTTCTTCTTATGCATAACACCTGCAAACTAGTCTTTCTTTGTTTCTCTTGACTCCACATTTCTCATTTAGATCATTTCTAAAATGCCACTTGGTTCCAATAAATTTTCTTATCCTTTAGCCTAGGTACCAATGTCCATGTCTTTTTTTTCTATATATAATCATTTTCCTCATTCATTTTCTTAATCAAATCTTCATTCTCCAAGGAATCATTAACTAATTTTGGTTTAACCCCACTCAACAAACATGTATCATTTTTTAACTTACTTCTTGTCATGAATCATGAATGTTTGCTTCCAATGATTTAGGTTGGTGTATGAGTCCTCCTTACATATTTTGCTAAGACAGGTTTATTTCTTCTTTCTTCTTTATGTATTTCACTTGGTTCTTCTTCCTCTTCTATTTTAGGTATCTCTAGCTATAACTCGGCTTGGTTTGCTTGGTGTTCAACCTATCCATTCTGATGTTCAACTCCTATTTCTAACCTGATGTTTATATCCTAATGATCAAGAGTCTACTAATTATTGACATAAATTTTCTGATGAACCTTGGTAGTGCCTAGCTAATGATGCTCAACAACCTCCCTCTCTTATTTTGGTAAGGTGCTACATTCACCTTCATAGATACAGAAAACAAATTTGTAATCTTCAAGTTCCTTCTATACTATCTTAAAATGGATGTGTTTTCCTTTTAATATCATTTAGCTACCTCCTCTTCATAATTCTTTCTTTGGACCATGGATATGCTTACGCTTGTTCCTCTTTTCCACTTCTATATATTGGCAATATGGTTAGATAGATATCTTGATGATTGTCATTTATGGCAACATATATTCAACATTTCATTTATGCTTTTAGAGCTCGAAAATTGTCTCTACGTTAGATATTTTACAATAGCACAAAGAATAGATGTTAAGTGTAAGGATGACTCATTGAGAGTTAGCTTATGCACAATTGAGGAAATCTTCATGATAGTGTCATGATGATGTGTGCCAATGTGTAGATGTGTACAAACAATACAATGTGAGTTATGATTGAAATACCAGTGTAGGTATTTAAAAGTGTAGAATAGAGCATAGAAGAGAATTGGATTGTACAAACTTAGGAGCTATTTTGGTTACAAAATAATTACTAAGTTATGATGACCTAACTATGTGAATATTATTCCATGAGTTATTTTATATAATGTCAAGTGTGTGAAGACATGAAGGCTAACTGAGAAGAGTTTTTTAAATATGCAAGGTATAAGTAAAGATCTTATCTTGCATAGTTAGAAGAAGTTGTGTGTGCCATATGTGAGATGTATATGATGTGAAAACTATTGTGAGAACTATCTGTGAGCCTTATGTGATGTGAATTCTAAGATATGATCAGAACAAGTGTAAATTATAGTAGATAGAAAGTATTGTTTGTATATCTATTCTTGTAAAGAACTAAATTGTATAATTGCATGTTAGGGTAGTGGGATCTTCTTGCATAGATTGTATTTGTTCTACCAACTTTTAACAGGGTTGAAGAAACTCCTAATAGGGTTGAAGCTTCTAATAAGGCTGAGTCTCCTACTAGGGACTTGAGACACTATATGTACTTCATAGACTCCTAATAGGGTCAATATCCGTAACATGATCCTATTATTTAGTGAATAATTTAGTGGATATCATTCCCACTGGGGTTTTTCCTTAGCTATGGTTTCCCTAGTTAACTACTAATGCTGTTATGAGTTATCTATGTGCATGGTTATATTTACTATTCAACATTGTAGGTTTACTTTCATAAGAAAGTTATAAAGTAATTAACAATATTCAGTTGTGGGCAAAAGTTTTTAGAATATTGATTCACAACAACACCCCCCCCCCCCACACTCCACCACCCCAGCCCTCTTACTATTATCTATTTCCAACAATTGGTATTAGAGCCCAGTTACTTTGAAGAGGCCTAATAGCTTAAGGAAGATCCTAGTGAATATGGAACAATTGAAGAAAAACCTTGAAGAAGCTCTTGAGAAGATTGACCTTCTTACTAAAGAAAGAGATAACCTGAAAGATAGATAGAAAGATGCAAAAGTTTACATTGGCAAGTTAAAATACAATATTGATGATTTAGAATATGGCAAGGAATCATTTGTGTAGACTAGTGACAATGATGAAGTAGGAAATCTTCAAAAATAAAATGAAATTTTGAAACATCAATTGAAAATAATTGAACTTAAGTAAAGTCTTAAGAAAAATAGTGGTAAAAATGAACCAGAACTAAAAAATGAGAATGTGGACCTTAGATCCCAGTTAGGTCAAGTTACATCTAAACTAGATACTATCAATATTGAACATGCAGAATTTGAAAAGAAAAATATAATTGTGAAAGGAGAATTGACACAAGCTAAGCAACAGTTAGAGAAATTTTATTCCTATAGTAGAAAGATAGATCAATAGATATTTCACTAGAGACCTTCTTATGACAAGACAAGACTTGGATATCTGATTGGAGAGAAATCAACCAAGAAAGTTAAAGTAAGAAGAGACCCAGATCCAATATTTGAATCCCCTAAGGAATATGATCTGAGTAAGGTAGAATTAAGGACATCTATCGAAGTATCAAAGGAAGTAGAATTAATTGATTTGATATCAAAACATGTCAACTAAACCTAAGAAAATAGAGCAAGTTGATAAACCTAAGCAAGATAAACCACCCAAAGAAGTAAGACGTGAGTTCAAAGGAAGATGCTTCATATGTAATGAGGGTGGTCACATGAAAAGAGACTGCAAAGGTAAGTCTTTTAAACTCATTATTAATTTCTATTGATATAATTGTCATGGTTATGGACATAAAGTAGTAGAATGCAAGAAACCTAAAATTGATGGTAATAATGGGAATAGTAGAATGTTTAGGAATACTAACCATATAGGTAATGAAAGAGGAAGATCGCAGAATAGATCTAAATATGGAGAGACATCTAATGGAGAGAAGAACTAGTTTGTGTGTTAGAAGTGTAACAATCCTAGACACATTGCAAGGAATTGCAGAGCACTTGAGAATTAGAATGGAACTAATTAGAGAATAAAAACACCTCTATGTTAGTTATGTAATAACTTTAGATATATAGTGAGATATTATAGACTAAACAAAAGGAACATTAATAGGAATCATAATAATGGAAGGAACAACAACATAAATGAAAAACAAGAATGATAATGATAGTGACAATAGTCAAAAGGAAGTAATTAAGGAACATGCTGATGAATTCAAAGAAGCATTTGTGATAGCTAAGGATTCATAAATCACTTATACAGTTTTGGAGGAATGGTTTTTTGATGTACCTAATAAGATATTGAAGTCACAAATTGTTTGTGACTCATCCTACCTAAATTAAGAAGTTTTAGAAGAGGTAGTGCATCAGTTGGCCATAACTAATGTTAGAGAGAGAGTTGGAAGTTGTGAAATTAACAAGAGATTAAGAACATAGAGAGAAGGCTATGGTTGAGTGTGCAAATCTTGATATGATCGTAGTGAGTAGGAATTGAGAAATCAAGCTTACTAGTAAACAGAGATGATATTTGAATAACTTCAGACACACAGTGAGATATTATAGACTGGATAGAAGGAACATTAATAGGAATCATAATAATAGAATGAACAACAACATAAATAAATAAAAGAATGATAATGGATGTGACAATAGTTAGAAGGAAGTAATTAAGGAACATGTTGATGAATTCAAAGAAGCATTTGTGACAACTAAATATCCATAAATCTCTTATACAGTATTGGAGGAACAATTTTTTGATTGACCTAATAAGAAATTGAAGTCATTGATTGTTTGTGACTCATTCTACTTGAATTAAGTAGTTTTAGTAGAGGTAGTGCATCACTTGGCCATAACTAATGTTAGAGAGAGAGTTGGAAGTTACATAGTTAATAAGAGGTTAAGAACATAGAGAGAAGGTTATGGTCAAGTGCACAAATCTTGCTATGATCATAGTGAGAAGGAATTGAGAAATCAAGCTTATGGGTAAACAAAGACAATATTTACTATCCAACATTGTTGGTTTAGTTTCACAAGCAAGTTATAAAGTAATTAACAATATTCAATTGTGGGAAAAAGTTTGTAGAATACTGGTTCACCCTCCCCACCCACGATTGGCCTTATTACTAAAGAAAGAGATAACCTAAAGGATAGGTATGAAGATGCAAAAGTTTACATTGGCAAGTTAAAAGACAAGATTAATGATTTAGAATCTGCTAAGGAATCATTTGTGCAAACTAGTGACAATGATGAAGTAGGAAATCTTCATAAATAAAATGATATTTTGAAACATGAATTGAAAATCATTGAACTTAAGTTAAGTCTTAAGAAAAATGGTGGTAAGAAAGAGCCAGAACTAAAAAATGAGAATGCAGGCCTTAGATCCCAGTTAAGCCAAGTTACATCTGAACTCGATATTATCAAGATTGAAGATGCAGATTTAGAAAAGTAAAATATAATTGTGAAAGGAGAATTAACACAAGATAGGAAATAGTTAAAGAAACTTTATTCTAGTAGTAAAAAGATAGTGTTAGAAATAGATAATACTGCAAGGGGGGGTGAATTAGTATTTTCAATATTTTTGCCCACAACTAGATATTATTAATTACTTTGTCAAATGCATAAGAAATTAAACCAATAATGCTCAATATTATAAACAACCATACAAAAATAGATCTCATAACACCATATTTTGTTAACTAGGGAAACCTTGGCCAAGGGAAAACCCTGGTGGGGATGAAACCCACAAGATGATTCACTATATAAAGAATTTGATTAAGGATATTGACCCTGTTAGGAGTCTATGAAGAATGTATAGTGTCTAGAGTCCCTGTTAGGAGACTAGGCCTTGTTAGAAGTGTCAACCATATTAAGAGTTTCTTCAACCCTATTAGGAGTTGGTGGATCATATACAAATGTATGTAGGAAGAGCCCACTGCCCTAACATGAAACTATACAATTAAGTTCTTCAAAAGAATAGATATACATACAATATTGGATCACTTGTTGTACTTTGAAATTCTTCTGATTGTCAAATCTTCATACAAGCCTTTAGTAGACTATAGAAAATTTCCCCTCTAGTTTGCTCAATGTCATAAACAAGGAGTAACTTTGCATATATAAACTTGCATCATATATTGCATTATCACATCATATCTTGTCATGTCACATCACATCACATCACATCTAACTTTGTAAATGAAGTTCTTTACTTATATCAAACATATTAATAAATCTTTCCCTAGTTGGCTCTCATATCATCCTTAGAGTCGACTCATCAAGACTTAATAATCAAAATAATTCTTTTAGTTGTACAACTCAATTTGCTAACATGCTCTATTTTGTACTATGAAGTATCTACATCAATATTTCCTTCATAACTTGAACTTGGTTGTCCGTACATACATGCACATTGGTATACATCATCATGATGACATCATGCATCTATGTCAACTGCACAAGAGAATATTCTTAAGGAATATTATACTATCAAAAGAACTCATCATGATGTTGTATAATTGTCCAATACTTAGACAATTTTCTATCACAAATAATCATAACTATACTGTAAAACATATGTTGCCATAAATAACAACCACATATTTCATCTTATTTGACTGATTGATCATATTTCCAATAGATAGATCAACAGATACTTCACCAAAGACCTTCTTATGACATGAAAAGACTTGGATATCTAATTGGAGAGAAATCAACCAAGAAAGTTGAAGTTAGAAGAGAAAAAGATATAGTTATTGAATCCGCTAAGGAATATGATTTGAGTAAGATAGAATCAAGAACAACTATTAAAGTATCAAAGGGAGTAGAATTAATTGATTTGAGAGAAAAACATGTTGAACCTAATAAAATAGAGCAAGTTGATAAACCTAAGCAAGATGAACTACCCAAGGAAGTAAGACATGAGTTTAGAGGAAGATGCTTCATATGTAATAAGGTTGGTCACATGAAAAGAGATTGCATAGGTAAGTCTTTTAAACTCATTACTAATTTCTATTGTTATAATTGTCATGGTTATGGACATAAAGTAGTAGAATGTAAGAAACCTAAATTTGATGGTAATAATGGGAATAGTAGAATGTATAGGAATACTAACCATACAGGTAATGAAAGAGGAAGATTAAAAAACATATCTAATGATCGAGAGACATCTAATGGAGAGAAGAACTAGTTCATGTGTTAGAAGTGTCACAATCCTAGACACACTATAAGGAATTATAGAGCACCTAAGAATCAAAATGAAACTAATTAGAGAAGAAATTCACGTCTATGTTAGTTATGTAATAACTTCAGACATACAATAAGATATTGTAGACCAGACAAAAGGAACATTAATAGGGATCATAATAATAGAAGGAACAACAACATAAATAACAAAAAGAATGAAAATGGAAGTGAAAATAGTCAGAAGGAAGTAATTAAGGAACATGTTGACGAATTCAAAGAAGCATTTCTGACAACTAAAGATTCATATATCTCTTGTACAATTTTGGAGGAACAATTTTTTGATGCACCTGATAAGACATTGAAGTCACAAATTGTTTGTGACTCATCCTGCCTAAATTAAGTAGTTTTAACAAAGGTAATGCATCAGTTTGCCATAATTGATGTTAGAGAGAGAGATGGAAGTTGTGTAGTCAACAAGAGGTTAACAACATAGAGAGAAGGTTATGTTCAAGTGCTCAAATCTTGATATGATCACAGTGAGTAGGAATTGAGAAATCAAGCTTACTGGTAAACAAAGATAGCAAATGAATCTATGGTAGATACACATTTAATATGTAGTAATGATTTAAGGATCGTAAGCAAGATTGTATGTACCATTTGTTCATGCAAATTTTATTGAGTGAAGTGAAGAGAAATTTGACATCAAATTGAACTGTGAAGTAAAGTTTGAGAAGCAAAAAGTCGTAGAAGCCCTAAATTGCATTTTTAAGGTATTTTGTGAAGCTTGAATCTATTTTATTAATTATAGGTCAATGGCTAGTCAAACTATGTATGATGTAAGAAATAGACCACGATATGAGTTTAAGAAACATCCATTTATTTTGCTATTGGATGACCTATTGGGTGCATTTTCACAAGTTCTAGAAAATGTGTTTCATGTTGAGGATATCAAAAGTTATATCTATTGCAAGATAGAAAGTATAGGTGATGATGAAATTCAATGAGACTTGAGAGTCATGCATAACAATGATTTGACCTTTAAGTGTGAGTATGCACACCTAGATAGATTGAATCTAGTGAAGTGTATGTTTTATATAGTCTAAAAATCATGATTGGACCCAAATCATTTTGAGTAGGGTACATGATGATATGTTTTGGTTAGATGATGAGAAGATTGTCATTGATAGTGACCTAATTCATAAGGTCATAGGATTAAGTAATGAAGGTTGTAATCTTGTTAATGAGAAGAATGCTAGGAAGATGGTTGAGATGAACCTAAACACTAGGTTTGATAGAAGGAACATGAAGGTTGACTCCATTCAAGACAAAGAAGTAAAACTACTAAGTAAGAAATTAGGTACATGTTTAACCATGGATTGAGGATTAACTTCATGCTAGCTATATTTTTGCATGCATTATATGTAATGGAAGTGCAAGGTAGAAAAGTTAATCTATGTGAAATTATCAGATAGAAATTGTTGGACAATATTGCAAAGTTGAAGAAGTCAAAACATGCAATTTTTAGATTCGAGTCCCTATTGACTCATTTATTCTTCTATACTTCAAAGAATTTTCTTGGATTGATAAATTGGGATAGCAGTGAGTGCTCAATGAAATTGGTGACATAATGCTATAGATCAAAGCCAAAAAATGTTAGAGATAATGACATTGATAGGATGATGAAGAGTTTCTAGTCTGAAATGAAACCAAGGTATACAATACCTCCCTCTATGGTAGAAAAGTACAAGGAAGAGTTATGCTTAATGTTGGAAACAAACAACACCTGTATGGAAGCTATAGTACCTAGAGTGAAGGGTATGCATATATTATACTTGAATATGAGAAGGACACAAAGTGCCCTAGATGGGGAACATATGAAGAGAAAACAAGAATAGTTTAGTCTAAACTACATAGTGAAGAAAGAAAGAAAAAGGTAGAAAAGGAGATAGATTCCATCCTTAAGGAATTATGCATGACTAGGAAAAATTGTATGAGATAAAAGTCATTGTGCTAAAAATGAAAGCCAATGGACAAATTGAAGTGTTGGTAGCAATTCCCATTATTGTTGTAGGACCTTCAAAAAGTGTGATAGTAGCACAACATTGTATGTGAACCCCCATTATACCTTATGCAATAGTTGCACAAGTGCAATCAAACTGAACAAGGGATGAACAACATTGGAGTTAGACAGAGGTGGAAGCACTGATTGCATAGAGATAGACTAAGAGATTGGTAAGGTTAAAAAAAGAACTTGTACCATCAGCCAAGAAAAGGGTCAAGAAGACCACTAGCGGACTAAGAAAAATTCAATCCAACTAAATAGTTCTGAGAGTTCTGAGGATGAAGCTAGAGATAAACCTATTGAACAAAATGTGAAGGAAGCTAGAACAACAGCTAGAAAAGGAGCTTGCAAACCCAAGGTAGAGAATCTAAACATGCAGATAATTAATGATGATAATTTTGTAAAGTTAAATAAGTATTATAGTATGTATAGCAATATGGATAGAAGGTAGTTAGAGAATGCTATTATAAGGAATATGATTTTGAGGAACAAGAAGTTTGAGAATATACAAAACAAAATACTTGAAAACCTATACAATAGGTTAATTAACAAGAAGAAGAGCGTATTAGAAGATGATCTAAGTATGAAGATCACATCTGTAATATCCTCCCCTGATTTGAGCTTTGACTTGCAGAAATTTAACTTAAGGAATATTGTCAAACACTTTGTATGCAAACTCATAAAGCTGATTTCCTCAATAAATTGCTTTGCAATGAGTAGATTTACGAACAACTATGAAGTGACATTAAAATGCATAATACACATCATAACATTTTCACAAACACTTGGCACACATTCAATAGTATATGAAAAATTTGGAAACTCTTTCAATCTGCTAATAAAGGGTGATTTTTAAATGTAGATGTGCACTTACAGCTGCCTTAAAGGCTGCAACAACTATTCAGACTTGTATTCAACAATTATTATGCAAAATATCAAAATTTGACAGAAGAAACCTAGAATTAGTTGCCGTAGTATTTTGTAGATGTAGTTGGCCAGCCCTCCAAACTTCTAATCAGCCGAAAAAATAAGTAAACTTGATACCAACACTGTTCATGTCATACTATAGCAAAATATTGTTCATGCCGACTGTAGAAAAATACTGTTCATGTGGCACTATAGCAATAACTAACTTCAGATCTGCACCTCAAACCCTTGTAAATTTCTTTATGCAAATGCCCCAAATGAAACCCAGTGTGTTTCCTAAAGTGAAAACACCCTTGATCCTCCTGACTGTTTCTTCCAACAGCGAAAAGAATGCTAGCAAAGAGGGATTCTTTCCTTCGAGCCCAATAATCAGATATCCAGCAACATAACATTAATCTTCATCCAAGCATACAAAAAAAAAAGCTCTTCTATTTCTTTTATAGTGTTCTCACAAGAGCTCAATCTTTCGTTTTCTCAATGTGGGATAAAACATAACTCCCTTTATGTACCTTATGTCTCCAATGTGTTATAAAAATAAAGGGAACTCTTTTAATTTAAATATTTCCCACAAACTATAGTCTATGCATTAATAAAGTTAAATATTTAAATTTAACTTTATAAAATGGCTTTATCAATGCATAACAAATCTTATCAATGATAAATAAGTCTTCCTGTCGATTTTAAACAATTACCATCGACATACCACTGTGACTGAATGTCTGGCCATGTCCAAGATGACTTACTATAAATAGTAAGTATGCCCAAAGTTGCCTCAGAACCCCTCAGAAAGACCTGCAACTAAAACTATCTGGGCCAAATGGCCTCTAAGCCCCTTTAATGTCCTAGTTAGCCTACGAGACTGTGGGGAAATAGGCTAATGACAACATCATGCTATGAATGCTGGAAAGGGGACATTACAGTCCGCCCTTCCCAAAATTGCTTGTCCTCAAGCAATTTCAACTCTGGATGCTGCAATATCTGCTCATTTTCCCAAATAGCATCCTCGATAGGTAGGTTCCTCCACTTCACTAGATACTCCCTGATAGTCCTCCTGCGAAGCACCCTCTCCCTAGAGTCAAGTATGGCCTCGGGAACCAAGATAAGCTTTCCCTCATCATAAAGAGGTGGCAATATTACTGAAGGCACCACATTGTGACCCAATGCCTTCTTAAGGCGTGACACATGGAACACATTATGCACTTTACTGTCTGCAGGCAACTCCAACTCATAAGCTACTTCGCCCACTCTCCTAATTACTTTGAACGGTCCATAGTAGCGTGGTTTCAATTTCTCTGCTCCACTCTTCTTGAGAGAGGACTGTCTATACAGTTGTAACATGAGGTACACCATATCTCCCACCTCAAAAGACCTCTCAACCCTGTGCTGATCAGCATATTGCTTCTGTTGATTTTGTGCCTTTTGCAAATTTTCCTTCAAGGATCGCATAATGTCCTGACACTCCTGCAAAGTATCCTTGGCCTTAGGCACCCTACTGTCCCCAAATAACAAATCCAAAAAATTAGGAGCATCATACCCGTACAGTGCCATAAAAGGGGACATTTGAATAGACATATGGAAAGAGGTATTATAGCAGTACTCCCCTAGATGTAGCCATTTCACCCAAGCCTTCTGCTCTCCTGCAATGTAGTTTCGAAGGTACCCCTCAACCCATTTGTTCACTATCTCTGTTTTCCCATTAGTTTGGGGGTGGTAGTTGGTACTCGGAGTGAGATCTGTTCCACATAACCTGAACAACTCCTACCAAAAGTGGTTCATAAATCTGTTGTCTTTGTCACTGACTATGCTCCGTGGTATCCCATGTAGTCTAAATACCTCTCAAAAAAATAGTTCTGTTGTTTGTGCTGCTGAATATGTAGACGAAATTGCAAAGAAATGTGCAAATTTTGTCAATCTGTCTACCACAACAAAGATACAATCCTAACCCTATGCCTTGGGGAGGCCTGTGATAAAATCCATGGAAATGCTATCCCACTTCTTCTCTGGTATGGGTAGGGGTTGTAGTAAACCACCCGAATAAGAATGTTCCTGTTTCTTCTGCTGACACACAGGGCATTCCCTAACAAACTGAAGCACCTCTAATTTGAGTCCTTTCTAAGTGAAGCGCTCTCTCACCTGCCGATATGTCTTAAAGAATCTGAGATGTCCTGCCATTGGTGAATCATGAAATGCCCTCAAAATCTTCTACTTCATAGCAGACCCGAGTACTAAATAAATCCTTTCCTTATAGATGATCAGATCATTTACGACAGTGTATCGACTATCTTGAATAGCTCCCTCAATAATGCTAGATGCCAAACTATCCTTAGCATATTCTGCCAAGATCATCTCTCTCCAATCATCCATGACTATCCCAACAGCAAGCAAATGAGGCCTTCTAGATAAAACATCTGCAACAATATTTTTCTTCTCTTTGACATAGGCTATGTCAAAATCATAGGCCTTTAATTTACTCACCCATTTCTGTTGCCTGTCATTAAGGTCCTTCTGTCCAAGGAAATGTTTCAAGCTATTATGATGTATTTTTACTATGAATTGGCTTCCCACTAAGTACTGCCTGAACTTAGCTAGCGCGTGCAAGATTGCTAGCATCTCTTTGTCGTAGATGCTGTAGGTTCTCTCCACACCTCATAATTTTCTACTCTCATATGCGATGGGATGTTTTTCTTCCATGAGAACATCTCCTATGCCCTCTCCCAAGGCATCACACTGCAGCTCAAAAGGCCTGGTGAAATTTGGAATGGCTAAAATAGGACATGTACTCATCAACTCCTTAAACCTGTCAAAACAATCCTGAGCCCTCTCTGACCACTTGAAACTATCTTCCTGTGTCAAATCTGTAAGTGGTGCTACTATCTGTAAAAATGCCTTTACAAATTTGCGGTAGAACCCACAAAGCCTGAGAAATCCCTTGAGTTGTGAAGTGTTCCTCAGTGGTGGCCAATCCAGAATGGCCCTGATCTAGTCTGGGTCAACCCGAACACTTCCTGCACTAATAATATGCCCTAGATAGAGCAACTCTATCATCCCAAACTCACATTTACTCATCTTGGCATATAATGACTCCCTCTCTAGAATACTGAGCACTATATCAATATGCTTCAAATGTTCCTCCCAAGTATGGTTGTATATCAGTATATCATCAAAAAATATCAACACAAACTTCCTCAACTAATCTCTAAACACTTTATTCATACAGGACTGGAAAGTGGCAGGGGCATTTGTCAACCCAAAGGGCATGACTAAGAACTCAAAATGTCCATAGTGGCATCTAAAAGCTTTCTTCTCCACATCCACCTCTCTAACCCATATCTGATGGTAGCCGGATCTCAAATCAATCTTGGAGAAGTAGCATGCACCATGCAATTCATCAATAAGCTCATCGATGCGCGGGATAGGGTATCGGTTCTTGATTGTCTTCTTGTTTAGCTCCCTATAATCAATGCACATCCTCATTGTACCATCCTTCTTCTTCACCAATACTACTAAAGAAGCAAAAGGACTTTTTCTTGGCCATATGTGCCCCATGTCAATCAACTCCTTAATTGTCTTTTCTATTTCATCCTTATATCTCTTTGGATGGCAGTAAGGTGTGATGATAACTAGCTTAGCCCCTTCCTCTAATTCAATAACATGCTCGATTTCCCTATCCAGGGGTCTCCCTGGAGGTATCTCACCAAACACCTTAGTATGTTTGGTTATTATTTTTTTTACATTAGGTGGATACTCTAGTTTATGTTACTCTGTCATCTCAGGCATTACTCTAAACTCTGCTGCCCACTACACCTGATCATGTCTAAAGAAACTCTGCATCCGCTTGAGTGACACCACTCGAAGTCTCCCATATGACAAACCTCTGAGCACTATCTTCTTACCATTTGCCTCGAACCTCATTTCCATTTTCTCAAGGTTAAATGTAAACTCTACCAGAGACTTCATCCAGTTCATCCCAAGCACCATATCCTGATCACCAATGTTGACCACAAAGAAATCTTCTGTCATGTCATAATCTCCCAAACAAAGCTACAAGTTGGAGATTTTCTTGGTACATTCAATTTTGAAGCCATCGGAAACCATCACCTTAAATTCCCTATGCTCCTCTATATGTAGCCCTCTGCGTGTCACAAACTTCTCATCAATGAATTTATGTGTCACCCCTGTATCAATGAGTGCCACAACTCTCTATCCATCCAAGGTTCCCCTAACTGTGAAAGTGATGGCCTCCTGTATACTTGACAACTGAGCTATGATTCTATCACTGCATGCTTCCTCCTATGAAGAACTATCATCATCTCCATCTGATTCGGATGACTGCTCTGAATCTCCGTCTACTGACTCTTCAGCTGAAAAGTACTCCATCTGCTTAGCTTTTGCTTTCAATGGACACTTATGTGACGAATCTCAAAGCTCCCTGCAATGAAAAAAAAGCTTCTTCTTCCTGAGATCATTAAGTGTCTCATTGTCCAACCTCTTACTTTCCTCCTTAGTTGGCTAAACCTCTTTATGAAAAGGTTTCCTGTCCTTATCTTTCCTTGAAGGGAAACTCTTTGCCTGAAATTTTTTTTTGAAGATGAAGAGGAATCCATGTCACAAGCTTTCTTAATGGCTTCCTGCAAAGTGGGAGGGTTGAGAGCTTTAATCCACCCTCTCAATGGATCAGCTAACCCATCCATAAATAGAACTAGTATCCTCCTTTCAGATACATCTGTTACTAACACTGCAAGTTTCTGAAACTCTGAAATGTATGTTTCCAATGATCCCCACTATTTAAGTTGAGCTAACTCCTTGAAATGGAGTTTTGGATCCTTCCTATCAAAACGTTCAATCAGCCTCTCTGTAAACTCCACATATGAGGTAATGTGTGCATGTCCCATAGTGACCATACCATGATGCCACCACTTGTTTGCTAACCCATCCAGATGAATTGCTACATACTTAATAGCTTCTTCCTTAGGCATAGGGTTTAATTGAAAGTATGTGTCAAGCTTTTGAACCCAAGCTCTTGCTGTATTCTTTCTTGAGCCATCATAATATGGTAACTCAAGTCTCCCTACTTTCTTTCGTAGCTCATAGTTCTGGTTCCTGTCATGTCCACATGGCATATGTTTCATCCGCACATCCATATACTCCCTAAAGGTAATTGCAGCAGTAAAATCTAGCCCTCTGACTTCCCAATCTCTCCTCAACTGGTCCTGTATATCAGTAATCTAGCGCTTTGGTACGAGCTGCTCTAGAGCTCTAGGAGGAAATGTAGGAATCATGGGCCTTGAACTCACTGTCCTAGCTCACTGGGGTGCATGACCGAAATTGTTCCCAACTTGTTCATCTCCATTATGTGTCCCATCCTGATCATTTCCATTCTAATTGTTACCATTCTGATTATTTCCTCCACCCATGTTAGCATTCAACCCCATTTGATGAGCCATCATCTGCATCATAAGATCCAATCTCTGATTTTGTTCCCGTGCCCTTTATTCTGCTACTCGCTGACCCTGTACCAAGGTCTCTAATAACTGTAAGAATCTTTCCTCTCCAGGCTTTGGATCGGCATTCCCACCTCCACCTAATCTTGTATTCCTATCATCTCGGACACTCATATTGCTTTCTTGATCAAAGAGTACCTCCGCTGTGTCTGTATGACTGGATTCTATACCCCCCTGTACGGATGAACTAGAATGTTTGCTTTGCAGGTCTAAACTCCTACTTTGTCTTGCTCTAGTATTGTGGAAATTATAAGGCTCCTGTCGCATGCTCAAACATAAATGCTCTGATTTTAGTGTTTTGACATTTCATCAAACACTTTCCCCTCTATTCGCTAGTTCCAAATTTCCTATAAGACCTCCATAGGATGGCAGGACTTATAGCTCTGATACCATTATAATATCCTCCCCTGATTTGAACTTTGACTTGCAGAAATTTAACTTAAGGAATATTGTCAAACACTTTGTATGCAAAATCATAAAGCTGATTTCCTCAATAAATTGCTTTCTAATGAGTAGATTTACGAACAACTATGAAGTGACATTAAAATGCATAATACACATCATAACATTTTCACAAACACTTGGCACACATTCAATAGTATATGAAAAATCTGGAAACTCTTTCAATCTACTAATAAAGGGTGATTTTTAAATGTAGATGTGCACTTACAGCTGCCTTAAAGGCTGCAACAACTATTCAGACTTGTATTCAACAATTATTATGCAAAATATCAAAATTTGACAGAAGAAACCTGGAATTAGTTGCCGTAGTATTTTGCAGATGTAGTCGGCCAGCCCTCCAAACTTCTAATCAGCCAAAAAAACAAGTAAACTTGATACCAACACTGTTCATGCCATACTGTAGCAAAATACTGTTCATGCCGACTATAGCAAAATACTATTCATGTGGCACTATAGCAATAACTAACTTTAGATCTGCACCTCAAACCCTTGTAAATTTCTTTATTCAAACGCCCCAAATGAAACCCAGTGTATTTCTTGAAGTGAAAACACCCTTGATCCTCCTGACTGTGTCTTCCAACAGCGAAGAGAATGCTAGCAAAGAGGGATTCTGTCCTCAAAGCCCGATAATCAGATATCCAACAACATAACATTAATCTTCATCCAAGCATACAAAAAAAAAAGCTCTTCCATTTCTTTTATAGTGTTCTTACAAGAGCTCAATCCTTCATTTTTTCAATGTGGGATAAAACATAACTCCCTTTATGTACCTTATGTCTCCAATGTGTTATAAAAATAAAGGGAACTCTTTTAATTTAAATATTTCCCACAAACTATAGTCTATGCATTAATAAAGTTAAATATTTAAATTTAACTTTATAAAATGGCTTTATCAATGCATAAAAAATCTTATCAATGATAAATAAGTCTTCCTGTCAATTTTAAACAATTACCATCGACATACCACTGTGACTGAATGTTCGGCCATGTCCAAGATGACTTACTATAAATAGTAAGTATACCCAAAGTTGCCTCAGAACCCCTCAGAAAGACCTGCAACTAAAACTGTCTAGGCCAAATGGCCTCTAAGCCCCTTTAATGTCCTAGTTAGCCTACGAGACTGTGGGGAAATAGGCTAACAACAACATCATGCTATGAATGCTGGAAAGGGGACATTACAACATCAATAAATAAATTGTGTGATGTTGACTCCAATGAGGACTTAGACAAAATTTTGAAGGGTATTGAGCCTTTGCTAAGGAACAAAAGAAGAGAAATTCTTCTGATGGGAGGCAATTATGAGGATGTAAGGAAAGAAATAGAGGAGGCAATTGTAAATAATATGAGCGCAATGCCAAAGGTGAGTGTATAGTCAAATATTGATAGCCTACTGTATGTATGAGTCTGTACACCTTTTAGGGAAGAGGAAGAAGTAGAGGAGACACAACAAAAAATTTCACCACCTCACATTTTAATGGGTATTGAATCCATGCAAGTGGATAGTACACACATAGCTATAAACTCAAAGGAAAATCCTATTGCAAAATTTGGCCAATCCATTATTGGCAATCACTACATACACTAGCTCTAATGATGATAAAGAAGAAGAAAATGGAAGAAAAGTAGAAGAGGAAAAGAAAAAGGGAGAAGAAGAAAGGAGGAAGAGATAAGAGATAGAACAAAAAAAGAAAGAAGAAGACTAAAAGAAGAAAGAGATGAAAGAAAAGAAGTTGAAGATAAGAAGAAAGATGAGGAAGTGAAGAAAAAGGTAGTTGTACATATGCCTATAGTAACTTCAATAGTAGCAATAGCTAGAGCATCAGCAGTAGTATCAATTCCATCAAATCATGAAGGTAAAAAAGGACTGATGAGCACTTTAAGAAAGCTATTTAAGAAGAACAAATTTATGAAGTCTTTGGAGAAGACTCTAGCTGAAGTCCTGGATCTAATGTAGAAGTTAGTTATCACAACTATAGCCAATCTAGACTTGTTGGTAAAGGCCAAAGAGTTGGTGAATAACTTTGATGGAAAATTCACAACTCTAATAGAAGTAGCTTTAGCATAAGCATAGGTGTAGCATGATGCATCACTTATTCATATAGTATGTACATATGTTTGAAATGATTTGATAACCTTAGATGTTTGAATAAAAGATTTGAAGAGAAGCATAGATGAAGGTAATAAGTTTTATGAACAATGTGCAATGTCATATACTTACCTATCAAATTTTGATAACAAGATCAAAGGACAAAGGAGTGAGCTTCATGTACTAACTACAAAATTGAAACAACCAAAGACCAAAATTGAATATTTTGAAACTAAGATAGAAAAGATCCAAAATGCTATCAGAAGCACTAAGTTTGACAAGGAAAAGGTATTAAGGGGATTCTCTTCTCTTAGAGAATACTTATCATCCAAAGTTGTCATTTTACAGAGGCAATTGGATGAGTGTCTTGCAACTAAGACATCCTATGACAAGTTTACTTGAGCACAATTGAAGTGGCATCTTATGCACTTTGAGAAATCACCAATATATTTGATACAATCAAAGTAAACTAGAAGAAGGAGTTTGACAAGCTAAAACATTATTTTGCAAGTTGTATTTCTAGAATGACCAGCTGATCAACAAAAGGTAACAAAGTTTTGTGATATACTTTTTTGACACCTTTGCCATTGATGTCAAAGGGGGAATATTAATTAGATTGAAAATTGTATAGTTGTATGTATTGTATATGTAAGGGGGAGTAAATTTATGCACTTATGTATCCATTTAAAGGAGTGATAAGGAATGTAATGATCCATCAAAACATGAATAAAATTGTTATGTTTTGAAGGCAATTGTGTGTAGTTACTTTTATTTGTTTTATTATATATGACATCATTTTGGGACTTACCTAACTTCCAAAATATAGCCATCAATGCCAAAGGAAGATATTGTTGGAAACATGGTCAGATAGATGTCTTGATGATTATCATTTATGACAACATACACTCAGGATTTCATTTATGCTTTTAGAGTCAGAAAATTGTCTAAGTGTTAGACAATTTATAACAAAATAGAGAAAATATGCTTAGTGTATGAATGAATCATTGAGAGTTCTCTTATACGTAGTTGAGGAAAGCTTCATGAAAGTATGATGATGACGTGTGTCAGTGTGCAGATGCATATGGATAGTATGACATGAGTTAAGATTGAAATACCTATGTAGGTATTTAACAGTGAAAAACATAGCATAGAAGAGAATTGGATTGTACATACTTAGGAATTATTTTGGTTACAAAATAATTACTAAGTTATGATGATCTAACTATGTAGATATTATTCCATAATTTATTTTATATTATGTCAAGCATGTGAAGACATGAATGTTGATTGAGTAGAGTTTTGTAAATATGCAAGGTACAAGTAAAGATCTTATCTTGCATAGTTAGAAGAATTTGTGTGTGCCATATGTGAGATGTATATGACATGCAAACTATTGTGAGAACTATCCATGAGCCTTATGTGATGTGAATTTTGATATATGATTTGAACAAGTGTGAAGTATAGTAGACAAAAATTATTTTATGTATATCTATTCTTGTGAAGAACTCAATTTTATAATTGCATGTTAGGGAAGTGGGCTCTTCTTGCATACATTGTATTTTTTCTACCAACTCTTAACAGGGTTAAAGAAACTCCTGATAGGGTTGAGGATTCTAACAAGGCCTAGTCTCCTAATAGGGACTCGAGACACTATATGTACTTCATAGACTCCTAAAATGATCAATATCCTTAACATGATCCTATTGTTTAGTGAATCATCTAGTGGGTATCATCCCCACCAAGGTTTTCCCTTGGCCAGGGTTTCCCTAATTAATAAATAATGGTGTTATGAGTTATCTATGTGCATGGTTATATTTATTGTTCAAGATTTTTGGTTTACTTTCATATGCAAGTTATAAAGTAATTAACACTATTCAATAGTGGGAAATTTTTTGTAGAATATTGATTCACCCCCCTCCAACCTGCCTCTCAGTATTATCTATTTCTAACACTCTCTTCCACCTTTCCACCTTATCTTTTTGACATCATCCCTAGCTTTTTGTATGACCCAAGACCTATCCTCTTGGACCAGGTTGATCCAAGTGATCTTAGTCCTCCTAGGTTGACATAATCCTAGACTAGGTTGCCCTAGGTTGACCTAGTTCCTAGAAGCTCTGGATTTTGGGGCATAAAATCTCACAGGGGTTTAATTAGTTTATGACTTTTATCCAAGCAAATTGTATTGTTTTCCTATTCAAAAATTCATATATAAGGAGACTTGGAGGTTTCATTTTTATATCTCATTCATATCTCATCTCAATCTTTTCTCATGCACTCAAGCTCTTTCTCTCAACTTAATATTTTTGCATTTTGTATAAAGCTTTTTTCAAGCATTTAATCAAGGAAATTTCTATCTCGCATTGAATAATCCTTTTTAAGCATTTCCTCTTCAAGATCTAGCATTTCTTTGGCCATCAAGGGATGACATCCACATTGAAGCATTCATCTTCTTCTTCATTGACTCATATTCATATCCATGGCACCGTGATGAAATTATGCTATATCTGTTGTAGAGAGTGGAGATACCCTACATTCCTAATTCAAAATCTATAGTAAAACTAAATTACATACACACAGGAAAGATGAATTGTAGTGCCTACCCTCGTTCACATCTTTTTTGGGCATTGTTATTATTATTAGACTGTGATAGACTAGTTTTATGTTGATGGATTAGTGGTATTGTTTTGACACTATCAGACATTATGTTATGGATTGAGTGGTTATATGATGAGATCATTTAGATTTTACATTTCATGCATACATGATGATCATTATACTATTTTCAGTTATTATTGATGATTAGATGGGTGGTTATTATCTTATGTGTTTTATTATGGATACTTACCCCATACTTGCATGTGTATGGTGTGTGTGTTTTCTTATTGTATGGCGTTTCTGATGTGGTTAAGGAAGGGAGTCGTAGTCACCTGCTTAGTCAGGATCTACATGATGCACCACTTCCTGCCATTGTCTGTTTAGCTTAGCATTATATATATTGTATGTACATGCATGGTTTTTTTGCAGGTTGCAGGTACCGAGTATCGACTTCCTTGAATTTCCAGGATGAGCATACCCTATTATACTATCTCAATGATAAGAGAAGGGAGATAAATTCTCAAGTCCAAATCCCAAACCTTTAAGCTAATTGTCCTAGTGAGGTAGGAAAAGTATCTGGATATTTTACCCACCAAATGTGTCGGATGACATAATTCATGATTTTTAACCCTTTAGACTGATTTTGAGTGATTTGCTCTATGATGGGTTTTCATATTTTATCTTGGAGGTGTATGGTGAATTTTCTATTAATTAAGTCTTAATAAATGGATTTAATTAATAAATTAATTATTTGAGAAGATTAATATAAAATATCATGTTATTTGATATTTTGATTGTAATTAATTAAATGTGAATTATTGAGGAAAATGAATTAAATAACAGAAAATTAGAAATTAAAATTAATAATAATAATAAAATAATAATAAAGTAATAAATAAATAATAATAATAAAAGTTATAAAAGTTAAAATGAAAGTTATAAATATTTAAATAGAAATTATATAAAAAGTGAATTGGAGTTATAAGCTTGCATGGGAGTTAGCGCACTTCTCTATTTCTCAAGTGTCAACAACACGGGGGTTAGTGCATTAATTAAGCACATGGTGTCTACAACCCTATGGCTTATCTTGAAGGTTGGAAAAGACCCATGCTTAGTTGGTGACACCTTCCAGCTGTTTCTAGAAGCATTCTAGATGTTTCCTAAAAGCCCTTTATATTTAGGCATTCATAGAGGCATAGACATAGCATTTGGAGTGCAATTGGAGCATTGGAGGACTCGAGAATTCTAAAGAAGGGAGAAGCTTGCTTTGCAGATTTTCTGAGGAAGAGCGATTTAACATCAGAATCTGGGTAGATTCTTGTGATTTTACTTATGCTATTTTCGCATCATGCATTCCCTATCTTCTTTGTGTCTTCCATATGTATGCATTCTCAATGTGGGTAGATTAATTTAATTGGAGAACTTTATATGCATTCTATATTGCAAATATCTTATTCTTAATTGTAGATATAATCTTTGTGAAAAACATACATGGTTATATTTTCAGATCTGCATACATATACATATATATAAATATATATTTTTATATATATGCATATGTATACATTTATTATGAATCTATTATAAAATTTGAATATATATATATATACTGATATATATATATATATATATATATATATATATATATATATATATATATATATATATATATATATATATATATATATACGTATGTATATATAAAGCACCGAATTGAGTGATTAATAAAATCACAGTGGAAATTTATCAATTCGCATCGCAATTTATATCACATGAAATAAAGTTTATATATAATATGCCATGGGCAGATTTCGTACCCTGCGCCGGCGGAAGGTAGAGGCCTGCCATCGCAGGTTTGCGGCGACAGGGGTATTACGTACCCGCTGTCAGTGCAGTGCCTACGACCGTAGGTACTGCATACCACAGCATGAGTTTGGGGGGGTTTTTAATTGATGTTAATATGCAAAAAAAGATAACAATAACGTTTATGTTAAAACATTTACATACAATTCGATTCTAATATGGTGTAAATCGAAATTGTCAATTCGATTTAATAAAAATGTAATACATATGTATGTATGTATATATATATATATATATATATATATATATATATATATATATATATATATATATATATGTATGTATGTATATATGTAATATGTAAATGTGTTATTTATAATTTAAGTTATTATTTGATCAATGGCTTATATTGATGGTTTATTTTCATAAGGTGACTCTTTAATAATTTTCAATTATTTAATAATTTAAATGTTTTAAATTATTAAATAAGGAATTGATAGTTGGGTGGGGAATGTATCAAACAAATGTTATTAATTGGAAAATGGATTTTTTTTTAAGGAAAACTTTCGTTCAAACAATATATGTGTTCCTCCATTCATTCTTCAGATTTGGAAACATAAACTGAGATCTCTATATTTAAACTCAAGTTGTAAAACCAAAACATGTGTTTACATTGTGTATTCCTTATGCTATTGTTTTGGGTTTTGGGTTGACTAGTGTTGACCAGTATAGGACGTCTACCAGAGGCTTGGGGGTTATGTGATTGTAGTGACATGATGATGTTTTAATTTTGATCTTTATAAACCCAACCATGGTTATGTGATGGAATGCTCTATGTATTGGTTGTGATTACTGATTGTTATAGTTGAGATTCTTATTTATGAAACACTTGACTTAACCATTATTTTTTTGTCATCGATCAGTTATCCTTGGTTATTTTTCTAGTCGCCATGATGGGACTGTTACGTGGATTTATTTTGATGATGTCATGATGTGACATGTTTGACTCAACCATTTTTGGAGTCTTCGATCAGGTTTGATTGAGATATATTTTGGTTATTGAGAACCATTGGATATTTGATTATCAGTGATACTTCAGTTGCCAATAGAGAGCTGTTGTGTTCATGATTTTCTATGGATGTTGCTCATGGAGATTTGATGCTTTTATGCATATTTGATGATTTTATTATGAATTATCTTTTGTGATTTTGAGATTTATGAGTCCATGAGCATTAGGGTAGGATATCTGCATGTAGTGACGGGAAGTGGCTTGCAATGGGGGCCAGGGCCCTAAGAGGCTACCAGGGTAACTCATTGTAAGTTAGGTTAATAAGTGATAACATTCACACCTAATACTAACATAATGAACCTTAAAAGATAAGTGTTTTGTTCTCGCCCATACCTTGAGTGCTTGTATAGGCTAGGATGGGAGTAGTGAGATGCATGGTTGCAACCTTGCATTCCATAGTATGCCTCATCAGTATGAGAGGATACTAGTGGCCGCATGAAATCAGTATGGACCTGTGGAGTTTAGCTAACTGCCAGGGTAACTTGTACATGATAATTGCGATGACACTTTCTCGCTTGCATAGTAGGTTCCTACATGTCATTGTGTGCCTCTGGGAGTGGACCACTTAGGTACCACGCAGTCGGGTGGTAGTGTATTTTCCACTCTTATCATTTTGAGATTCATTGAGACATCGTGGTTGTTGTGTCCTTCATGATGGTGGATATGTATCCTTTTTCATTGATGATTAGCATATGTTAGATGATGTTATCTTATGCTTTTATTTGCATGTTAGATTACTTTCTACATATGATGTTGTATTTATTAGGAGTGACATTCCTACTATGTAATACCGATGATCTCTTTGGTGATTTGGAATGTTATGTACGGAGGGATGGCTAGGATCCACGATGGTCTAATGATGCTATTTACGGTTGGGAGGAACCGTGCACTTAATTTATTATGTTGATCTTTATGATGGATGTATATGTTCTTTATCATGTGTATCATGTGTTTATCTCTACTTTTATGTATCATGGATTAGAATAGGATGATGTACCTTATTCTATGTATGTATATTTTTGAGCTTGTCATACCCTGTGACATGTACAGTGGATGATTGAGTATTTGAAATGTAATGTATAAACATTGGACTTATCATTATTATTTCATGTGGATGTTGTGCTAGATGGATTCATGTAAGTAATTCAATATTAAGGGATCTTAAAGAATGTAATATGTTATTTATGTTATGTTTACTTTCAGATGGACATTGCTATTGCTTCCATTAATGTGCATAAGTTATATGTGATGTTTACTTCTATGGGGAAAAAAAATGCTACTAAACTTAGTGAAATTCTAGGTTAATTCTTTGGATCCCTTGGTGGGGCATTACATGAATGCTAACATTTATCATGTTCTTTATAGTTATTTACATTTACATTTATCATTCATGGGTAATTCCTTAACCTATGGCTTAACCAAAGAAATCCCTCATCAAACCCCAACTCCCAAACCTTTCTTTTTTGTGTCAATTTGGGGGTTGGGAATTGTTGGTGTTTTAAAACTATAGGTTCCAAAAACTAGTACCAGGATGCAAAATGAAGATGAATACCTAGGGGTCAACTATTTCCCATATTTTGCATGAACTCACTTAGATTTGGACCAACTTCAACAAAACACAAAGATTTTCTAACTTTACGCTCTGTAGGGCCAAGGAAGGTGCACCTAGGAATTATATTTACTTACTAATCTTCTTCATCTTATACCTAACTCTTATAGTAGAAAAATGGTCAACAATCTTCTTGAAATTGTAATTAACTCCTTGGTTTACGTCAACTAACTAGAACTCAAAGGAAAGCTATTATAAATAAGTGAATGACCAACAATATAACTCTTTGTTACATGAATTAAAAAATTGATTTAGATTTAAATGTATACTATGCAACCAAATGATGGTATCGATTTACATCAAAATTAACGACCAATGCTTTATCCATTATTACATAGAGTCAAACCAGTAATCCTTGACCTATTTTGATTGAGTTGTAATTAAACTTATCAACTGTTAACCCTAAATTCCATTCTTATGATATCCCTCCCATATACTTAGAAACCCTATTAATTCATAGAATCATTTACTTAATTCCTTGAATTAAAAGTAACAACAATTTGACATATAACCTATCCTAGCTGCATTAAATTGAACCTATTTGTATTCTAATAACCTGTCACTATCATTGCCTTTTATCTTTGTTTTGTCTTTTCTAACATCTCATTTTAGCTCTTAATTTCTTCTTGTTGGTAGAGCCTTGAGTTCTCCAATTGCTTCCCATATGTATATTTCCTTTTTTGTTGTCCCTACAGTGCCTCTAACTTCATCCAGGTAATTTACTACCTTACTCCACCTGCATCTATTATGGCCTTTGATTCTATTGTAAATTTGTTCAAGTCTATTTCAACTTTAAAAATTGAATCAATTAAATCATTGAAAGGAATATCACTTTCAACCTCAAAAATTGATGCTACTCTAGCTAGAGTTAATACTAAATCAAATGAATTTGATCATTCTTGTCAGTCCTTTAGCTTGTTTCCAATATCCAAAATTGGTGGGACACATGCTTCAATCCCTTCTAACAAGACCTTCATCTTATTTTGTATTGTTTTTAATTTTTAAGTAAAGAAGCCTATTAGTTCTTTTACTATCTCTGGGCATTTCTTCACTATGATTATCTTGTTAGGAAAATCTAGCTTCTTTGCCATCAACATGATAAGTCTTTCCATAAACTAAATGTATGGCCCCCATTGATTGAAAATGGGTGATAGATATTCATTACAAACATGCTTTATATTCTATAAATAAATATAAAGGCTATGTGCATGTTGAGATATATTTTTTAGAGCATCTACTCTATGGCCTATCATACCTTGTAGTACATTTTTCTTCACCTCGCCACCTTGCTATGGAGCTTGAGTATCAATGCTCATTCTTCTTAGTTCTCCCTCTTCTTGTTCCAGCTCTGTGATCTGAGTGGACACTTCTTGTATGGCCTTTTTGGTTTCTCACTACTAGTTTGTGCTTTGTTCTACTCTACAATGTTTAGTTGATCCTTTAAGGATGCAAATTCAACCTCTAACCCTTGAGCTTTTTCTTCCAAATCTTCTACTCTTTTCTTATAGACATAGCTCTTTATAATATCCTCCTCATAAAGATGCCTAATGTATATATATTCATGAGAAATTCTGGCCATCTTTGTCTCTCTCCTCTAGCTTTGCATCATTCATGAATGAGAAATGTTTCATGGCCTTGGAGATTTCTACACCAAATCTCCTATGCATGGTCCAAAATATCATGTTTCCTTGAGCAACATTTTCTACATCTATTAACTAGGGCTTATTTGTATAAAGAGTCATGCTCCACACTACTAATGATTTGGAACCAATATTAAAATCTAATCCCCTTTGTAAACCATCCACTCCAAATGCTTTGTAGGAAATTGAGTTTTCTTGTCTTCTTATCTGGTCAAGCATGAATTTTTTCTCTAGATCCTACCTAGGCACTAAAAGCATACCACTTCTCTGAACCAAGTCTCTTACCTTTGTAGGAGTCATCTCTTCACTCTCTAGGTCATAGACATGTATCTTCTCAACTAGTTCCTGTATCTTTCTTCAGATTCTCCTAGTTCTAGCTTTAGGACCAATTCACTTTGTGTCACCCTATATAGGAAACTCTTAAAATCAAAAAATTTGAGGAACTCATCATCCTCCATGAACTGTTCTGCCTGGATGATTATATCATCCAACCTAGTTCCTACTAGCTCAAGGTTAGTCAGAGAATTCTCTACTACATTCACCCTCTCTTGTAAATAATTTTTCCTTAGATAAAAAAAGTATTGATTCCTCCGATGCATTAATTGAAGTGTCCTCTCTTTTACCTTTTAAGGTATTTGGATTACTTTATGTATTTATTTCCCTTGACAATCCATGAGACCTCTATAGGATCCTCTTTTTCAAGTCTAGAACCACATCTGGCTCAAGGGAGTTAGGGTTTACTCTCCCCTCTTCACCCATTGTTTCTGATGGAATCTGTTCCATGATCTCTATATAATCATCCAACATCTTTCTTATCCTATGTTGATAGGTAACATCTAGGTAGAAGCCCTTTAACATTGGGTCTTCTCTCTTCAATTCATTCTCCACCCTTTAAACACCATCAAATTTGGCTAATTTATCAGTAGCTTCCCCCTCACCTACAAGTTTTGTGGTCAAGTCTTCTTGGGGAGTGTTAGGCAATACATTGTTGAAGAAATAGGATCATTCATCTATTTGTAACTTGTAATAGAACTTATGGATCTTTTATGTGTTTTCCAAGTTACTATACAAACAAATATATATAGGAAATAAAGAGGCATGTCTCTTGAGGAGACATGTCCCTTTGACATATTAACTTACATTAGTTATAGTTATAACACAAGTAATATATATCTTCACTATATTGTAATAGATTTATAACAAGATATATATATATATATATATATATATATATATATATATATATATATATATATATATATATATATATATATATATATATATATATATATATAAAATATATCACTCTTAATATAAGTTAATTATTTCATATATAATATTTGTCATATATTATATATCTCATATATATAATATACTTTATCCGAAAGAATTATAACATTAACACTCCCTCTTAATGAAGAAGGATAAAACACATAGATATTACACCATAGGTAATAATTTAAAAATAATACATATAGGAAATCTTTGATCAGAAGATTTCTAGAATATGATATCATGTAAGTATTGGTCTATCAGAATATCAACATATGATATTCACCAATTACTATTTGATATCATATTTGGTAACATGAGCATTGGCCTATCAGAATATCAACTAAATGATATTCACCAAATAGTCTGAGTAATGGCCTATCAGAACATCAACTAAATGATACCCACCAAGTACTCAATGTGGTAATGGTCTATCAAAATATCAAGGCAAGATATACACCAAGTACTGAAAATCTATCTATACAAGCAACTTGTAGATAATCAAATTAATGATATCAATTGCCTAGTTGTTGATTTATAAGATAAAGCCTTTACATGAATCAATTTCACAAAAATGAATCATGCTACAAGTTATTATAAGGACGTCACTTTACAACAACTTCTCCTAATACAAGTGATAATCATTTAGAAGTCGTCACTTCTTCATGATGTACATAGGGGACATGCTCATACATGTATGAAATCAAAGGTTCGCATGAAGTCTCCATGAATACTGTCATGTGGTGGTGTTACAACATTCACCATAAAACATATTAGAGAATAAGGTTTCTCCCTCTTAGTTTGATATCAACTCTTTTGACCTCTTAGCTCAAGGTTCTCTCCGATGAAGAATCAGACTTTCTCTGAATCTATTATCATCCTTCTATCCTCTTGGAAGCATGTCATGTCATGCTTCCCTAGTTCAATGGGTATCCTGATAGCATAAAGGCCTTCCAGCCTACATACATGCGACTTTATCCCATGAATCATAGTCCTTTAGCTATTATAATTTTTGACTAGTGTTGAATCCATCAACAAGGTCTACTCCTTCTAAACCAATATCATCAAATGTTTTATTTAAGAATTTTTTATTTTCTTCTCCCTCTCTTTCTCCAAGGTTGCCTCTAATGAACTATCAGACTCCCTCTCATAATTTCAATCATCAAGGATATTTGCTTCAAGAAACTCATATTATCCAACCTAATCATCAGATGATTCATGAATCTGAAATCATAGCTTCTTTGGAGTTACTATCATGAGATTGAGTCTAAACAATATTTGGTAGCATGCCTAATGTACCAATTTTATTTTCCTACAAGAACATCCTCAGAGACAAAGGAAAAGATCAAGGAAAATAGCTCTTTATAGTAATTATAGAAATAAAAAATAAGAGAGAGACTACAAAGAGTAGATAAATGCAATACTCGAGGATAATAAATACTTATCTGCAATAATAAGTTGCTCCAATGAATGTCCATATGCATCAAATCAAGAAATGTCTCCAAGTAAGAATTTGTCAACCAATTTGAGTACATCTTTTCTGCTCTCATATAAGGATGGTTCAAATGGGAAATGAACATTGGTTATCATTTCCCCTTACAATGTTAGATTCCCACTCTTATATTATTAAACATATAGGTACACCAACAAAGTTGCCTATATTTGGACACACAACCTATCTCCTTGTAGCTCAAGCCACATTGGTATGGCTTTTGCAATGTGTCCCATGCCCATGTGCTCCTCTTGTTTAGTGGTGGGACACACTCATACGTGTCGCATTGTACATGCTCTATTGTTTGATTGTCTTTGTGTATCATCCATTCACCCTTTGGTCATGTAAGAGCTTAATATGTTGTTTATGTACCCGATAGCAATGACTATTTTGTTTACTTACTCATTTCTACTTCATATATGGATTAGCACTCAAAAGAGAATGATATTCCACTCAAAGGATTTATCTTCTCTTTGATCACTTTGAAATTTAACCTTTAGCTTTATCATCATTGAATAAAGAATATAATTGTTACTGGTAGAGACAACCATCACATATATGCTGAAGGTGATCAAAATACTCGATCTTTCTCCCAATTCAATAATGATAATAAGTTGTGTTGTGATACACATCATCTTTAATTTATAACCACTCCCAATAAATTAATATGATATTGCATCTTTTAATGTTCCTAGACTCTTATAGTTAAATGAAGATGCCAAAATAATGAATCCCTTTAGAAGTGGGACTTATTTTCACACCATCTTTTTAAACCACTCATACATATCTTTATATGTAGATCTTACACACTCACCATAAGTCTCAATTAATAATGGTGACGATGAGATTTTTATAAGTCTTCTCATTAATTTTAATTTCAACACTCCTTATCAAGAAATGTAACTTCAGATTATATTTTATTTACTTCAATAATGCAAAGGAAGCTTTAGATATACCTTTCCTTAACTTACCTCATTATGTGTTGGCCCCAACACTTGGTACCTTTGTGTTAACCTTCACTATACATGTTGGTTGGTCTCATTCCTTCTAAAGGTGTTGAGGTATCCCCTGTAGTGGAGTAATAATGAGTTTCTTGAAGGTTCAAAATTCCTCCATATAAGCATTTATCAAACAATGGGAATAGAATAATGGTTATGTCACAACACTTATGTCTTCCTTGCATGTCATAGTCTTCTTTATAATTTGAAGTGGTTCAGAATTGCCCAATTCCAATAGAGACATGTATCTTTGTTGCTAAATATGTTGCAATTTTTTCTTCAGTCAATGCCAACTACCATCATGAATCCACATATATGCTTGAAAATGTGAGTTTTTTGGACACTTCGAGCCATGAAGTATCCTTAGTACTTCTCCTATCACAACATAGACTATCTAGTCACGATGAACACCAATTTATGAAACATCAAAATTCTTTGTGACTTTGAACACTACAGTAATAACATAGACAATGAACTCCTTGGCAGTATTTGTGCCTATGAAAAATGCAATGATTGGTTTGTATATGGTCTAAAGTTCATAAAGCCCCTTTGGGATCAGCTTGAGATCATAATTACCTCCACACAGACTCAAACTTTCTGCACACAGAGTCCCTAGCACAATAGAAAGGAGGTGGCAACCAAACACACAATACTACCAATATGGTTTCGAGCTTAACATATTCACCAGTGTACAACTCCATGATCAAATGAATAGAAGACAATTTTTCAATTTGTTCATGTCTTCACACATATTCATATCATGAGATACAATATGTGTTGTAGGTGCCAATAGTTTGAAGAAATTAAGCTGAGTATGAGTCCAAACATAATGCATTACACCTTCCACTGAGTTAAAAAATGTGCATAGAAAGAAATACCTTTCAAAAACCTCTCCCCTTTCTACATCCTCACACTTAATCCCCACTTAATCCCTTTATAAAGAAAAGAATGATCTTGACAATTTTGAGGTTTCTAACAACTAGGAACTTTGTACCCTTACTCAAATGATGTAACTCGATACTATGTCTTTCTATCCAAACCATTTCCTTCATAGACATCATTTGTTTGTGTCATTTCTATCATCGACCATCTATTCGAATCAATGCAACACCACTGCCATCCAACTCAATGCAAGCCCTTTAGAATAGTAGGGTAGTGCTTTCTCAACCAACAATTCTATGCCAAACAATCTACTCATTGAAATTAACTTTCCAAACTTAACTACCCTATATGTGATCAAAGAAAGTATATAATTTGAACGCAAGAGAAAATTGCATAAACAATGTTAATTCCTGAGTTCCTTGTTGGTATTTCCTTGAGCCAAATCATGAAGACAAAGTGCATACCCAAGACAGATTTGACATTGATAGCAGTACCATATGCAAAATTCAATGCATATTCATCTACCTATCCTGATGTTAGCACAAACTAACTCTTTCATCATTCACCTTTAATGGATACACAACTTTTTGGACACTAGAGATTTCTCACACAAATTACCATGTATAGGTGTACAACTATTTGAACAATTTTTTCTAGATTACCATGTATAGGCATACAAAAAGAATTATGTAGTTCTTTAATGTTAGATTGTGTAGTTGATCATCCCAGCAAACAACCTGCTCTGATACCATGTTGAAGAAATAGGATCATTCATCTATCTGTAACTTGTAATAGCACTTATGGATCTTTTATGTGTTTTCCAAGTTACTATACAAACAAATATATATAGGAAATAAAGAGGCATGTCTCTTGAAGAGACATGTCCCTTTGACATATTAACTTACATTAGTTATTATTATAACACAAGTAATATATATCTTCAATATATTGTAATAGATTTATAACAAGATATATATATATATATATATATATATATATATATATATATATATATATATATATATATATATATATATATATATATATATATATATATATATATATATATATATATATATATATATATATATATATCACTCTTAATATAAGTTAATTATTCCATATATAATATTTGTCATTTATTATATATCTCATATATCTAATATAATTTATCTGATGGAATTATAACATTAACATACATAACCTCTAATCTCCTTCAAGGTGTTTCTCATGTAGACCTCTTGGTCATACATTTTGCAAGGGGTAGTGGACAAATTATAGTGGTAGAGGAAAACATGAATTTGGTCAAAGGATTATTTTCAAATTGAAAAGTCTCCTATTCATAAATGTTCCCTTATGCACTTTTGGCCCTAGGTACTCCCTATTGACCATAAAAAAAATACTACATTAATTCAATGATGTCCAATCTGGGAGGGATATACATAGGAATTATATGGGATGGATGAGGGCATCCATACACTCTCATAAGGGAAAAAGTTGGAAACTAGAATATATCTCCCTAATTATGGTCTAATTTCTTATTGTCAGGTAGGAGGGCTCATCTCAAAAGATTTTTAATACCTCAAGATCCCTAAAGAAACTAGAGTCTAACATTTTCATAATTATAGAGCTAAAGTTATTAAAGAATGAAACAAATTTAGAATAGTGATAGAACCTGTCCCATACTTGTATCCACAATTGCACTGACAACTTTCAATTTGCATCAAATATATTGTCTATGAAGTCTAGGCTAATGTATGCCATATTCTTATATAGGATTAGATGTATGAGAAATAAATAATGGTGGAATTTGAAATTCCCCAATTCTCTTTGTGACAGCCCAATGTTTTCTTTCATCTTCTCTAAGATGTAGGCTACATAGTCATAGTACCCACCATGATAAGCATATTGTATATCTATGGATACAATGTATATTGACCTATATAGCATGTCAGATCCATCACTACCTACCACCTTATGGACACCATACACATTCTTTTGGAAGTAGTTCTTAAACTTTTCCAAAGGCATCATTTTATCTACTTTCTTTGAATAATCCTCAACTTTCTTAAGGTCCATTGGGATGTACTGCATCATGGTCTTTCTATTGTAGGTCTTTGTATTTGTTTTAAACTTCCCTTGAATTTCATCTATGTCCAAAGGCTCACTCATTTGACCATCTAATCCAAAGGCTTCAATGATAGAATCACGGTCTAATGTGCACAAAATAGTTCCATCATGCCTATGGAATGATTTAGTTTCTAGATTATAAGACCTAATTAGGGCCTTCACCAAGTTGACATCTAAAAATACTTCTAGAAAGATAAGCTTGGCCAAATTCTTTTTCCATGGATTTCAGATAGGAATCTTCTCAAACCTATTATTATAGAAGTGTCTAAACAATTCATACCTATTAACACCAGGACAAGTATCATCTCTATAGAATGCATATGGGTCTCTGAAGTCATGATCATTTGTAGAAATAGTGTTTGATGAGTTTGGAAACAACTTCATCCATTCATATGTAAATCTATTTGGCTTTCTTTGCCAAATTTTTCCTCCTTTGGAAGTAGATGTCTCAATGACCTTCATATCTATAGCCTGAATCTCTTCTACCTCCTTTTTTGACATCTAACTATAGAATTGAAAATCTAGAACTCTACAACCAACATTGAAAACTCTAAATTCTTCACACTAAACACTCTACAACTTCTCAAAATCTTCTTTTTCTACAAATGATAATTTTTTACTAGCCTAGAGAATGTCTTTATACTATGCACACTTCATCAACCATTTCTATGCATTTATTTCTAGCATTAACAAGCCTTAAACTTAGTTTTTTCTATCACCTCAATGGAGCATCAACATAACAATCTAGCTTTGCATTCTTTGTACTTTCCTCAATTTTCATTGGTTGAGGACTTCTTTCACTTTCTAGCTCAGAAAAAAGAAAAAAACACTTTTTATATAAGACTTAGGGTTTGTCTACTTATGCTTCACTTAAGAAAAAAACTTCTAATCTACAAAAGGAATAAATTTTAACTTTACAACCTTACGATCGACCATGTTTTGTAGCAGAGAAAAGTCCTTTTAAACTTGCTATGATCTCATGCCTAATAGTTTATCATAAGATTAGAACACTAAATGCAATATCTTCTTCAAAGTTGTGAGCTTATGCTACATGGTTTACAAACCCTTTCATAGCATTGTGAACATGCAAATGAAATTTTATGATCTTACGATCATAGATTCCCATAGTATTGGATCTTTCTCTTTCTTACCTTACAATCTCTCAATCACAACTATCTAACCTTCATCATAGCTTTAGAAGCTTTATTTTAATCATTTCCATCATCTTACAACCATACACTGACTATTTCCTTTGTTTATCATGACTTCAAAAGCTTCAATAGTTACTTTGCCTTAATCCTTACGACCATATGCTTGACCTTTCTTCATAGCCTCGAAAGCCTTCATGGTTTTCTCTTGTGATCCTACAATCCTCTATCCTTCATATCTTTGGAAGACTTAATTGACATGTGTTTAATTTCTTTATGCCTATATGCTTGGCCCTTCTTTGCAAGATTGTAATACTTCACAACCTTAGCACTTTATGTCTTTGGATCTTATGATCTCCTTGCTTTGATATGGTTGAGGGCCCACTTAAAAACCCTTACACTTATACTCTTTTCCATTCATCGTAAGAATGTATCACTTGCTATTCACCATAAACCACTTATGATGATACACTATTGAGATGAGTGTAAGATCAAAACCCTCATAAAAAAATTTAGCGATGCTATGATTACATTGGATATCGTAACATTGGCAAACCCAAAATTTACCTTTGCGATCCTTCACTAGCCTTTATTACATAACATTGAGAGAAGAAAAATTTAGACTTATGACTCCATGCTAAAATGTCAATCATAAGATCGTAACAAAAGATGGAAAACATGATAAATCACATGTGATCTCCTGCTTAAATATAAAACCTAGGGTAAAGGCCAAATATGATCATAGATTGAGGAAATTTCTCAATGACAGGGTAAAGGACATGATTATTAGGATATTGCAAGATCCTATGTTAAGAAAAGATTTTTCAAATATGGCTTGGGAAAAAGCCTATCAAATTAGGGTTTTTATTTGAAACTAACCACAATGCATAATAAACCCTAACTGCACAACATTTTAAAGATATTTTCACATTAAATTTTTTAAATTTTGGGCACAGTGAAAATAAGGGCTAATAGTGTCTCTATTTGGGGATGATGGATAACTTGTATCCATGCAAGAATTTAGAATTTTTGGTTTAAGTAGACCACATACATGGCAACAATAATGACAACTTTTAGAGAGAAATGCCTCACAAAATAGGGGAAACACACAAAATCAAAGAATTGTACAAATATTTATAGAATATACAAAACCATAGGCTATTGTTCATGGAATGAAAAGTACCTTAAATAGAAGTGCTTCAAGAATTTTTCACGAATTGGCAATTCAAGAATGCCACCTGATAGTTCCCTTAAAATATAAGAATCCTCACACCATATGGAATCAATCAAATATGGGCCAAGATAAATGGGATCAAACTTTCCATGCTTGCCTTTGTCTTCAATTCTTGCATTCCACATCAGGATCAAATCTTCCAGCTTAAATTTTCCTACCACTACTTTCCTTTCATATAAATGTTTTGTCTCCAACTGTAGTTTTATATTTCCAATAGTGACTTCTTTCTTGGATTTAGTCAATCCTACTAGTTCATCCATCATTTCCTATATATCATCTATGATATCATCATCATACATCTGAATTTAAGTTTATAGGCTTATCAAGTTATTTTGAGGCATTCTTTCTTGGATTACATACACTAATCCAAAAGGTGAAACACTTATTGCCTTCTTAAAAGTTACTCTATTAGCCCATACTACTTAATACAACTTGGAATTGTTGGGTGATGTGACACGCTCCCCTACCCACAGGTGGTTGATTATGTGGTGTTCCATGTTCACTAACAGTCATGGCTTTTGGTGCAATGGTAAATGGGCCCTACAATTGGTATTAGAGCCTAGTTTTGGCCTGGTCATGGGTTCAAATCTCCCCAGTGCCTTCCCGACCCGCATAAGCACCTGGTATGGGCATCGAGGGGGAGATTTTTGGGTGATGCGACGTGCTCTTCTACCCATAGGTAGTTAATTATGTGGTGTTCCATGTTCACTAACAGTCATGGCTTTTGGTGCAACGGTAAATGGGCCCTACAGGAATCCCATGCCTTTTTATTTCATCTAAAGTTCTCTTAATGAATTTCAACAAACTTTTATTTATAGATACAACTTGTCCATTTCCCTACAGATGATAAGGGGATGAAGTAGATCTTGTAATACCATATTTGTCACAAAACTTGATAAATTCTTCTAACCTAAAGCACATGGCATTATTAGTCACAATCCTTTTAGTAGACCCAAATCTAGTTATGATGTTATTCAATAGAAAATTAATTACTACTTTAGTAGTAGCATTCCTGGTAGGAATAGCCTCTACCCACTTTGAGAATTAGTTTGTTACCACCAGTATCCATGAGTAACTAGTACTAGACTTGGTTGAAATTTTACCTATGAAATCCATTCCCCATTGTATAAAAGGTTCTTGTACTTCTACTAATTTTCAAGGAGTATTCCTAGAAATTTTTAGCTTTCCAAAAAATCTCTGACAAGAATCACATTTTCTAACCAAAATCTATGCATCTTTGAATAGACTAAGCCACCAGAAACTAGCTCTCATTACCTTGTGTGTAGTGGTCTTTTCCATGTAGTGACCTCTACATAATATTCAATGTATATGAATGAGTATTTTCTATGATTCCTTTTGATCAATGCATTTCAAAAGAACTCATTCAAATTCCTCTATGATAAACTCCCATTAACAATGATATATCTAATTCAATACAATTTTATAAATCTCTTTTCATTGTCTATTAGATGGGATGGGGCTTCCATATCTTGTAAGTAATATATCACATTTTTATACCAATCACAATTATTCATGTCACATGTATTTGACTTGAGGTCTTCACATACAAAATTTATCTAGTTAGCATCCAAATTTGACTAAGCCATCAGCTTTGCTAACCCCTGGCCTCTCACCAATTTTGTGATTTGGATCTCTATATTAAACTCTTGAATCCTATTTATCCATCTACACCTTCTGCTAGATACCTCTTGCTGAGAGAATATATCCTTAACTGTTGCACTGGGCAAAAATGCAATAACAATGGCACTGACTAAATAGCATCTAAAAGCTTTTATAGCTTTTACTAGAGCATAAACATTTCAAATGAAATAAAAATGGCATTGACTAAATAGCATCTAAAAGCTTTTATAGCTTTTACTAGAGCATAAACATACTTTTCATTAATTTCATATTTTAATTTTATAGGCTGGAGAGATTTGCTAAAAAATGCAATTGGTTGCTCATAGACTTCCTCATTATTTTGAAGTAAAACTACTGCTATAGCACTAAATGAGGCAAAAGAAAAAATATGCATTGGCTTTACATAATGTGGTGTTCTAAAAACTGGTGCATTTTTAATGGCATTCTGAATTTCTTGAAAAGAAATAGTAGGTTCACCTTCTTAGCTAATGGTTGCTCCTTTCTTGAGTATCTTGGAGATAGGCCTATTGATCTCAGCAAAATTTGTTACAAACCTCCTCAAGAAATTGAGTTTCCCAAAGAAGGATTAGATGCCTTTAACATTTTTGGGTTTAGGGACTTTGTCTATTGCTGTTACTCTTTCAAGGTCAATCTTAACTCCTTCCTTGGATACTATGTGGCCTAGAAATTTCCCTTCTATAACTCCAAAAGTACATTTGTTTGGGTTTTATGAAACCCCATACTCAGAGGGTTTTATAAAAATATTTTCTAAATGTTTACAATGATCCTAAATCTTCTTTGAGTATGTTTTTAGATCATCCTAATAAAAAACCATAAACTTATCAATATATTCCTTGAGGGAAACATCTATGGCTCTCTAAAATGTAGCTTCTACATTTATCAGACTGAAAGGCATGCTGTCACACACATAGGTCCCCTAAGGAGTTGTGAAAGCTATTTTGAACTGCTCTTTCTCATCAACTAGTACCTAGTTATATCCTAAGAAACCATCCATCATGGACATTAACTCTAAACCAATGAATTACTGCAAGATAGCCTCCATATTGAGAAATTCATAATTATTTTTCAAGGATGCAATATTTAGGTTCCTAAAATCAACACACAACCTAATATCATGATTCCTCTTTCTGACTAGTACAAGGTTGGATACCCATGAGGAATTTATAATAGGTTTAATTATCCCTCCATCCCTAGTTTTCATGAGTTCTTCCTATATTTTTTGGGCTAATGTGGGATTGATGGGCCTTTTATTTTGCCTAAATGTTAAAACATTCTCTTTAAGGGGAATTACATGCTAGAAGAGGTCTTCCCTATAGGATTTAAGGTCATCATATGACCATGCAAGAAAATGCCTAAATCTTCTTAGCAAATCAATCAAAGACTTTCTAATTGTAGGGGACAAAGTCATACCAATGTATACCTTCTTAGGTGACTCAACTATGCCAAGGTTGATTTCTTCCTGCTCTTGTGGCTTCTAATCTTTAACATCTGAATGTACTCTATCATGATTGTCAAAGAAACTTTCTAATACCACTAATTCTTTGGGAAGTTATTTTTTTTGAGCTACAAGATTTCTTGGCCAAAAATGGTTTCCTTCTCATCTATTGTCTCAATCAATGTACTGCAATCCATTTCTTGGTCATGGTTATTGTCCACATTGAGAACAAAATTCAAGATATCCTTATCATCCTCAAATACCTTCCAAATTTCAATTATGTCAGGAATAGATGGTCTATTCTTCATCTCAATCTTAGATACACCAGAAAATGATATATAATCAGGTTTAATTTCTAAATTGGCCAATAGGTCAGCCATATTATTGTTACTTCTATCCATCCAAGAAATACCAAAGGCATCAAATGTTTCAATCTGATCCCAGACTCCATTCTTGTACTATTTGAACCTTTTATTCTTGGAAGCATATGTCTCCTTGACTTGAGACACAACTAAATCTGAGTCACCAATAACAAGCAATTTTTTGATTCCATGATTTGTTTTTATTTTTAACACAATAAAAAGTGTCTCATTATCTACAATATTATTGGTACCTACAAAATTTAGGGAAAATGAATACCTAAAATTATTCTTCTCTAGAGATATGAAAACTACCCCAGCCCTTTATCCATCTTTAGAATTGGCCTCATTAAAGTATATAGTCCATAGATTATGAGAATCTAGACATTTTTTTGCTTCTAGTGAAATTAATGGGAGAGGCCTCTTTATTTCTTGAATGGTGATTTCATCTCTGAAAGCATTCACCTTAGTGTCTAGAAAACATGTAGTATCTATATCAATGTTGTCTTCAAGCATATGGGTAACTCTTGGTTCTCTATCCACCTTAACGGCTTTGTCTCCTCTATGAAATGTAGCACAAGGCAAGTCACATTATAGGCTACCTCCCATTGAAGTGATCCATTTTTTGGAGAGAAACATTCCATTATGTGAAGGAATATCAACAACTAAGACAATCATGTTTAGGTCAACATCAGGGTATGCAACTAATGTAAATGGAAATGCATTGATTTTTCCTATGACTAGGACCTCTCTTGCATCCATAGCTTTACACCTACCTTGTTTGGTATCTACTTTTAGAACAAGGACTTCCATGATTTTAAAAGGCATGATAGTGTTTGATGCTCCTAAGTCAATCATGTAGTTCTTCAAGATTTTCCCATTTATGACTAGACTAAGAAAGAAAGGGTCAATGTTATCTATATAGGCTTCAGATGAATTATCCAAATACAGTTGAGGCATTTGATACATGACTCTGTTGTCTTCCTTTTCCTTTATTAAAAATGGCATCTCCTACCCTAATGGTGAGTCTTGTTTAACAATATTACTAATCACTATTCCTCCTAATGACAAGAGGGCTTTATTTTTATGTTCCTCTATCCTAAACATTTTAGATAGTGAAACTTTAATAGTAATCTATGATAGCATAGAAATCATGTCTATGGGATCATAAAAAATAGGTTTGAGAAAATTACCTCTAACTGCTTGTGTTTGGACAATAGGATCATGGACTTTCTTGATTACATCATAATTTGTTCTCTTTTCTTGTACATTGACCTTGATTGTCTCTGCACCTTGAAACTACACTTTCTTTTTTGGTTCCCATTTCTTATTCTTACTGTCCTTGATCTTGACTATAATTGGGTTCTCCTCTTTATTTCCATCATCCATTTTATGAGTTATATCCTTGATGAAAATACTAGATGCTTTACAATAATATTTATTGTTCTATTCCTAAGATTGAAAGTAATATGAACTTGGGCTACCATCTCAGTAGTTATTATATCTATTTCTTCATTGGATGGCTTCCTCAAACTCATGTGCTCAACATTTGATATCATATTGCACACCCTATCTTTGTTTTGATCCTCATCATCTAAAAATACTTGTTGATGATGCAAATGATACATATTCCTTTGATTATAAATATCAATCTCAGAATCTACCACATCAGATTCTTCACCATTGTCGCATAGATTAATCATGTTACATACCTCATCCTCATGACATTTTTTCTTCCTCTCCTTCTTCATTATGTGTTTTCTCATTTTCTGGAAAGGATTGGGCAACTACACAATAATCAGGTTAATGAGGGGATTGGCATATAATACACAATGACATATCATCCATCATGTTTATAGAGTTTCTCTATAATGGATCTAGTGTACCAGTATCTTTTATTCCTTGGGTAGGGTTGATGGGCCTCCAAAAGGCCATTGTTTTAAGTTCTTTTTATCTTGTTTCCAAACATATATCTTGCAAAAATAGTCATGACTTTATGGGTTTTAGTAGATGAACTTATGTTTTTATGTATATGTTAAATATATGTTAAGACATGAAAAAGAAGTATGGATAGTTCAAATATTCTATATTTTCTGGAATCTATGGAGAAAAATGATATAATGAAGTAATGTTGCATGTTGATAAATTTTTCCCCATTTATGCTATGTCTTGGGTAGTTTTACTGCTACAGCCATAGGATTTGCAAGAGTGGTAATTTGAACTTTACACCTTTTCTCTAATATTGATGATGAAATAAATATATGCATGTGGAAGTTATGTGTGCATTGAATGTTAAACATAGGTAATTGTCATAGATATTCAAAGATCAACACCTCATCACTAATGTCAAAGACAATCATATTTCTAAACCATCACAAGTGGAGCAAGTCATTATATGCTTTCTGTTGGTGTAGTGCACAAATGTAGCTTCCACAACTTACTATATACCTGGAGGATTTATTCAATGTTAATGGTGATCCTATTTCAAACTTTATGAGTCTATAATTAATCCTCAATAATGGAGTGATTCTAGAGTTAGGAAGTAGTTGTATTTTCCTTTAAATAATGGCTTTTGTAGCTTTGAGTGTAGTTTTGGAAGAAGAATAGGATAAGTTGATTTTCATTAAAGTAGAGTCTGATACTATTTTTAATCAAGTGTAATTATTTTACCATGAATGAATAGAATGAGAAGTTCAAGTTTATTTCTCTTATCTTGATTGTCTTTTTTGCTTACTCATCCAAGGGGTCCCACTTGGTGAGTGAACTATTGTGTTAGAATAGATTCCATTTCCCTTTTTGTTTCCTTGTAAGGTAGAATTATGTTTCTCTTGCAAGCATTGATAACAAAATTAGTGAACTCTTCCTACATCATAGGTGCATAGATAGGTTTACTATTTGTAGCATTACTTTAAACTTTGAGTTAAGTTGTTGTTTTATTTTCTAGCATAGATTTGCTTCAACATTTCCTTCTCTTTAATTGTAATGACTTTAAGAATAATTAGAGCATATACTTTGTAGTCACCATCTCAAGTTTACACTCTCGAGTTAACACATTACATGAAGTCAGTATACTATTTTAGGTAAAACACATTAAGTTGTTTGACCATAGAATCATTGTAAAAGGATGTACAATCCTTTTTTACTATGGTATTTAGTTGACCAACCATTTTTGTTGCCATTTCTAGAGAGGGTGTCAATCTAGTTCAACCCTGAAGTCGTTATGTTAGTTTAAATTCTACAATATTTTGTATGCATAGAAGAAGATACCTACTTAGGAGATTTCTTGCCCATAATATTCAGGAAGACATTTTTAATATTAAGCTTGAAGAACCTCACAATGAGAATGAAGAAGAAGAACCTTTTGAAAATCCATTCACTACTGCTCCAGAATGAATACCCTCATCCTCTAAAGAATCCTTTCATTTGAATGATCTCTTTGCCAAACCTAAATACCAAGATAATCCACTTACCCTTGTTGTCTTTCAACGACTGCCACCAAGCCCTCCTCCAAGAATGGCTTAGCCTTAGCCTACATCTCATTTTTCTATCCCTCCTCAGCAAGGTAATCAAAATTTGAAGAACATACCTTTTGCTCCACTTCCCAAGTTCTATGGCCTAATTATTGAAGACCCAAAAACATTCCTCTTTGAGTTTGATATCCTTTGTAGAAGTTATGACTATACAACTAATGCTCATAAGCTAAAGTTGTTTACATCCACCTTAAATGAAGATGCTTTGAGATGGTTCATGGGGTTGGGTGCCAATGTTATAGCAAATTGGCCTGCAATGAGCAACTTATTTCTTACAAAGTATGAAGGATATTGTAGGGGTCAAGATTTGAAAAGGGATGAAATTTTAAAAATATCCTAAAAGGATGATGAAACCTTTGAAGACTATGTTTCACAATTCATGTTAAACCTCCAGATTTTTTGGTGTTTGAAAACATTGTAGGTTTCCAATTACCCCAATGAGAATATGAAACATCTAGGGGTAGCTAACTCCCATCTTCAACACATCATTTCAAACACTGGGCCAACTATAAGGCTAGACCTTTCTTCGACTTTAGGCTCTGTAAGACCTAGGCGGGTGGACCTTGAGGTTCTGATGTATGGAGCCAGTACAATTTAAACATAGATTTGAACCTAATTACTATAGATGGAAACCCCTTATATCTCATAATAATTCATGTAATAACATAGATCTGCAGTAACTAAATGTGAATCTATGAATTTCATAAGATGAGTGAGGGTTAGGCTTTTTAGTTCTTCAACATGAAAGGGGAAAATCATTTGATTAATAATGTTGAATTCAACAAAACCCCTAATATGCAACAGTAAGACCAAATGATCTTGTAACTGATTAGTGCCTTATCTATTGGGCAATTATATGAATCAATCACATACATATAGATACCTAATACTTATTCATATATTTAGATATATGATCTATCCATTCACCTTGTAAATAGACATCCATGTTTAGTCTAAATTTCATTCTTACATGATATCCCCCTCAATAAACTTGCAACCCTATTGATTTCCCTAAATAATTTACATAAACCCTTGAGTTATAAACAATAATTAAATAACATACAACCTTAAGGGACTACAACTATGACCTAGGCTCTTTGTTCAAAGATCATAGAACACTGAAGATTACTGATAAAGGAGACAAGATTCAAGATGAAACTCAACCTGTTGTTCTTTGTATTAATTTCCTTGAAACAATACATTCATATGCATGAAATGAAATCAAAAAACACCTAATGGATCTAAACTTATACTATAATATGCACTACTATTGTTCATATAAGAGAATTATGTTGAAGAATGGTGTCTCAATATTAGGAATACATCAAGATTGGAACCAAAACTTGGTATCACAGCCATGAGCAATTTTTCTCCAACAAACTAGAACCCTTACAATGAGAAATAATGAGAAAGACATAGGATGAAGGAATTCCTGGATCTGCTCTACATCTGACACATATCCACTTGAAATTCTCTCTTTTTGCCATGAAAAGACTCTCTCTAATCTCTCTCTTCCATAGCTGAATCAAATCTTTTTCATTTGGGCTCTCAGAGGCATAAAATATCTCAAAATGTGATGATGAAAGAACATAACTAATTCTTGATATTAAAATGCACTCAAGGTAAAAAGTGAAAATCAGTTAAAATGCCTCTAGAAGACAATAAAACCTCTTAGAATTAATTTTCTTCACCATCAAGCTCCAAAAAACTTGTATATCTACCTCCTAGCCAATTCTGATGATCCATGATGAAAAACACTCATTCTAATGAGAATTCCCTAGAATTTACAAATTGGCTTATAGCATGAACTAGTGAGCACTTGTGCAAAAACTGACCTCAAATTCAGAAAATTTAGATCTTCCTAATTTTGGTGGTATATTGGAGCACCCATTTTTTATAAAAATTGCCCCAATTATGGCCATTTGAAGTTCAAGACTCCATTTACAGGTTTGCACAAATAAAAGAATGAAAATGAGAAATTTAAAATATTCTATAGTTTAAACTATAGAAATTTGAACATTTTAAATCAAAATTTTCAAATTTGGAATGAACATGCATATGGATATATGTTTTAATTTTAAACTCCTTTTCTTCCTTTTGCCATTTGAATGTGCCATTTGTCAAACTAGTATTGGCTCTAATCACCACTTGTCACACTTAGATTGGCCAATGACCTCAAGCGAGACCCACATGTCATTTTGCCAGTTTCTTGAATTTTTTGGCAAGTCACCATGTCACTTGCCAAAAATTATTCATTCTTTTGGTGGCGACATGGAGACCACTGGATTTTGGTCACATTTTTTTGTAAACTCATCTGATCTCTTCTTCCACATCAGTGCCACATCATTGCCACCTCATTTCTAGCTAGTCCTGCCACCAAGGCACTCGCTATGTCTCTATAGTAACCATCATGCATGTTTCCCTTAGCAAAATAGTGAGAACCATACGATCTGCCATGTGTCATGATCTCCTTCCTTCATTTCATTTCTTGCCATGTCATCATTCCTATTTTTTGGAGACCACTAGATTTTGGTCACATTTTTTTGCAAACTCCTCTGATCTCTTCTTCCACATCAGTGCCACATCATTGCCACCTCATTTCTAGCTAGTCCTGCCACCTAGGCACTCGCTATGTCTCTATAGTAACCATCGTGCATGTTTCCCTTAGCGAAATAGCGAGAACCATATGATCTTCCATGTGTCATGATCTCCTTCCTTCATTTCATTTCTTGCCATGTCATCGTTCCTATTTTTTCATTCAAAACTTGGTTGACATCATCATCCAACCTAGACGCCAATGGGACCCTTATACAAAGGGCTACCTTTAAAAGGAGTTTGTCTTAAGACATTAGCAACACTAAGTAGACTTGTATTTAAACAACTAATGGCTTTATCACCCACTCAATGTGGGATAAAGTGTTTTTATGGTCTTCTTTTAGTTCATGCCACTCCCCTACTCTTCAAATGTAGAGCTTCTCCTTAGCTGCTACGGTCTTGCTATGGCATCTACTCTCCCTTTGGCTTGGCATGGATATTCCTCTATACTGGCATCTAGTCTCTACCTCTTTCCTATGTCTACTGCCACCTATTTGTTTGATTGTGGCTTATAACTTTTCTTCCATGGGGTTTCTTTTAAAGGTCTTCCAATCTACCACTTTTTGAACACATCATTTGCCTCTTGCGTGGGCTCTGCTCCTCCATTTGGCATGGAATGAATTCTTTTGTTTAATTGCTACGTCTTTCTTTGAAATGAGAACATTTGCACCAAAAAAGTGTTGCATAGCCTCCCTTCTCATGTGTTGACTGCCCTTTTTCTCATGCAGACTGCTCCTTTATATAGGCATTCTTTGTCACCATAGATTTGGGTGTATTTCCTTAGATCGGGAACCCTCTAGGCATTCAAACATGTTTTGCCTAGCATGAGGCTCTCTTTTATACTTGATCTATGGCATCCCTTACTTCATGCTAGCTAGCTCTTAGACTTTCTTTTTGTGCAAGTTTGGCTTGCTATGTGGGTGCCATGACTCCCTCTCTTTAAAACCATTGTAACTAGTTGATAGGCTCTCAGTCTCCAAACACTTGAGTACTACAGTAGCTCCACGTTGTTTTCAAAACTTTTCAAACTTCCTTATTCAAAAACTATGGGCTCCCTTTCTTTTGGTCTATAGCTTTCCATTTTGCATATGTTTTATGATCCTCTTTACCATATTTGTTTTTGAATTCATCATATTTGTCCTCATTTTCAATTGTTTCATTGATCCTAGACAAAGCTTTCTCTCTGAAACATAGGGGCTAGTTAATCAATCATATAGGCTCTTTGTCAATTTCAAAAATTGAGATCACAACATCTAATCATGTGATTTAGAAAATAGTCCTATTTTAGCTCTCATTTGTACTTTGATCCTTTTTTTATTGCTCTTTGAAAGCTCTTTAACCCTATATGCATATCTTAGAATATTGAGTGTATGTTCATAGGAACTTGCATCAAGAGAAATACATGTGATCATAACTATGCGAGAATCACCAACAAATGATTTGCAAAGCACCTCTGTTAACTTACTTCCTTGGAGAGGAATGTGGATTTGATCATTGTCAAGAGCATAAATGCAGTCTTTCAAAGCCCATAAGCTCTTACTAATCTCAACTTACATTTGGTTCAATCCTCCATTTCCTTAGGCCAATTAATACTTGCCCCAATTTTGATAAACTAAGTATGAAATTGTTAGATGAACACAAGGGCCTAAATCATGACTAGATAAAGTCTTTCAAAAATTCTTTCCTTATTCTTATGTTGAAAATTTTTGATTCTTAGTGAATTTTTTACTGGCTGAATTTAGCCGGGCGTGAAAGTGGGTCTAGCTAAAAAAAAATCAAATTCAAACACCTAATTGTCCAACTGATCCATAGAGTATCTGATACCAATTTGATGAAGAACCAATTAGTTTGCATCACTTTTAAACTTTTTAAAAAAAACTTAATTCACTTTTTTCTACAAACTATCAATTTCATGCCAAGAGCTCCTTTAACTGGCCTTAAAAACTAATCCAAACACTTGACCGGGCTTTGAAAATTGGCATACTGATTCTCTATTCTACACCCTTGTACCATGTTGAATCTTCTACTATGAAAAACTCTCAGTCAAAAGATATTGACTGTTGAAGTTGCCTTCTTAAATTCACCTGCACATAAACATGTCAGAAAACACTAAATTAGATTGTGATTTGGTTTCAAAAACTAGGTAAGTTAACACTTGGGGAAACAAAAACTGGGGCATTGGTTCACTATCACAAGGAGAGTATAAATCTATGGTTTTGGGCTCATGACAAATAATAGGAATTTTTAGAATTCTTTAGAATAACTGAGAGGGGGGGTGAATCAGTTATTCAAGGTCCAAATGCCCTATTAATACCTTTTAATACTTTTAATGAATCCATACACTTTTCATCCATCCAAACTTAAATCAATCATATAAGAAAGTTACAATAAATCAATATGCAAAGATAAAACGTGTAAGATCAACACATGACACAATGATTTACGTGGAAACCCAATTTGAGAAAAACCACTAGTAACATGCTACTTGATTCTCACTCTTCTAAAGTGATGCCCTATTAAAATCCTACCCTATTAAAGGCTTACAACACACTGTTAAATGTGACCTTGTTAGAGGATTTCACTAAACTGTTAGGAATGGGCCTGGTTAAAGGTCTTTAGAACATTCACTTGGAATGTCACCCTGTTAAAGGATTTATCTTATGGCTATCAAACCAACCTAAGTCCATAGGATTTAAACTTACTATTACAATTGCTAGAAAGTAATGATAATGGTCTTTTGATCTGATATAACTTACAACATACTTTGCAAATTTTAGATCACACTTTTAGTTCAATCCTTATGCTTGGCTTCAATCACTTCGGCTCTGTCTGCTTGTCTTTCTTTCAAGCTTCGTCTCCTTGAGTCTTGTTACTCATTCTTCCAATGCAATCATCCTTGTGGTCATCTTTCCAAACAAAGTTCATGTGCTTTCTTCTCCTTAGCACCTTCTTTAGTACTTAATGCTATTATGCTTGACCACCTCTCTCTCTCTCTCTCTCTCTCTCTCTCTCCTTTTTCATTAACTTATGTCTTCTTAAATAGAGATCTGATTTGCCTTTGCCGCTTAATTCTCCCTTTCCAATTTTAGGGTTTCAAAATGGATTAGGTAGGATACTATGTATCTACCCCATATCTTGTTCTCTTCTAGAAACTTTTCCAATTGTATCCTTAAAAACATTCTACATGGTGTTTAGTGCCACCAACTCATCATTCTTATCTTCCTTTTAATTCACAAATTTCTAGATAACAACCTTGTTGGCTTAGATCTAGCGAATCTTTGATTTTCAAAATAATGCAGTAACTCGGCATTATTGAGTTACTGGTGCTCGACGCCTCTGTGTTACTTGGCACCTATACTTGCTCGACACTTGGTTCTGCTTGCCACTTGATAAACTCTGTGTCACTCAACATCTGAACTTGCTCGGCATCTGAAGTTTACTCGGCATCTGATCTTGCTCGACATTTGAAGTTTACTTGGGATCTGAAGTTTACTCGGCATCTACTAGGAATTTTCTTGGCTCTTACTAGCTTGCTCGACTCCTTCTCTCTAATGAACTTAGTTGAGCTTTACAAAAGACTTAGCTAAAACCTTAAATCTTTGATATGTTCTAGTGTGCCCATTCTTTGTATCTTATAGTATGTCATCAAATACACTTTTTCATCAATGGCTTAGCTGATCCTTGTACTTCATTACATCATCATAACTTTAACCTTTCTCTAGGTGTTCTAGTTACATCTTATTGATTGCCTCCTCCTTGACAATCAACTTATTAATAGTATTTGGATCATTAAAGCAATTGTCATTCCTACAAGTAGCAAGTTTGACATCAATGAAAAAACAATGATTGAGGACATTCTTTACTAGTTCCATATATTATTCCAACAAATTTTCTTATGATCATTTCAATCATTTCCAACAATCTCCCTCTTTGGCATTTATGGAAAACCAAACTGATCAATTAATCAACTTAGTTACCACCAAGATTGTATATGTTGTCTTATTGCATTTTTACTACTGATCTCATATATCTCCCTCTTTCATTTATATCTCCCTCTTTCTTTGTATTGATCAGATTTTTGCATATTTCTCCCTCTTTGACATAAATGCCAAAGATGTAACATCTTTATCATGCAAAATATAAGCTTTGGTTTCTTGTTGATTTTCTCCCTCTGTCACCATGCTTGTGACTGATTTGGAGATTCTGCTCCTGCTGTCATCGTTTGCATCAACCTTTTAATATTTCAATGATTTATTCCTGTTGATGTAGGACAGCTTCCTTGTTGCCTTAAACTGCTTGAGTTAGGGGTATTACCCCCAACTTGCCTCTAAGATATTCATAGGCATCCTTGGGCAATGGTTTGGTGAAGATATCTGCAGTTTTTTCCTTTATGTGAATGTATTCCAACTTTACTTGTTTGTCTTCTACCAATTCTCTGACATAATGATACTTGATTGCAATATGCTTGGTTTTTGCATGCATCACTGAATTTTTGGATATGTTTATAGTACTTATATTATCACAATACAATATGTTTTGTTACCTCTTCTGTCATTCCTTCCAATAGATGTGTGAGCCACACAATGTTTGTGTAATTAACTGTAGCTGCCACATATTCTGACTCTACAGTGGACTGGGATGTACATGTTTGTTTCTTGCTAGTCCAGGTGACTAGTCTTTTGCCTAGAAACAATGCACCTCCACTTGTAATTTTTCTATCATCAATATTTCCTCCCCAGTCTACATCTGTATATGCATTGAGCTCAAATTTCCCATTCTTTTTGTAGTATAGACCAAAGTCATCAGTTCCTTTAAGATATCTCATTATTCTTTTTACTACTATGAGATGATTTTCTTTAGGATTAGTAGAGAACCTAGCCACTATTCCAACTACTAATGCTATGTCTGGTCTACTATGTACAACATATTGTAGTTTTTCAATCATGGATCTATACATTATTTGATTGACTTCAGCTGACTCATCATTTTTAGACAGCTTATTTCCTGTTGCCATTGGTGTGCTGACTGGTTTGGATTCCTCCAATCCAAACATTTTAAGAATTTCTTTGATGTATTTTGATTGTGTAACAAATATTCCATGTTTGAGTTGATGTACTTGCAACCCAACAAAAAATTTGATTTTTCCAAACATAGACATCTCAAATTCATGTTTCATTTTGTCAGCAAAGCCTTTGGAAAGTATTTCCTTACCACCAAACACTATATTATCCACAAAGATTTCAAATACAATAATATCTTTAGCTTCTTCTACTTTGATGTACATGTTTCTATTATCATCAGTTCTTTCAAATTCAATTTTCACTAGATACTTGTGAAGTCTCTCATACCATGCTCTAGGTGCTTGTTTCAAACCATAGAGTGCTTTATGTAGCTTACACACCATATCCCTGTTGTTTTCATCAACAAATCCTTCTGGTTGTTCAATGTAGACTTCTTCTTCTAGTATACCATTTAAGAAAACAGATTTTGCATCCATCTAATAGACTTTAAAATCTCTGTAGGTAGCACAAGCAAGTAAAGTTCTTACTCCTTCCATTCTAGCAATAGGAGCAAATGTTTCCCCATAGTCTATTCCTTCTTCTTGAGCATAACCCTTACATACTAGTCTAGTTTTGTTTCTAGTAATCTCACCATTCTCATCTAGTTTGTTTCTAAATACCCACTTGGTGCCAATCACATTCTTGTCAGTTGGTCTGGGAACCAAACTCCAAGTTTTATTTTTTCTTATTTGATCAATTTCTTCTTCCATAGCTTTATACCAGTCATCATCTTGTAATACACCATTTACTGTCTTGGGTTCAGATTTGCTGATCAGACATGATTCTTGAATTAGTCTGTTCCTTGTCATTGGTCTTGCATCTTTGTCACCAATTATCTGTTCAGTAGGGTGATGTCTTTTTACATATTTGGATAATCTTGGCTCTATCCTTGTTTCCATTTTTTTTCTTTCAGATTCAGGATCACTATGCACTTCATTATCAGGTTGTTCTTCATCATGTGTACTATCTTTAAAGTCAAATTGTGCATTTTCTTCATTCTGTAACTTGGCTTCTAAATGCAACTCGACATTCACTAGTTGTGACTTGGCTGAAACTGATACTTGTTGTTGATTTTCAATTTGATTGACATCATCCTCATCAATAGTCATTCCTTCATAAGAATACACAAAGGTTCTGTACTCTTCCATTTTCTTTGGTTCTTCAGCTTGAACTTTGTGTGCTCATCAAAATTTACATTTGCACTTTCCACAATTTTTTTAGTGTTAATATTCATACACTTATATGCCTTACTTCTAGTGGAGTAACCAAGAAATATACCTTCATCACTTTTTGCATCAAATTTTCCATTTCTAACATCTTTAAGGATAAAGCATTTGCAACCAAATACTTTGAAATGTTTTACATTGGGTGTGTAACCATACCATAATTCAAAAGGTGTTGTTTTTGTATCTTTCTTGACTTTTACTCGGTTCAGTGTATGAACAGCTACACTTACCACTTCTCTCTTGTATTTTAGAGCAATAGTCTTTTCCATCATTAGTGTTCTGGCATAGTCAATCACAGATCTATTTCTTCTTTCAGCAATTCCATTCTATGGGGGAGTTCTAGGAGCTAACATTTGTCTTTTGATTCCTTTATCATTACAGAATATCTCAAATTCTTTTGATGTAAATTCACCACCTCTATCTGATCTTAGGAATTTCAAGCTTTTTCCAGTTTCCTTTTCAACTCTAGCCACATACCACTTAAACATTTGAAAAGCATCAGATTTTTGTTTTAAGAACATAACAGTCATCATCCTGGAATAGTCATCAACAAATAGCATTATGTATTTATCTCCTCTATAGCTTTGTATTTCCATTGGACCACATAAGTCAGTGTGAACTAACTCAAGTATCTCTTTAGATGTATAGTTTTTTCTTTTGAAACTTGACTTTGTCATCTTTCTTAGCTGACATTGTTTTCACATGATATTATCAGGCTTCTTCAATTTTGGTAAACCTCTGACTTTCTTCATTTTACTGATGTTGACTAGATTGTCAAAGTTGACATGACATAATCTTCTATGCCATAACCATTCATCATCAAATTTTGTAAATAAACAAGAAAAATCATCCATATCAAGGTAAAACAAATTACTCTTTGTTTGATCTCCTTTTCCTATCAGTTTACCATCAATATCATAGATTTTTGCAGTTTTGTTTCCAAATTCCACTTTGCAACCTATATTGCCTAACTGTGAGACACTCAGTAAATTGTAGTTTAATCCTTCAACATAGTATGCATTGTCACATGAAATTTGTTCTGTGAGCTTAATGGAACCTTTTCGTTTGATTTGACATGGAGCATCATTACCAAATCTAACACTATTTCCATCATACTGAGTAAAGTTAACAAACTTACTTTTGTCTCCTGTCATGTGATGTGAGCATCCACTATCTATGATCCATCTGTCATTCTTGTTTATACATGTTACCAATGCTGTGGGGTCTTCTTCATCAGATTGGTCTTTCATGGCTACATAAACAACTTCATCATCATTGTCATCAAAATTTTCTTCAACAATATAGCGCTTCTTACCTTTTTTTTTGTAATCTCTCTTGTCATCATCTCTTCTACACTTGTATTTGTTGCCTTCCTTGGAATCCTTTTTTTGTGGACACCTTGCAGCAATATGACCTACTTCATTACAATTAAAATAAATGATAGGCATCTTACCTTTGAATTTTCCTTTTCCCCTGTGAAATTTTCTAGCAAGCAATGCTTCCAATTATTCCTCATCTTCCTCATCAGTGCTACTGTCACTGGATACATACTTCATTTTTCTTCCTTTCTTTGATTTCACCTGTTCAACATCTTTCAGTGATAACTTGTCCTTAAAAGTAGATTCAGCATTTTCAGGTCTGTAGTTGTCAAAGTTAGATAACTCAAATGCAGTGAGTCTACCTATTATACCTTCAAAACTTAGATTGTTTCCTAGTATACATCTTAGCTCTTGTATTGCTAATACTCTAATAGCATAGATAGGGAGAAAGGTTCTTAAAAACTTACTATTAACAGTATCTTCATCTAGTTGACCACTCAAGAATCTTATTGCACTTATCACTTCCTTTATTCTTGCACCATACTGAGCAGCATTCTCATTTTCTTCCATTTTCATGCCACCAAGCTTTCCTCTAAGATTTTCTCTTTTTTCTCTTTGTACATTTTGATCTCCTCCATAGATGTCTGATAGGGCTTTCCACATTTTGAATGTAGTGTCACATCCTTTGATATCATCAAATTCAACATAGCTGAGTGCAGAGGCAATTTCCAGCATTGTCTAATTGTGTTCTTCCTTGTTTTTCATGTCTTCTGCAGTAGGAGCACCTGTTGGATCTACATGTTTAGTGACAATTAAATTTTGGGCATAATCTCCTATGGATCCAAGATGTAGCTTCATCAAACTTTTCCATGCAACAAAGTTGTCTTTGTTGAGCTTGGGAACTTCTCTCTTTGACATTTTGATCTTTTTTGCTTGTAGTCCCTTTAAACTAAATCAGCAGTCAGGCTCTGATACCAATTGTTAGAATTCTTTAGAATAATTGAGAGGGGGGGTGAATCAATTAATCAAGGTCCAAATGCCCTATTAATACCTTTTAATACTTTTAATGAATCCATACACTTTTCATCCATCCAAACTTAAATCAATCATATAAGCAAGTTACAATAAATCAATATGCAAAGATAAAACATGTAAGATCAACACATGACACAATGATTTACGTGGAAACCCAATTTGGGAAAAACCACCAGTAACATGCTACTTGATTCTCACTCTTCTAAAGTGATGCCCTATTAAAAGCATGCCATGTTAAAGGCTTACAACACATGTTAAATATGACCTTGTTAGAGGATTTCACCAAACTGTTAGGAATGGGCCTGGTTAAAGGTCTTTAGAACATTCACTTGGAATGTCACCCTGTTAAAGGATTTATCTTATGGCTATCAAACCAACCTAAGTCCATAGGATTTAAACTTACTGTTACAATTTCTAGAAAGTAACGATATTGATCTTTCGATCTGATATAACTTACAACATACTTTGTAGATTTTAGATCACACTTTTAGTTCAATCCTTATGCTTGGCTTCAATCACTTCAGCTCTGTCTGCTTGTCTTTCGTTCAAGCTTCATCTCCTTGATTCTTCTTACTCATTTTTCTAATGCAATCATCCTTGTGGTCATCTTTCCAAACAAAGTTCCTGTGCTTTCTTCTCCTTAGCACCTTCTTTAGTACTTCATTCTTTTATGCTTGACCACCTCTCTCTCACTCTCTCTCCTTTTTTCATTAACTTATGTCTTCTTAAATAGAGATCTGATTTGCCTTTGCCGCTTAATTCTCCCTTTCCAATTTTAGGGTTTCAAAATGGATTAGGTAGGATACTATGTATCTACCCCATATCTTGTTCTCTTCTAGAAACTTTGCCAGTTGTATCCTTAAAAACATTCTACATGGTGTTCAGTGCCACCAGCTCATCATTCTTATCTTCCTTTTAATTCACAAATTTCTAGATAATAACCTTGTCGGCTTAGATCTCATGAATCTTCAATTTTCAAAATAATGCAGCAAATCGACATTATTGAGTTACTAGTGCTTGGCACCTCTATGTTACTCAACACCTATACCTACTTGGCACTTGGTTTTGCTCAGCACTTGATAAACTCTATGTCACTCGGCATCTGAACTTGCTCGGCATCTGAAGTTTACTCAACATCTGATCTTGCTCGGCATCTAAAGTTTACTCGGCATCTACTAGAAATTTTCTCATCTCTTACTAGCTTGCTTAGCTCCTTCTCTCTAATGAACTTAGTACAAAAGACTTAGCTAAAACCTTAAATCTTTGATTTGTTCTAGTGTGCCCATTCTTTGTATCTTATAGTATGTCATCAAATACACTTTTTCATCAATGGCTTAGCTGATCCTTGTACTTCATTACATCATCATAACTTCAACCTTTCTCTAGGTGTTCTAGTTACATCTTATTGATTGCCTCCTTGACAATCAACTAATTGATAGTATTTGGATCATTAAAGCAATTGTCATTCCTACAAGTAGTAAGTTTGACATCAATGACAAAACAATGATTGAGGAAATTCTTTACCAGTTCCATATATTATTCCAACAACTTTTCTTATGATCATTTCAATCATTTCCAATAGGAAGAAAATGGAAAGCGGTCAAAGTAGGCTACTCAAATTTTGCAGATTAAAACAGCGATAGAAAACATTTTTTGCAAATGGAATGGACCTGGGAAAGTGTGTAGATAGATTCATCAAGATTTGAAAATTGGAAAACTTGAAGTATTTTCAAAGTACAATGCAGTGGTACAATCAATTTGACCTCACCTATCATGGATTAGGAGTTATGATGTCACGAATAGGGGTACTAACAAATTTGAGTTTCTTGATACTAATAAAAAGTTAAAATTTGTGTTTGGAATCGCATTCAAAAATTGATCAAAAAGATTCAAAATGGGCTGAAAATTGAAACACATGTTCTTTGATATGCATACTAAGTATCCCCAAAGTGGTAGGTCATGACACATTCTTGGGTAAGAGATATTCACTTTCAAACATGGCCTCCTATCATTGTTAGACACTTAGGTGAAAATGCAGATTTGACAAACGCTCAAAATGGGACTTCACAAAATGGCTCAGAATGATAGTTTAACTTCATGGAACACATAGAAATAATAAATGAAAGGTACTAGAAGCATTAAACACCTCATAGGGCTCAAAGGCATAGCCGGTTACAAATGCATTAAAAAGCATTTATAGGACTTAATTTCTTCATCGGTGCTCAAAATCAGGGCTGCGATTTTGAGCGCCAACAAGCTTAACACACAACATCAACTAAATGAGGAATCAAAGAACATATTTTTTTGAGAGGTGTAAATGATGGAAGTATTGAATCTCTAGATCTTATGGCAAGAGGAGATATCACTCAAAAAAACTAGATTGATATATAAAATATATGTCTGAATTATTCTAGGGCCACTATAAAGAAATGTAGGGGACTTAGAGACCTACCACATAAGTCTAATGACAATTCAAGGGTATCAAATATGGAACTATCCAATTTGCTATTAGATTTAAAACAAGGCATCATTAGTGATGTAGCCACTTAGCTAGATACCATGTAGGTGAGAATGAAGAAAGATGAAGTTGGCATCATGTTAGCTAAATATTGTCCACATTATAGGGAAAATAAAAGGAATTTTAGATGCAAGTTTGTTGTAAGCCTAGAGACACAACCAATGCCTACCGAGTTTAAAGTCATTGATAAAATGGAGAGGTGCTCTACATTTCTCAATGAAGGCCTTGCGCTCAAAGACAAGGTATGCTACAAGATCCTTTCCAAAGTTATAATAGTAACAATCAATGGAAAAATACTACTTTTAATGGAAATAATAATCGGAAGCAACCCTAGCAAGGTTGGCAACAACCTCAATAGGGTTGGTAGCAACCTCAGTAGGGTTGGCAACAAAACCAAAATTGGAATACCCAACCTAGTCAGTAAGTCTTAATGCCACAACCTCATTCTAATGCCTCCTCCTATAGCCACTAATACTCTTCCTAAGAAAACTCATCTACTAGCTCATCCTAATACTAATCCTAACAATACCAAACAACCAACACAACAACAAAGATAAGTTATTTCCTAGAACGATATCCACTTACGGTCATGCATTACTCTTCCTTCACCCCAAAACCTATAGTAATTAAAGTTGAAGATTCCCCAACTTAACAGACAGGTGTGTCAAATTAGTAGACATCTCTAGTAGCCAAAGAACCTCCATTTCCTCATAGGTTGATGGAACAAGGCCATCCTGCAAAAAGTTGTGTAATAGTTGATTTGCTTAATCAACTAAAGCAAATGATAGTGAAACTACCATTACTTGATGCTATTAAGGAAGTCCCTACCTATACTAAATATATCAAGGAAGGATGTATCAAATAGCTAGGAAGAAAGAAGAAGGATCCAAAAACTATTCATTTTTTAGGATAATTATCTAATTTAATGTTGGAAAATTTGACTATACATAAATATTCTAACCCTGGGAGTCTTGCAGTTACTATCACCATTCATGGGACACAAGTGCAAAATGCTTTATTTCACTTAGGAGCATCTATAAACATCATGAAAAAGGAGGTATTGTCTCAATTTCATATCATTGGTCTTAGAGAAACACCAACCATACTTCAGAATGTTGATAGTTCTACTATCAAACTAGATGGGATGATAGAAGATGTCATAGTCACCTTAAAATCTTGGGAGTATCTTGTAGAATTTTTTGTCCTTTCCCAAAATGCTAACATGGGTGGATATCCTTTAATTTTAGAGGGACCATGGTTAGCCACTACATATGCCTATAGAGCTTGCCAATCTAGAAAGATGACAATATCCAATGGTATCCATACTAAGAACCTGAATTTATACTCCCTTGTTCAACCACTGTTGCAAGATGATGGAGTAATTTGGCCAAACTTCGACAATGATGATCTAGAGGTCAATTCTATCCATCAGCTAATCATGATAGGTTGAGAGTCATTTGTAGCCTCTCAAGAAGAAGATGAGATCATTTCATCCATTATCATGAATGAATATGGAGTAGAACCTCAAGTGTGTACTCAAGCAGAATGTATCCTAGAAACCATATTACCACCTTTGAACACACCCTAGCATTCAGAAGCTTCCCAATTCCTTCACTCATTATTACCTCATGAGATGGATTCTTCTTCTATTTCCCAATTAGTCATGATAGTTAAGGTTATTAAGATGGAAGTTGGTCTAGAAAGGGAGCTAAATGTAAACAATGCCTTATTACCTTCCCATCAAAACATTCTGTTGCAGTTACTACAGGAGAATCAAAAAGCATTTTATTGGGACTCCATGGACATGAAAGGACTAGACCCTATTCTTTGTACTCACAAGATTTACATCATTCCTAATTTTAAACCTATTCAATAGCCTTAGAGGAGAGTTAATCCTTTTTTAAAGGATATAGTTAAGAATGAACTATAGAAACTATAAAGTGTTGGTTTTATCTACCCCATCTTTGATGGCCAATGGTCTCACCCATAGTTATAGTACCAAATAAGGGAGGAAAATGGAGAGTTTGTGTAGATTATAGGGAGCTCAATTTAGCCACTAGGAAAGACCACTTTCCCTTACATTTATAGATCAAGTTCTTGACAACCTAGCTGGCAATAAATAATTCTCTTTTCTGGATGGTTTTAGTAGTTACAATCAAATACAAATATCTCTAGAGGATCAAGACAAAAAAACTTTCACATGCCCATGGGGAACATTTTCCTACTTGATTTACCTTTTGGCTTGTCTAATGCCCCAACCACATTCCAACAAGCTATCATAACCATCTTTTTAGATATATCTACTAACTGTATAGAGATCTGCATGGATAATTTTACTATTTACAAGACTAATTTTGAGATAGTGCTAAAGAGATGCCAAGACTATAACCTTTCCTTAAATAGTGAAAAATGTTTTATGATGATAGAAGAAGGAGTAGTACTAGGTCATTTCATTTCATCAAAAGGTATCCAAATAGATCCAGCAAAGATTGAAGTTATTAGTACCTTTCCTATGGTAGAGAAGCAAAAGGATGTACAAACTTTCCCAGGACATGATGGATATTATAGAAGATTCATCAAGAATTTCAATCAACTTGTAGCACCCCTTTATAACTTGTTAACAAAGGATTCTAAATTTTCCTGGGACTCTATGTGTGCTACATCTTTCGTGTAGCTTAAAGAAGTTCTCACTATAACACCAGTTTTAAGAGGGCCCAATTGAGGACTGCCTTTCAACATCCATACAAATGCCTCATACTTTGATATAGGTGCAGTATGCAGTGTTAGGCCAAAAGGTAGACTCAATTGAACATGTTATTTCATTAGTAAAAAATTTCAAGGTGAAAAGTTTAACTATATAGTCATTGAAAAAGAGCTATCTGTATTTGTTTGTGCACTAAATAAATTTAGGCACTACAATATTAGATATGAAATATTTGTTCATACTGATCACTCTACTATAAAGTATCTAATAAGTAAGCCTACAATATCAAGAAGATTAGCTTGCTAGTTGTTACTTATGTAGGAATTTAATATTACAATAATAGATAAACCCAATAAGGCCAATGTGGTAGCTAACTTTCTCTCTTGATTGCATGTCCCTAATGATCTTGTAGCCATTTACAATAGTTTTCTTGATGAACACCTTTTCCTATTGTTAGCACAAAACCCATGGTATGCAAATATTGCAAATTACCTCACCACAAGAAAGATGTTAGTTCACTTCTCTGCCAAAGAAAGAAATTTACTAGTTGAAAGAGCTTTAACTATTCTTGGATTGTTGGATTTATGTTTTATATTGGTCCTAATCAAGTAATGTGTCAATGCATAAGGGAAGATGAAACATATGATATCTTGAGGGCATGCCATGATGAGCCCTATGGAAGTAGTCAAATGAGAAACCTTTTAAAATATTGACAACCAGGTACTATTGGCCAACTTTATACAAGGATGCAACTAGATACATAGAGAAATATGATAAGTGTCAATGAATGGGAAGACCCACTAAATTAGATAAAATTCCTTTGTAGCCTCAATTAGTTGTTTCACCCTTTGATAAATGGGATTGACTTTGTAGGCCCTATTGAACCTTCTTCACAAGGTAAATCTTTTATCTTAGTTTGCACTAATTATGTAACTAAGTGGGCAGAGGCCAAACCTATGAAGCACTAAAGGGATGAAAATGTTGCAAAGTTCTTGTATGAATCCATCTTTAAATAGTTTGGAGTCCCTAGGGAGTTGACATCTGATCAAGGAGTTTAGTTTACATCTAATATGATAGTTGCTCTAATGGAGGAATATACTATTTGGCATGGTAAATCAACACCTTACTATACACAAGCTAATGGCCAAGTAGAAGTTACCAATAGGGAGCTGGAAGCCATTCTCACCAACATAGTAACACTTCATTGGAAGGATTGGGCCACATGCTTTTTTGAAGCTCTTTGAGCTTATAGAACCACCTAAAAATCTACAATAGGTTTCACTCATTTTGAGCTTATCTATGGTAGGTTTGTTGTAATGCCTATGGATTTTGAATATAAAACATTGAGGACTACTTTGGATCTTGGTATGGAACTCACTATTGCACAAAAAGACTGAATTCTAAGTTCAAATGGCCTTGATGAATGGTGCAAATCTACATTGAATGATATCGAACTCATCTAGCATCAATAGAAATAGTGGCATGATAATTTTATCAAAGATAAAATGTTTGTTGTGGGAGATTGGGCTCTTCTTTGTGATTCCAAGTATAACCACAATCCAAGATTCAAACTCATTGGTTAGGACTGTATGAAATTATTGTTGCATTTCCAAATGTAGCAATGCTATTCTCTACTATTGATCCTGTTCGATTCAAGTTACTTGTCAATGGGCATTGCCTCAAGCTCTACAATAAACTAGTTAGTCATAAGGAGTTCTTGCAATAGTTTCAGCACAACAAAGATATATTTTTTCTTGCAGCTGAGCAATTTGGGTCTTCTACATTGACTACCACCAAATCTTGATTCAATTCAAGATTTTCATAATAAAAACTTTCTTAAAATTAATTTCTCCACCATACACTTCATCTCACTCTCTCTCTTCCTCATCTTTCCATCTCATCCTATCCCATCATTCCATCACTTTTGTTGATCTTTTCAAGAACAACTTTTCTTGTAGCACTTACCAGGTACGTGCCACATAACCTTGCATATATTTTATATTATTCACTCTTTGTTAGAAACTCATGTTGTTTGAATTTATTACTCTTGCATTTCTTGGCCTAGTGAGACCCATGCCCTTACTTAGTTGGGGGGAGAATATTCATTTTTTAAAATTTCAAATTGCATGTAAACTTTAAAAGTTATTCTCTTATGAGATGACCTTCACCACATGTTGATGACCTATCCTTCCATGATTGTGTCATTAAGGGAATTAAGGACATTTAAAGTGAGCTTAACTTTTAATGATAATTAACAATGTGTTTGAGGTGGCAGACCTATACACAAGAAAAAAAATATGAGACTTGATGTAAGGAAGGATATCATGAGATTGTGTGAATTAAAAATCTTTAAGAAGCATGTAGTAATAGTACACTATTTTCTTTGTCCAGTACCATAACATTGAAAATTCTATTAACTCACCATTTTTTAGCTCTAAAAATACCATAATTTTACCAAAATTATACTATGCATAATAATGGGTGGAGGTATTCAGAGATATTAACTAGTTGGTCACATAGTTTTGCTGGGTGACATTGCCAATTGTGAGATGTTTAGGAGAAAAGGATGGTTAGATTACTGCCTTGGTCTTAAGGGATTTGATGAGGAGCTTGATCTTCAATTTTTGAGAACCTTGAAGGATGGATTTGTAATGGTCAAGGGCCTTAGAATTGAATTTATAGAAGATGTGGTAGCCAAAGTCACTGGGTTACCCCAAGAAGGAGAAAATTGGGCAAAGGATTTTGACCTACGTATGTCTAGGGAACAGTTCAGTTTGCATCTTGACCCTCTACTTAACATTGAAAAGATGTAGAGTAACTCCATATTATTATTGCCTTTGGATTTTATCTAGCCAACAACATTTATCATTCAATACTTCACTTATGAAGGTCGTTACAAATACTTGCATGGCTTATATTTCAAGATTTTGTCTCATCTACAACATGATTATAGATAGGTAAATCTTTCCAATTTCCTATTTAAAATTATTAAGAAGAAATATTATTTAGTACAATCAGGTGTTCTCCCATCATTGCTTGATAAAATTATTTTTGGAAAGGGATTTAAGAAAATAATCAATTGGGACATGGGAATAGTTTTTGTAGTTAAAAGAAGTAGAGCCTAGATTTATCGGTCCTAGAGGCCAAGGTGTTGGACAAAGGGAAAGGACATCTACTAGTTTTTGTAAGGTTATTCCCTGGAATGAAAATATTCTAGAAGTCTCTCCCTCCAATTCTAGACCAACTACGAAGAGAATTTATAAAGTTAATGTCTCCATTCGTAGAAAAAAAAAGCAAAAATAGGAAAGTTGCTAGTGACCCCAAGAGTCCATGGTCTGTTAAGACTAGCTCTACTATTAGGGAACAAAAAGGTAAAGTTGTGGAACTTGAAGAAGAGAAATTAGAACAACAACCTGATGATGGAAGTAATATTTAAGAAACCCTACACTCACAAGAAGAGGAAGCTTCAGGAAAACCTTCTGAAGTACCTTCTGTAGAAATGTTTGCATGCAAGAGGAAACAAAAGAATCCTCTATGCCTATCTACACCTCCTACAAAGAAAAGTGCAAGGCTTTCTGAATGAAATAGGGTTACTAAAGCCTCTATTCTAATGGTTAACCTAGAGTCTTCTAAGTTTGAGAAGGAGTCCTATTCAGATGGAAAATTGCAACAAAACATAGCTACTAATAATGAGTTTCATAACTAAAGTCCACAACCTAATGTTGACCTTAGTGTTAACTCTGTAATTGTTGAAAGTGATAAGGAGCTTGATGAGTCTAAATCATTTGAGGAATTTGAAGAAATTCCTATTATGTAGGATACTAGTGAGAATTCAAAAGACCTTCCTTTTAAGGACTATCCAAAATCAAGGTAAGAAATTATTGAGGAAGTAATAGAAAAGCTTAATCAAGATAGACTATATACATTGGCTACAACAACAGTTGAAACTAGTAAGGAAGAGAATGTGGTGAAAACACTTTTTGTAAGGAAATGAGAATTCTCCACACCAAAAAGTGCCAAAAAAATTCATCATCCAACATTTGATTGGATAGACATTTTAAAAAGAAGAACCATTACCACCACCTAATTTGTCTACAACTTTGTCCATAGGGATCAATTTGTTCCAATAGTTGTTATGGGAAACAGCTCAATGAAAGCTTGAAAGAGAAAAAATGAAGCATTTTATTAATGAACAAAGATATTAGTTGAAACAGAGCTTAGACCATAATGCATTTTTATAAAGGAGGACTAAAAAAGTCACAGGATCAATTCCTAAATTGATGGAGTGTAGATCACCATCACTAGTGTATGCATTGTTCCTTAAAGAATAGCTTGTAAATTTCAAATTGACTAGAATTTTGGAAGGGCTGAATACCTCCATTTCAACTCCACATTAGTTTTATGACACATTCCAATCTATTCCAATGCCTTTGACAAATTTATTGTTTAAATTATATCTCCATAATTTGGTAGTGCCTAATGGCACAGAGTGGAACTCACTTCTATATATAGGGGTTGTGTAGTTGAGAGTAGTAATGTCTTGGATGTAGAATGAGATAAGTAGGGAACATCAAATTACACCTTATAGGGATAATGAAATGATAGTTACTCTACTCATGAGACTAAAATTTCAAAACTCTAGACGAAAATTTCTAGATTGGATTTCTATTCTTGGCAACTCTACTAGGGCTAGTAAAGTATGCTCAGTCAAAGAATAAGACTTTGTAGATTGGGAACAATACTCAAATCAAGATGTTGAGATAATAATTATTTCTTTAAGGAAAAGGTGGAAATAGATGCCACATGACTTGAAGATAAGAGAACCCTACTGTCCTTAAAATTTAACTCTTGCTACTGTCAAAATTCCATGGTATATTGATTTGGGAAGGAATCAGTGTAAATATTGGCTTCCACTAAAGTAATAGCTTCCTATTCTCCTACAACCACTACTAGTAGTGAATGAAAATATAGAGGATAATGATATGATAGCATAAGTTTGGCGATGGAGAAGGGTCAAGGAAAATTATGAGTACTTTAACTATGTTAAGAATGAGCAAGAGGAGAGGACAACTAGTGATTGGGGAGTTCGAGCCATAATCAGAAACTTCATGGTTTTTGGGGGCCAACAATAGCTCAGTTGGGGGGATTGATGGGATTCCAAAAGGCCATTGTTTCAAGTTCTTTTTATCTTGTTTTCAAGTAGTTATCTTGCAAAAATAGTCATGACTTTATGGTTTTAAGCAGATGAACTTATGTTTCTATGTATATGCTATATATATGATAAGACGTGAAGTAGAATGAAATAATGAAATAGAATGGAAAAAAATGGTATAATGAAATAATGTTAAATGATGATAAATTTTAACCCATTTATGTTATGTCTTGGGTAGTTTTCCTCCTATAGCGTTAGGATTTGCAAGAGTGGCAATTTGAACTTTACACCTATTCTCTAATATTGATGATGAAATAAATATATATATGTGGAAGTTATGTGCACATTGAATTTTTTACAAGTACTTGCCATGGATATTCAAAGATCAATGCCTCATTGCTAAAGTCAAAGCCAACTGGATTGCTAAACTATCACAAGTGGAGCAAATCATTATATGCTTTATGTTGGTACAACATATGAATGTAGCTTCCACAACTTACTATATTCCTAGAGGATTTATTTGTGGTTAATGGTAATTCTATTTCAAACTTTATGAGTTTGTAATTGATCATCATTAATGGAGTGATCATAGAGTTAAGAAGTTGTAGTTTCCTTTAAATAACGATTGTTGTAGCTTTGAGCATAGTTTTGGAAGAAGAATAGGATAAGTTGATTTTCACAACAGTAGAGTGTGATATTGTTTTTAATCAAGTATAATTCTTTCACCATGAATGAATAGAATGAGTAATTCAAGTTTATTTCTCTTATCTTGATTATCTTTTTTGTTCACTCATCCAAGGGGGCCCACTTGGTGAGTGAACTATTCAGTTAGAATAGATTTCATTTCCTTGTTTGTTTCCTCACAATTTAGAATTATATTGCTCCTACAACCATTGATAACAAAATCAGCAAACTATTCTTACAGCATAGGTGCATAGATAGGTTTACTATTTGTAGCATTACTTTAAGCTTTGAGTTAAGTTGTTTTAGTTTCTAGCATAGATTTCCTTTAGCACTGCATTTGCTTTAGTTGCAATGACTTAAAGAAGAATTAGAGCATATACTTTGTAGTCACCATCTCAGGTTTACACTTCTAGGTTGACAAATTAAATGAAGTTGTTTGACCGTAGAATCACTATAAAAGTGATGGGATCACAACCCAAGACCAAAATGGACACAACAGGAAAGGGAAACTTTATTAACTATGAAAATATGCTAATACACTCAATATAGAGAAAAAAGACTCCAAAACATGCCCAATGGGCTTACAATAGTATAAATCTAGAGATGATTTCTTCTTCTAGTACCTTCTCTCAAACTCCACTCCGAACTGCCTTTTACAATGCCAAAAGTATTCTTAAATAGACCCCAAACAATAAGGATTAGGAATACATTCTAGAAAGTTCTAGTTGGCATCCACGACCAAAACAGAAGGCTCCAAAAGTCACGTTAGAAGTCGGCACAAAATTAGAAGAATCTAGAAATGGTAGCCAAACTTCTAGGAGGCATAACTTTTGAACCGTAGATCTGATTGACAAACCATTTACATTGTTGAAAAGCTCTCAGAGTGCTCTATAGGCCTATAGACCAGATTTTTAGATCCCCCATTTTTCAACCTCATATGAGGTCATTTAGTGCCTCAAACCTAACTTTGAAGCATTCTTAGGAGGTCTCCAAAAATTGAAAAAACTGCAATAACTTTCTAACCGTGGAACCTTCTGACCTAATTCTTTTTCTAGAGTGTTCTAAATTACAATTATAATAATCCCTCCAATTTACACCTTCTAACTCACCGTAATTATGGCTCTATTACCTAATCCCCTTTTTAAGGCATTTTCATGAATTCCAAGGTGCTTAAAAACTCTAACCCAGAACACTAATAGTGGAACTATGAGAGTTGGAACCTTTATTTGACCCAAATGGGCATCTAGAAATGAAAACACATGAAATAGAAACTATTTCTAGGTATTTATTTATTTTTGGGTGACATAGGATTGCCCTTACACCACTGGATGCTCTTGCATCAGACACCTAGGGTAGATTGAAAAGTGACCCTATCACTTTATGGATGGTAGAGGAAAACCCAAATAGGAAACCTTTTTTGCTGATATCCAAGTTGATTACTCTATTGGCCATGCTTTCCACTTAACCAAGTACTCTTCATACTTCCTATTTCTGGTACTCCTACCCACATGACTATCTAGAATCTCTTCTATCTCCTCCTTCTTAGAAGTAGGAATTGGACATGGCTCCAGCGTCAACCCCTCATCTGCACTCTAAGTCTGCAATGTTGAAGATAAGAGAAATGTGAATTCCATCTAGCAACTCCACCTCATATGCATTTCTCGAGTCATGTTTCTTTAGAATTTTGCAGCAACCAAATTTCTTCATCGTCAGCTTGTTGTAAGTACCTATTGGTAATCTTTCCTTTCTCAAGTGTACCATGACTAGATCCCCTACTCGAAACTCCTTATGTCTTCTCCTTTGATCAGCCCTAGCTTTATATTGTTGATTCATCTTGGTAATGTGTGCCTAGATCTCCTCATATAGGTGCTTGATATGTTCAACAAATTTTTCTACTTCAGCACATGTCCTCTCCCCTTGCTCCATCTTCCTCAACTTTGGTGTAGTCCTTGGGCTACTTCCATATACAATTTGAAATGGTGATCTATTAGTACTCCTATTTATAGAGTTATTGTAAGAAAATTCTTCTTGTGGTAGAATCAAATCCCATCCCTGGGGCTTATCCCCAACTAAACATCTCAGCAAATTGCCCAAACTTCTATTTACCACTTCTGTCTATTTGACAGTCAACAGGTGATGTGTAGAACTCAACTTCAAGTCCGTTCTTAACTTCTTTCATAAATTTCTCTAGAAATACCCCACAAATTTAGTATCTCTATCAAAAACTATACTCCTTGGGAGACCATGTAGTCTTACCAACTCTCTGAAAAACAAGTCTATAATATGGACAACATCATGAGTTTTGTGGCATGGAATGAAATGTGCCATTTTGAATAACCTATCAACTACCACAAATATTGAGTCATCATTACCCCTTTGTGTCTTGGCAATCCAAGAACAAAATCCATACTTATGTCCTCCCATGGCTTTGATGGAATAAGCAATGGCTAATATAGTCTAGTATTGTGACTAAATCCCTTGGCCAGTTGACAAACCTGACAACTCTGTACAAACTTCTTCACATCCTATGCCATTTGAGGCCAAGAATAATGTTCTCTAAGAATGGAAATGGTCTTATCTTGACCAAAATGGCTTGCCATCCCTCCTCTGTTTTTATCCTTAATCAGATTTTCCCTCATGGAACTCCTTGGAATGCACAATTGACTACCCTTGAACAACATACCATCTTGAATCAAATATTCTAGCCACTTGGTTCTGTTAATAGCAACGGGTTCTTTACAAGCTTTCCACACTTTAGCAAAATCAAGATCCTCAGGGTATAGATTCTTGCATTCATCAAACCTAGCTACTTCAACCTGCATTACTGTAAGCAACAACTACATCCTATTCAATGCATCTGCAACCCTATTAGACTTTCCACTTCTATGCTTCAACACAAATGTATAGCTCTGTAGGAACTCTACCCACTTCATATGCCTTTGGTTCAATTTACCTTGGCTATTTAGGTACCGTAATGCCTAGTGATTAGTATATAAAAAAAATTCCTTTGGCAATAAATAATGCCTCCATTTTTTTAAGGCCCGAACTATTGCATAGAACTCTTGATCATAAACAGAATACTTCTTCTTCGCATCATTCAATATTTCACTAAAATATGCAATAGGCTTACCTTCTTGGCTCAATACAGCCCCAATAGCACTGCCACTAGCATCATAATCCACCTAGAATACCTTACTAAAATTAGGAAGTGCCAACACAGGTTGTTCTGTCACCTTCTTCTTCAGCAATTCAAAACTTCTCATAGCTGCCATACTCCATTTGAACTCTTTTCTATCCCCCCTTATTGTGTCAGTTAGGGGTGCACATATGCCACTGAAATTCTTAATTAACTTTTTGTAAAAACTAACCAGACCATGAAATGATCTCACCTTAGTAGCAGACCTTGGAGTAGGCTATTCCAAGATGGATTTTACCTTCTCTAGATCCATTTTGAGACATTCAGGTGATACAAGAAACCCCAAGTAGACTACTTTTTTAACAAAGCTACACTTCCTCAGATTAATCAACAGTTTCTCTTCCCTCAACCTTTCAAGGACACTACGAATATGCAATAAATGTTCTTCCAAAGTCTTGCTGAAAATTAAAATATCATCCAAATAGACAATAACAAATTTTCACAAGAACTTCTTAAGTACCTCATTCATAAGCTACATGAAGGTGCTTGGGGCATCTGTCAATCCAAAGGGCATGACTAGCCACTCATAGAGACCCTCTTTGGTCTTGAAGGTAGTTTTCCACTCATCTCCTTCTCGTATCCATATCTCATGATAGCCACTCTTGAGATCTATCTTTGTGAAGTACTGAGCTCCACTCAAGTAGTTCATAAGATCATCTATTCTTGGCAAAGGAAACTGATACTTGATGGTTATCCTATTTATAGCTTGAGAGTCTATACACATTTTTCACTCTCTATCCTTCTTTGGTGCTAGTACTGTAGGTACTACACATGGACTCAGGCTCTCTCAAATCAAACCTTTCCTCAATAGCTCCTGAACCTATCTTTTTAGCTCCTCAGCTTCAATATGAGTCATCCTATGAGTAGCCTTGTTAGGAAAGCTAGCTCCAGGGATTAAATCTATCTAATGACTGATTTTCCTTAGTGGTGGTAATCCTTCTAGAACATTATCAGAGATGATATCTCCAAACTCACTTAATAAATTTGAAACTTCAAGTGGTATTTCACTACTACCTTCCTTATCTTTTTAAGGAATCAAAGCATAACACATACACTGATGTTTATAGCCATCTAAAAACTTTCTTCCATCAACAAGATAGATCCTAGCACTACTGTATACCTTTTCACCTTCCTTTATCATGGGCTTCAATTTGTGGTGAACTCCATCCTTTGTCAGATAGTATGTGTTTGCATGACCATCATGTACTACATGCCTATCAAACTATCACAGCCTTCCCAACAATAGATGGCAGACATCCATTGGAATAATATCACAGAGAACTTCATCATGGTAACTCCCAATTTTGAACTTCACTAAACATTGTTCACTTACCAAGACCTTACAATAATCCTTCACCTAAGAAATCCAATAGGGCTAGGGGTGTTTCTCCCTCTTGAGATTTAGCTTAGAGAACATCTCCTCTAACACCAAGTTGTCAGTGCTACTACCATCAATGATCACATCACAAAATTTATACTCACAGTTGCACCTGGTAAAAAATAGACTCCTCCTTTTTCCTAGTTTAGTCTTACCATTTAGTAGGACCCTTTCATTTACTAAAGTCTCTCCTCTTTTTGCATCCTCTAAATGTGATGAGTGTGTGTCCTCATCCACATCGGCAACCCTAGCTTGACCCTCAGCTCTCCTATCTGTCCTTCCCTGTCGTTGTGGGAATTCAAAGGCATGATGACCTTCTTCATTACTATGGAAATAGGTAACATGAAAGCCTCCTCTTCCTAAACCTTGTCCACATGCTCTACCTCTTCCTCTCTAATCTCCAAAGTTTTGATCACGAGAGCAGTTGACACCCTCGTTCCTCTAGTTCCTGCTAGTACCCACATCTTCATTTTTCTTTTGGGTCTCATTTTGGCCTCTAGATGACCTACCATTGCCCCTTCCTCCTTAACTACACTCTCTTTGTCTCCCTTCAAACCTTTTATTTAGCTTCTCTTCAACTCATAGGCAAAATTGGTATGCCTATTCAATGTTGGTCATTCTTACCAGACTTAATTCCTCCTGGATGCTATGTTGCAATCCACTAAGATAATGAGCAACCTTCTCCTTATTTGCTTCTACATGCCTTTCCCTAATTAGAAGTTGATGAAACTCCTTCGTATATTCCTAGACTAATTTTCCTGCTTGCTTTAACCCATGCATCTTCTTAAACAAATCAAGCTTGTAGTCAACAGGAATGAACTAATTCTTTAGTTTGTCCACCATGCGATCACACCTTGTGATCTTCTCCTTTCCTCTTCTATTTATTTCCAGTTGAAACTCTTTCCACCAAATTTTGGCATGGCCTTGGCAAACTTAACCCTATTTGGGTCCCTGATATCCTCATACTCAAAGTACTCCTCCAGTTTATTGATCTAGTTGATCAACACATCCGATTTCAGATTTACTATAAATACACCCACATCAATTGTAGGTCTTTTTCCAAACTTAGTAATGGCCCTAAAAAGCCTCTTCTCTACTTGATTTAGAACTTCCCCTTTACCTTTCCCTTCCTATCCAATTTCTTCTTCTTCATTGTCATCCTCACTTTTGTTGCCTGTGGCAACATTTGTTCCTCTACAGAGCTTCTCCTACAACACTTGAACTTGCCTTTGGAGGGCTCTAACCTCCTTAGGATTAATAGCTCTGGCCCTTCCACCATGCTCTCTTCATTGAGACATCTTCTTAACTCAAACCCACAACCACACAGTCCTAGTGCAAACTCCCTCATAGTCAACGCTCTATGTACACACTCAAGAAAACCTACTTTGATACCACTTGACGCGGTCACAACCCAAGACCAGAATGGACACAAAAGGAAAGGGAAACTTTACTAACTATGAAAATATGATAATACACTCAGCACAGAGAAAAAAAACTCCAAAACATGCCCTATGGGCTTACAATAGTATAAATATTGAGATAATTTCTTCTTCCAGTATCTTCTCTCAACTCCACTCCAAACTGCCTTTTACAATGCTAGAAATGTTCTTAAATAGACCCCAAAGGAATAAGGATTAGGAATTAATTCTAAAAAGTGCTAGTTGGAATCCACCACCAAAATAGAAGGCTCTAGAAGTCACGTTATAACTTGGCACAAAATTAGAAGAATCCAGAAATAGTAGCCAAACTTTCAGGAGGCATAACTTTTGAACCATAGCTCCAATTGATGAAGCGTTTACATTTCTAGAAGGCTCTCAAAGTGCTCTATAGCCCTATGGACCAGATTTTCTCATCCCCCATTTTTTAGGCCTATAAAAGGTCATTTAGTGCCTCAAACTTGACTTTGAATCATTTATATCCCTACAACCCTTTTCTTCTCTTTGTCAGGGTTCTTTACAATCAAGTCTATGATGTCTAATTTAATAGGCTTATAGAGCTAGATCTAGGATAAAATAAGTCCTTCTGTTTTAGAAGGTGCTCTTGATCTTTAATTTCTAACCTCAACTTTACCACATCCCCCAAAAAATAAGATGTAGTCTAGAAGATCTTTCCTCTAACTTTCTATTTTTCTCCTTCAAAGAATCCATCCTTCTAAGTAAGGCTTCCTTTTCTATAAGGGAATTCATGGTGATGGCTTCTTTTTCTTTTTCCAAATGAATGTGTTTGGCATCCTATTTTGTAACCTTTCTTATAAGTGTTTCAATATCTGATAATAGTTCATTAGGATCTAGAGAAGTGGTCTATGAATCTATAGGGTCATCTAGGTTTATGAGGTTTCCCTCAATAAATGGAACTTGTCCAGGATTTAATCTAGCATTCAAAGTATGTTTATATCCCCACCTATGGTTTACTTCCTATATCATCTTAAAATGGAAGAAATTCCATGTTAAGAGTATTTAAACCTCCAAGTAAGTGGTACAGGGTCATGTCAAATGCCTTGATTGGGTCTTTGCACGGATCTAAATGTTTCCCCCTTGTTCTGCATCTCCCCCCCTATTTCTAACCTCTTTATGACAACTTTCTCTAACAAATAGAAGAATTTGACTTTTTGGGTTAATGATGACCTAATGGGTCAAGGTCAACCTCAACATTGACCTAAGTTAAGGATGAACTTGACTTTGACCTAGGGCATAGTTGACCTCAACCTGTCCCCAAGTCCAAATTTTAAGTTTTGGAGGTTTTAGGATATTGGGCTTTAGAAAGTTCCACTTTCCCACTTCTGGGTCAATAGTTTCATATTTTGAAATGGTAAAATCTTAAATTGCATTTAATCTAGGTCCATTTCAAGGGGTTAAGATTAATTGGGATTTAATTCTTCAATGTCAGCCTTCTCTAGAAGTTTTTTCCCTAGATAACTATATAAGGAAGCCTTCTTCTCTCATTTTGATCATCCACTTTCTATTCCATTATATCTACTACCTACTTTTCATGAGGAGACAATTTAGAGATAACTTTATTTGATCAATCATCCACATTTGACCATTCAAGCATTCAAGTTTTCCATTGAAGATCAAGGATTCAAGCATTCATGCCTTTGAAGCAATTTGGTTCAAGCATTCGAGATTCATCATTCAAACCCTAGAACTACCCATCATGGTAGCATGATCTTCCTTCAAGATCCTTTGTTCATCTTCAAGATCTATTCATTCTTCCCTCAAGGTGGATTTCAAGCATACAATCATGGAGGTTTTAATTTACATTTATGGTTTTGATTTACATTATTGAGTCCAATATTTCATATCAATATACTTGTTTACATTTCAAATACAATTGCATATCTATTGAGTATCATAGCTTCATTGTTATATCTACTTCTACTACTTGCTAGCATTCTTTATTTTAATTCCATTATTAAGGTTGATTCCAAAGTGGGGTTTGACCAAGGCAAACCCTTCATCCAAACAAAAAAACCAATTTTCTTGTAGGTACAGGTACAAGATAGAGAATTGAAGTTTAGATATGGATACCCTTTTCGGTGAACTTTCAAGATTCATGAACAAAATTTATGTCAAAGAAGTATAGTTCAAAGTCAACTTTCAAGTCAAGGATGACCTTCAGTAAGAGGTAAGCTTATGCCTTGGGGTAAGATTGTGCTCTGCTATATGGGTCAATGTTAACCTAACCTCAAAAATTATAAATGTTTTATAGATTTTCTTTGTCTCAACATTTCCATTCTGAAGTAGGTTGCAAAATCTTATGAAACTATACACAGGCATAAGAAAATAGGTATTTCTAGATTAATTCCATCATGAGGTATGTATCTTATCTTTACTAACTTCAAGCATTTCTAGATATACATTACTTATTCAATTTAAACTCAAAATACACATGAATAGTGGGAATGATAGATGGATTATTAAAGCTCCATTTTTCACTATTCATTTTGGTGAACCCTACAGGATTACCCCCTCTCTTTTGTGGAATTAGATGCCCTATTGTATTTTTGGCATTAGATTTCCTTTCATATTATCTTGTGTGTTGACCTTCATCTTACATTTTGGTGAACCTATTTATGAAAACTCTTTCTTTTTGGTGTTATATTTGCATCTCGTGATAGATCTTGCATGTTTATAAAAATAAATTTCTTTTATACTCTTGCATTTATATTTCAAAAATCCAAAAAAATTGAAAATTTTCTTTTAAAAAACAAAAATATTTATATTTTTCATGCTTTAAGTGTTACTTTGTGTTCAACATGTATGATTTTTTTTTTGAATAGTTTGATGAGGATTTTATTACAAACAAGGATAGATCCCATAATGAGGTACATGGAAGTGAGGACGAGAATTATTTGAATGAGATCTCCATTGATCATATTCCTATTTTATCTTCCTCTACAACCTCGTCTATTTATCTTTACCATAGAGGGTATGCATGGTTAACTTCTGTTCAAAATAATTGGTTAAATGTGTATTGTATTTGATGTTACACAAAATGTCATATATTTTCTAGTCAATGTATGTCAAGCTAACTCAAGTGTGTAGGTGCACTTACAGTACGCCATTTTAAAAAAAAAACTTTTAAAGTTGCCTACCATAAAGAATTTCCCAAAAATTGTTCCCAGTATGCTTAACAAAGTTTCTATGAAGGATTGAATTATTTCTAGGTCCAAATATACAAATGTGGAAGCAAATAGAAGCCAAAGTTCATTTTTCCACCATGGAGAAGCACTTTTCTAATTTTCTACAATGGAGAAGTCAACTTGGGGTTTTCCACCAAAGGAAAAATGAAGTGTAGTGGAAAACTCATTTTCCACTATGACTTTCATAGCACTTTTCTAATTTTCCACCATGGAGAAGCACTTTTCTAATTTTCCACATGGAGAAGCACTTTTCTAATTTTCCACATGGAGAAGCACTTTTCTGATTATTTGCAATGCAGAAGTTAATTTGAGATTTTCCACCAAAGGAAAAATGTGTAATGGAAAACTCATTTTCTGCTTCGCCTTTCGCAATCATTTTCTAATTTTCCATGGAGAAGCATTTTTCTGATTTTTTGCAATGGAGAAGTCAACTTGGGATTTTCCACCAAAGGAAAAATGAAATGCATAGCGGAAAATTCATTTTCCACTACGACTTTCGCAGGCAAAGTCCAATTTTCCACATGAGGAGAGAAAAGGCAAATCTCAATCCAAGATGAAGGTATATGGGGTCTAGCATCAAGATTACTCTAGAAAAATAATTTGTGAATCAATCTACATCAAAATTGTGCCCACTACACGAAAATGGAAAATTCATTTTCCACTGCGACTTTCACAATCAAAGTTGAATTTTCCACCAAAGGGAGAAGACAAGAGTTAGATTTCTGCTATAAGAATTCTAGAGAATTTCTTCCAAATTTTAGCAGAGAATTAACATTGTAAGCATTGAAGATAACATTGTTGCAGATTGAAGACATGGATTATAGAGCATTGAAAGAACAATGGCTGGAAATTTTATTTTATTAATTCTGATTTTGTTGCAGTCATATAGATCAGAATTTAGAAATTCATATCTTTTTACTCATTGATTATTTTTCCGATCGCTCTAGTCAGGATGAAGATAACTAGGTTTGGAAGAACATATCCAAAAATGAGCTCAATCCAAGAGTGGAATAAAAAGATATGCGCCAGGAAAAATGGCTCATTTTTACTTGGCAAAATTATTTATTTTGTTGTCCACTCAATGAAGGAAAGATTTTGATATTGATTTAACATATTTAAATGTCAATTGTTAACATATAATTTAAATATGTTAATATCTATCATTATTAACTTTAAAAGTTAATAAGCATATCAGTTTTCAAAAGGAAAAATATGAGAAGTCGAAGAGACAAGATTAGTTACAGAACTGAAAAGTCACTGGAAGAAACCAAACGGCTGTTGGAGAATGTATTTATTGTAAAACCTTTTCCATTGAGAGAGGCTTCTTTTCTGCAAGAGTAGGTATTGCTAGAGTAGAGGGAAGACAATAGTTTATTTTATGCATTTCATTTCATGCATTGATTTCTGTAATAGATTTGGCCAGAGTTGCAAGCAAATAAAAATCAGAGCATTGTATTTGTTGTGTTCAAAACAAAGAAGAGTTTTGCTTCAAATCAGAGAATTTGAGTATTATTTTCTGAATATATTCAATTAGAGTATTGTTGTGTTCAGTTTTTGACATTGTCTTGCATCTTACGTCAAATAATGAATGTGTTGTAGATCAGAGTATTTGCATGTATTCCTATTGCATAAATTTGAATAATAAATCTTCATTTCTTCATTGCATTCACATAATTTTCATCTATATTGCATTACCGATATCAAGAAATCATAGTAGTTATGGATTCTTGGCATTGGCTAGATTTAGGAGTTAAAATCTGCTTGAGTTAGTTATGTCTAGGGCTGGCTTGGTTTTCCTCTTCCGTTCTCGGGTTAAGAACGTACCCAATTAGTTTACGAACAAACAAATTCATTGAATATCATTGATAAGGGAGCTGTACCTTTCAATTCAGAGGAAATCTATCAATCTCATGATAGATTATCCAACTGTTGGTATCAAATTGTTTCTCACAGGTTCGAGCATGTAAGAGTTACATTGGAAAGAACAATCTGTTTACCAACAAATTTTTGGCGACTCTACTGGGGAAGCGGAAAAGAAGATTAGTGCTGAAGTTTTACTTCCTCAATTTATATTATTATCTCTACTTGAGATTGGCGACTCTGTTTTGATTTTCATCATTTATGGTTGAAGAGTCCAGTGTTTTTATTTTCAGAATTATTATTATCTCTACTTGCAGGAGATTGGCGACTCTATTATTAAAAGACCATGCCCATTAAAGTTGTGAAAGAAAGAAGGCCAGATCCTTCTTTGATTGAACTTCATCAAACTCAAGATCCAGTCTTGCGTGATCTTTTTGATGCTTTTAGAGAAAGCATTACCCATGGAAGAAAAATGAATTTGAGCGTTGAAGAAGATCATGCACTAGTCCTTTTATGGAAAAGTGTTTGTGCCAGGTATCAAAAATTAAAGGAGCTGAAAATAAAATCAAAGTTATTGCACCAGTGTAGAGAGAGGGTGTTGCAGCTAAGAAAAGAATTGAAGGTAGATAATGATGAGATTATAGAAGTTCCACACCATCACATCTCCTATAATTTTTCAGTCCTGAGCAAACAAGAAGTTCAACCAAGAAAGAAAACCAAAAGAAAACCCACATTCAAAGAGATAGAAGCTGAAAGTGATTTCAATTTACAATTTCTTTGGATTGCATTTAAACAAAGCATTGCTGAAGCTGAAAAGAAGAGATTAAGTCTCTCTGAAGATCATCAATCCACTATGTTGTTAAGGTGTGTATACCAGTGGTACTTTAATGTCCAAGACCAAAGAAAGGGGAGTTATATTTTAGCAAAATTGCTTGAAGAAAAACTAGTAAATCAAGAACCAATGTCAGTTAATTGTTCAGTTCTTGGAGAACAAGAAATACCCCAACTTCCAAAGGCACAAATTTCAATGGGCAAAGACACTCTTGATAGTGGTTGGGAAATGGTAAGTGAAATAGAAAATGAGGATTTTTCCAAGGTTTCTTTTGTTCCTGAGGTTACAAGTTTCAGATTTGATGAAAATGATGATCATCTTTTACATAAAGTTTCTTTTGAAAATGATCCTTTGGTTTGTAAGCAAGTGGAATATGAAACCTTTAACTTTGAAGAAGATATTTATAAAAGTGATTTAAAACCTACACAAGTTGATGATGATTCTATGTTGGAATCATTTTATTTCAAAGATAATACAACTCTGAGTTTTTTTGATAAATCTGTGTTGACAAAAAGGCTGGAGCATGTGTTGATAATCATTTTACCAAATCTGAAAATATGATTGAAGAAATGGTTGCAAGAACAAAGTTTGAGCAGAGATTCTCTTTGACTGACAAAGTGTTGCAACATCATGGGGAGGAAAAAGAACCAGATTATATTTTTATTTTCCATGAAATAGAAGCTAATCGAGTCTTGGTGCCTGCTAAATGTAAGTCTTCTTCTACAACCGATTCAAGTATTGAAGTTTTGAATTTGGATAGGGAATTTTCAGACTTGATAGCTACTAGAAAGGATGAAGTTACTTCAATCCAGATTGATCCTATGTGTGATGAAGAATCATTTTATTTCAGCCTGGATTTGAAATCTAAAAGTTCTATTCAAATCGACTGTGATAAATGTGCATATGATGGAACATTATTTTCAAAACTGTTTGAGTATCCTAAATTTTTCAATATTGTTTCAGATGTTGGAATCTCTATTAAAAATGATGTTGTAGAAAGAGATGAAGGTGAGTGTGTTCCCGTACCAAATTCAGAATCTTTATACCTTTCTTCCTCACAAAAAATGATTAATGGTGCAAGAAGTAATCTGCAAGAAGGCACAGATGAATCAGAAATATATGATGAAGAATGGTTGTTTGGAAGGGATTTCTGGGCCACATATTTTTAGCGTACCTTTGGATTTAGTTTTGATTATGATGAAGTTGTCAATGGGAAATGTTTTTGGTTTAACTTGCTGGAGCATAATTTTCTTTTCTAGAAAGGTTCATACTTCTCCCTTCCGGTTAATGGCCATGTGTGAGTTTCTTCCTGCTTGCTCTTCTTTTGGTGAGGTCTCCTCACCTGTATTTGTAAATAAGCTTTTGTTTCTACAAGTTTTGGTGTGTGTAGCTTAGTGTTCCCTGCTTTCTTAGTTTTGGTTTTCCCTTACTCCCCTTTGCCCTCCTGGCAAGCAATTCTTTGATGGTCTTCTTTGTGCTTAGACTCTGTAACCCAATGGATAGGCACTTGTCTTTTGCTAGAGATTCTGGATTCTTTATGCACTTTGTAGCACATAATCCCCATTCAGAGCCAGCTGTAGGTGCACTTTTAGTATGCCATTTTTAAAAAAAAACATTTAAAGTTGCCTACCATAAAGAATTTTCCAAAAATTGTTCCCAGTATGCTTAACAAAGTTTCTATGAAGGATTGAATTATTTCAGGGTCCAAATATACAAATGTGGAAGCAAATAGAAGCCAAAGTTCATTTTTCCACCATGGAGAAGCACTTTTCTAATTTTCCACAATGGAGAAGTCAACTTGGGGTTTTCCACCAAAGGAAAAATGAAGTGTAGTGGAAAACTCATTTTCCACTATGACTTTCATAGCACTTTTCTAATTTTCCACCATGGAGAAGCACTTTTCTAATTTTCCACATGGAGAAGCACTTTTCTGATTTTCCTCAATGGAGAAGTCAACTTGAGATTTTCCACCAAAGGAAAAATGTGTAATGGAAAACTCATTTTCTGCTTCGCTTTTCGCAGTCATTTTCTAATTTTCCATGGAGAAGCACTTTTCTGATTTTTCGCAATGGAGAAGTCAACTTGGGATTTTCCACCAAAGGAAAAATGAAATGCATAGCGAAAAATTCATTTTCCACTACGACTTTCACAGGCAAAGTCCAATTTTCCACATGAGGAGAGAAAAGGCAAATCTCAATCCAAGATGAAGGTATATGGGGTCTAGCATCAAGATTAATCCAGAAAAATAATTTGTGAATCAATCTACATCAAAATTGTGCCCACTACATGAAAATAGAAAATTCATTTTCCACTGCAACTTTCACAGTCAAAGTTGAATTTTCCACCAAAGGGAGAAGACAAGAGTTAGATTTCCACTATAAGAATTCTATAGAATTTCTCCCAAATTTTAGCAGAGAATTAACATTGTAAGCATTGAAGATAACATTATTGCAGATTGAAGACACGGATTATAGAGCATTGGAAGAACAATGGCTGAAAATTTTATTTTATTAATTCTGATTTTGTTGCAGTCATATAGAGCAGAATTCAGAAATTCATATCTTTTTACTCATTGATTATTTTTTCGATCGCTCTAGTTAGGATGAAGATAACTAGGTTTGGAAGAACATATCCAAAAATGAGCTCAATCCAACAGTGGAATAAAAAGACATGCCCCACGAAAAATGGCTCATTTTTACCTGGCAGAATTATTTATTTTGCTGTCCACTCAATGAAGGAAAGATTTTGATATTGATTTAACATATTTAAATGTCAATTGTTAACATATAATTTAAATATGTTAATATCTATCATTATTAACTTTAAAAGTTAATAAGCATATCAGTTTTCAAAAGGAAAAATATGAGAAGTCGAAGAGACAAGATCAGTTACAGAACTGAAAAGTCACTAGAAGAAACCAAACAGTTGTTGGAGAATGTATTTATTGTAAAACCTTTTCCATTGAGAGAGGCTTCTTTTCTGCAAGAGTAGGTATTGCTAGAGTAGAGGGAAGACAGTAGTTTATTTTATGCATTTCATTTCATGCATTGATTTCTATAATAGATTTGGCCAGAGTTGTAGGAAAATAAAAATCAGAGCATTGTATTTGTTGTGTTCAAAACAAAGAAGAGTTTTGCTTCAAATCAAAGAATTTGAGTATTATTTTCTGAATATATTCAATCAGAGTATTGTTGTGTTCAGTTTTGGACATTATCTTGCATCTTGCGTCAAATAATGAATGTGTTGTAGATCAGAGTATTTGCACGTATTCTTATTGCATAAATCTGAATATTAAATCTTCATTTCTTCATTACATTCACATAATTTTCATCTATATTGCATTATCGATATCAAGAAGTCATAGGAGTTGTGGATTCTTGGCATTGGCTAGATTTAGGAGTTAAAATCTGCCTGAGTTAGTTCTGTCTAGGGCTGGCTTGGTTTTCCTCTTCCGTTCTCAGGTTAAGAATGTACCCAATTAGTTTACAAACAAAAAAATTCATTGAATATCATTGATAAGGGAGTTGTACCTTTCAATTTAGAGGAAATCTATCAATCTCATGATAGATTATCCAACTGTTGGTATCAAATTGTTTCTCATAGGTTCGAGCCTATAAGAGTTACATTGGAAAGAACAATCTGTTTACCAACAAAGTGATAAAGATAGTTTCTTGTGTCTACCGAGCATTCTAGAGTTTGCCAAGTTTAGAAGATAGTGACTATCGAGATCACTTAGGTGAAAAAGAGAAGTTCATAGAAAATTAAGTGTTAACTAAACTCACTCGATTAATGAAGAAAAGTTGGATGGAACCAGTGTTAACCAAGATCACTCAGTTACCAAAGGAACTTTGTGAAGATGTAGTGCTAACCAAGTTCACTTGGTTAACACAGGAAAATCACTTTTGAGTTAGTGCCTACCAAGCAAGGTTGGCTAATGAAAGATTTTCTTGTTTTGGCATATTGAGTTCAATGGTTTTATTTGTTGGTTCTAGCTGACTGAGGAGATGAATATTAATTATTCTAAGTTGTATTCAAGCTAACTTGACAATGTGTATGATATAAATATAAGGTCAAGTTGAGGATTGAATATGTGTAAGTGATTAGAAAAAATTAGAAGGATAAGAAGAATATCCTTATGGAGCTACAAAGATACATTCGATCAAAAAGAATCAAATATACAAGCCAAAATTGAGATTTGTAATCAATAATATAGTTGCAACAAAAATCAAGTCATCTCATTGTTACTATCTAATTATTGTAGCAATGAGCTAAATCTATTAATAGAGTTGGGTTAAGAACTATTTGTAGATCCTCTAACAAGGTGGCATTTCTAGGTTGAAGTGTCTAAAGACCTCTAACAGGCCCACTCCTAATAGGGTGATTAAATCCTCAAATAGGGTAACACCTAACAGTGTGTTTTGTAACCTTTAACATTCTTGGCTCCTAACAGGGCTTAGTTTAGAAGAGTGAAAATCAGTAACTAGCTTCAATTGGTGGTTTTTCCCAAATTGGGTTTCCACATTAAATATTGGTGTCACTTATAGGGCATATGCACCAAGTTGTGGTGCCAAAAAGGTGACAAGTTTCTTTTTTTTTTTTCTATTTTCAATAGCATGCACGCACTATAGTGCGTATGCGCTATGGCTTGGTTAGCCTAAGCCATAGCATGTGCGTGCTATTAGCAAAACCAAAAAGGTATATATGATGGGTTGCACACCCGCAACCCATCATTTTCACCAGAATTTTTTGCTATTCCCATAGAGAGTAGTGCGTACATGAGTTAAAAATCCAACATTTTCACCATCCTTTGCCAAAATTCCTCCTCGCTGATGAAATCCAAGACCATAAGCACACCCACAATGATGCCATAAGTGATATAAAATTAACTTTGCATTGTTTGATATGTTTTTCATATTTTTTTGTAGGTTTTTTATATTGTTTTGTAGAGTTTTTACAAATTTTATTTAGATTTGTTTACTTATTTGGATTTCAATTAATTTTTTATCAAGAAATGTCCATAATCAACTGGCAAATCCACAAGAACCTCAAAACCAAAACCCTCCTCAAGAAGAACAAAAAATTCCACAACCCGAACCAATTGCAAGACCTCCGCCAGGCACACAAGAAAATATAATAAATGAAATAGAGAGAGGCAAAACTAAATTAGGAAGACTCATTGCTCGGTTGAAAGAATTCAGACAAACCAATCCAATGAGGGCTCAATTGGCATCATCCCTTGAATCCATTAACACCCAGATAGCCTCAGTTAGTGGTCAATTAGATATTTGATGGGTTAAGAGGGATGAACAAAAAAGATTTTATGCAAATAAATTGTCATATAAGATGTTAAAAAAAAGAAATACCAAAAGGTAGTATATGTGCATTATTTAGAAAACCTGGTGAGAAAATTACTATTAGAGAGGGTACTAAATAATTCCCCATCCATTGGTGCATACACGATGCTATTAGAAATAATTTTTGGGATAGATGGTGGATAGTTTTTGATGCCCCTGCTTGCAACAATCATGAGGTCCCCATGTATTTTTTGAAGAAATTATATTGTGAGTTTTTCTTTGGAGAGATCCTCAATTATTTTGATATATTAGACTCCTAGGGTAGAGGTGGGGGGTCATCATTTGAGAGGCTAGGAGCACATCATGACCCTAATGTAGTTAGGGCACCTATGGTCAAGCCATAGCGTGAGCATGTGACTATTCCTTCAGTTGTGAAGGAACATGTAGAGGCCACTGCTCTAGGGACCATTAATGCTTTGACACAAACCCCCATCCATTCCATGAGCCAATTAGTTGAGGGGAGCCTTTTGTGCATCATGGTCACATGTGCACTTCATGTGGATCCTTATACACATTTGGTACTCATGTTGGAGATGGTGCAGATGATGGGCTTGTCAAGGATCAATTCCTGAATGACACATTTGGCATTGACACACAGGTAAATTAAAATTATAATTTACTAATTTGATCACATTTCATATGTATAGTGAATGATTAATTAATTAGCATCTATTCACATTGTTCAAAATTTAGGGTCAGAGTGTTGTTGGGCCTAGCAGTCCTATGAGTCCAGAGGTATGTATCAATTTAATCATTTTAATTAATACATATATTTATTACGTAATCATATTAAAGATTGACAAAAAAAATTATGCATGTGCATCAGTTCTCCACAGGACCCTCAACCTTTACTACGAACTCAGAGCATAGACATCATACGAGCTTCACACAGGTACAGTTGTTTCATGTTAATTTAATTCATTTGATTATATTTATTTCATGTTTCATGTTAGATGTAACGTGTATTTTATGACATGTAGCTCATGATGTTAGACACACCTCCTCATCTGTGATAATCTGTTGATAGTGGAGTGGCTATAGTTGTGGCTAGCTCACAGCCATTGATGGAGGTATGAAAGAATTTTCTTTGTTTTAGTTGTTGTTTATAATAGTTAGTCTCAAAATTTCTAATGTTATTTATAAGTGAATATATTTATTGACTTGTTGTAGGGTCTCGTCACACCTGATTGTCCATGAGAATTTGAGGTGGACTTACAGAGTGACTATTTGATGGCAGTAAGAAAATAATTGATTTTGTGTGTACATATATTTGATTTCAACATATAATAAATATTGATTCATATATACTTTCTTTGTATCAGTTGGAGTTGGAGAAGAACCTCAATAAGAGGTCGAGTGAGCGTGTCAGGAGGACCCCATCATCTCCACCATCTCCCTCCACACAATGGTAGAGGATGTCAAGAGACTTGTTTCCTTCCCCTTGTGGGAAGGAAAAGATATAGTTGATCTAGAAATTTATATATATAGGCATCAGTGGACATATTCGATACACATTTGATGTTTATGACATTCTATATTTGATGTATGACATTATTCGACTTATGACATTATTGGTTAATATATGATATGTTGTTCATATATGACATTATTGGTTATCATTTTATATTATATGTTTGTTCATGTATGACATTAAATTAGATATGTTCGTGTATGACATTAAATTAGATATGTGCATGTATGACATTAAATTAGATATGTTTATGTATGACATTAAATTCAATACCTAATCTATTCAAAACTTTGATAGAATATATTGATTAACAATAAACTTTATCATTGTTTAAGCATAAGTTAATTATTTGCAATATGTCATCATCATATGATTTATGATCTTGTTCATCTTTAAAGTTTTCCTTCTCTATCATTTGTTTATCAAGTTTAATTCAATACCTAATTAGTTTGAATTTTTGATACAATATTGATTGGCAATAAACTTTATCAATCAAGATCAATTAGGACCTCCTAGCAATAAACTTTATTAGGTAATATTTGTGTACCTCCTAGCAATTGGTCACCTAAATGAGAACCTTGAGATATATTAGGAACTCCATGAAAGAAACTAGTAGTTTTAAATTACTCTATCCAACAAAATTAGATCAAAAGTTCTCTAAACATTTATGTTAAAAATAAGATAAAAATTTGATCACAAGTGGTCACAAAGTTTTTGTAGAAGAAAAAATCATTGTTACAAAAAGAATATAGACAAGAAGAAAAAACACAGTTAGCTTATTGAGCTTCAATACATAACCACCATTCTTTATCATCAATTAAAAAATGTCAGAGATAGTAGAGAAAACATGGATTATTTGCAAAAAAATGTCATTTTAAAAATCATAAATGTAACATAATCACTAATAGTTTTATGTGTTTTCATACGTTAATGGTTGTAACATAATCACAAGTTGATTGGAATGTGTTGTTTTTTATTAGATAAATAGATTTTACAGGGACCTTGAAACCCAAGAGTTAAAACATTAACAAGGCTGATAATAACATGAAAAGCCCAGCCAAAAAAGTTCCAGCTCAAAGCCTAAAAATAAGCACAAGGCCCAGCCGATAGAAAAAAACCAAAGAAAAGGCTAGGAATAGAAACAACATGAAATGACCAGGGAAAAAGCCCTTACAAAAAGCCAAAAAAAGGCACAGAAAGAGACAAAAGAATAGGTAGAGGATTAGTCCTTGTTCTTTCTCTCCAGGTCTTGCATGACCTAAGCTGTCTCATAGGCCATCTTGTTCTCCTCCGCCTCCCTTTGATCCTCCTAGTCCTAACCATTGTTGATGTTTTCCTTTGTAGTATCGACCCCCATTCTAGCTTCTTCCTTGTCTTTCCCATCCTCATCATCCTTCATAACTCTATCTTTGATCTAGCCCATTAAGGATATGACGTTGCTGTTAATCGAGCTTATCATCAAAATCATCTGATTCAAGAGATTATGATTGTAGATTTCTAGGGTGTTGATCCTTCTCTCCGCAAGACTAAGCCTCTCACCATTTTCATCTCTTTTATCAGAGTTTGCTCCATTCCTATTATTCTCCATATGACCCACCTACTCTTTGACCTCCTCCAACTCATGGAAAAGCCATTTGATTGATCTAAAGTTATCGATCATGCTATTGCAGGCATTGTTCAAGAGATTCAGCTCAGTTTCCCTAGCTTTGTCCGAAATAGCCACAATAGCCAGGTCAATGAGTTCTTAAAGCCTCATCTCTTCTTGGTTATCCACAAGGACCTATGGGATCATGGCCTCTCTAAAAATTCCCATTTTCAAGGTCTTGACTTTAAAGTTTTTCCAAGCTTTCCTCCTATTATTTACCTGCACCTCCTCACCCTCAGTCTCAGAATCCAAATTTTGTTCCTCAGGTTGCGCATGAATATGGATAGGTGAAAGAGGTAGCAAAGACATGTCCTGATCTTGCTACATAATCTCATCCTCCAGACCCTCCCTCTTGCATTTCTTCCCTCCTTGATCCTCCTTAATTTCCTCCTACGTCTCCATTTCCTCCTCTTTCATCTCCACATCCTCCTCCTCATCGTTTTCATCTTTCACATCTTTCATAGGATGCTTTTGCCCATGATCCCTAGGACTTTTTCTATTGGGGGTGATGGAGGAAGGTGAGTTCTTGACCTGATGGGTGGCTTTTTTATCAGCGGATGAAATCATGTCATCCTTAGAGATAAAGTTCTGAATGTCATCCAAGTCTAAAGAGTAGCTGGAGCTACCAGAGGTCACATTCTCAATCTAAGGGGGATCCTTGCTTATAGTCTGAGCCTTAAAATGCTCATAGATAAGCAACATGATCCCCTCATGCAACATGAGGTTATCAGAGGGCTTTTCTTTAAAGCTAACCATTGCCTTGCTCAATGAAGTTAACATGTAAAAAGGAAAAGAAATTTTATGGCTATGCCAAAAATGATTCAAAAGAACAAAGTGGTGGCTACAAGCCCTATCAAACCTAGGGTCCAAAGTAATATACTCTATAATAGCTCTCAGAACATACCTCCATAGTTTCTTCATGGTGTCAAGAACATAGTACGTGTCAAGATTCTTTAGGGCTTTCAATTCCTTCTCATCCTTAACAAAATCTTGCATAGTATTAGCTAAGAGCTTCTTGTCCCTAAAAAACTTAAAACCCTCAATCGAGATTTCAGCAACAGTTGAAATCACCTCCTTAGTGATCATGAAAGAAACCCCATTCACATTCACTTTGCCATCCTTCCATGAACCAATCATACTATTGGTCACCTCCTAATCAAAGCCATGCAATTTCATTATGTATCTGGTTATCCCACCCAAATCTAGCTACTCCCAAACTTTGTCCCTGCTCTTCCATTTCTCAATTTCACCTACTAGCTCCTTTCTACACCTTTTTCCAACCATATCTGCACTCTGTGCACCCTCAATTCTCATATGCACCTCATACTACAACATATTGGATCCTCTGTGACTAAGCAAAATGCAGAAAGAATTGACCCTTCTATTGCTCCTATTGTAAATGTAATAAATGACCCACAAAGTGTGTCGACTAGTTCATAATAAATTGCAGCAATTACAATTTCCCATGCTAACTTTTTCAGAAGTACTCTTTCCCCTTAATCCATTCATACTCATAATTGCAAGTTGATCTTCTTCGTACTTCCTTGGATCTTGTTCAGATCAATCAAGCTTTTAACATTCACCAGTAAATTATTTTTGGGATGCCATGTCATACTTTGGCTTGTGTTGACCCCAATATTTGCAAACTTGTCAGCGACTGAGTTAGCTTCCCAAAAAATATGAGTGACGTGGACTCTATTGAATTTGGCAAGAGTCTCATGGGTCTCATCAATAAGATTTGTAATCGACCATGATGGCTTAGAGTTGCCATTAATACATTTTATTATGTTGTTTGAATCCCCTTCAAGCCAAAGATTAGTGACTCAAATTTCAAAAGCCAGTTTGACAGCATTACACGCAGCATTCACTTCCGCAAAGTGGTTAGTTTGATAACCTAGTGGAAGGGAAAAAATCATAATCCCATCTCCATTATCATTCCTTATTATGTCTCCACTTCCCAAAGAGCTAGGATTTCCCTTGGATGCTCCATCAAAGTTTTCTTTATTCCATCCTTCCAGGGGGAGATGCCATTTGGCTTCCTGTCTTTTCATCTTTCTATCTTTTGCCTTCTCTTTTTTTTTGCCACCTAATTCAATATCTCTCCCTTTCCTTACTGAATAGTTTTCCTTTATGTTTGCAAAAACTTTCTTTCCTATCACTTTAGCTGGCTCCTCTTTATCTTTGAAGATTTTTTTATTTCTCTCCTTCCAGATGCTCCAACAGAAATGAGGTAGGATCTAGGAACTTAATTCTTGAAGGTGAGACCCATTGAACATACACTTCCATTGACAAAAGAGATCTAGGAGGTTAAAAGGCACACACCAATTGAATCCCAAGTCTTGGGTGAGGGAAACCCAAACCTCCCCAGAGAAAGAGTAATGAATGAACAAATGATTGCCAATCTTCATCTGATCTTTACATAACTCACATCTACTAGGCATAATATGACCTCTTTTTATGAGGTTATCCTGGGTAATGATTTTTTCCTATAGAGCTAGCCAATAGAACATATTAATTTTTGGAATGAGGCTAGGAATCCAAGCCCTCAACCAAGGAGGAATCTCTTTTAATCTCCAAAGGGACAAGTACCTAGAGGCAGTAGTATATTTCCCATTGGCATCATCTCCCCATACCAACTCATCCCTATTGTTATTTAGGGCCATAGAGTTAAGCATAATCATGATAGGGTTAAGATCTTCAGAGATGAATGAAAAGTCTATCCATCCCTGGTCATTCCTATAGTTACTAACTTTCTGCCCAAAATGGTTGATGCAGTCATTCATCCAGACCTCATAGATGGGGTTGTTCATAAGGGGGCCCTGAATGAGCCAGCTATCAGACCAGAACTGGATATCCTCCCCATTTCTTGGTTTCCAAGAAACTCTAGAATTAGCCAAGTCCCTGGCTTTTAAAAAACCATTCCAAACAGAAAATCCTCTTGGGATATCTTCACTGAAGAGGGTAAATATTTAGAGGGTCTCTTAATATACTTGTTTTCCATAATGTCTCTCTATTCCCTTGTGCTACTAAATATACACCATATTTGCTTAGCCAAAAGAGCCTTGTTGAGGTGAGTTAGCTTCCTAATGCCTAGATCCTTATATTTCTTTGGGAGGCAAACTTTTTCCCAAGAAACAAGAGGATACCTTTTATTTTTTTCAATTCTCATCCATAAGAAGTCTCTCTAAATTTTTTCCATTCTCTCAGCAAATTTCACAAGGATCACAAAGAGGCTCAAAGCATAGAAAGGAAAATTCTGAAGGGTGGATTTAACCAGTTGGCATTTTCCAGCTTGGCTAAGAGAGGTCCCTTTCCAACCAACTAGCTTCTTACTAAATCTATCCATAATGTTGTTCCAGAAAGAATCAGGAGGATTTGTGCCCAAAGGAAGCCCGAGATAGGTAAAGGGAAGCTTCCCCACACTACATCCTAGAATTCTAGAGATTTTCTTCTATCTATCCTCAAGGGTGTTGATAAAGAAAACAGAGCTCTTATCCCAGTTGATGAGTTGCCCCAACCCTCTGGAGTAGATATCCAAGATGTCCTTCATAGCCTTAGCCTCCTTAACATAAGCCTCCCCTCCCATTATGGTATCATCAACAAATTGCTGATGTGAAAAAGGGGCACTTTTAGAAGAAGGTTTAAAACCTTTGATTCTCCCTTTCTTATTCTTCTCAATAAGTCTGCCTAAACATTTCACCAAGATAATGAAGTGAATAGGTGAAAGAGGATCCCCTTGACAAAGGCCATGAGAGGGTTTGAAAAAAATAGAGGGGGATCCATTAACTAAAACTACAAGAGAGGAAGTAGACACTAGCTAAGATATTAGCTTACAAATTTTGTCATCAAACCCAAAAGCCTTAAGCACCCTATCTAAGAAAGACCAGTCGACCCTATCATAGGCTTTAGAAAGGTTCAATTTAAGTAACATCCCTTCCCCTTTTCCAGCTTCTATAGAGTGAATCACTTCATGCACCATCATTATGGAGTCTAAAATTTGTCTACACAGGACAAAACCAGTTTGCTAATGAGAAATAATCAGAGGGAGGAGTTTGAGTAGCCTGAAAGCAAGAACCTTTGAAATAATCTTGTAGAAGATTGGAATGTGTTGTTATTATTCTATAGTAACTAGATTAAGTTAAAAATAAAAGTTTAATAAATAGTTGTGATGTATAAGAAAGAGAGATATCTCACATGAGAGGGGGACAAATCTAAGATGACACATAAGATACTTGTAAGAGGGAGCTATACTTGTTAACAAATTTACAATGCATGTTATGGAAAATCATAGAGCATTTTTAAAAGGAAATAAAAGAGTATGACAAGTGGAAGGAACATGTTTTGTAGACTCGTATTCAAATTTGCATATTGATTTTCTAATGAAGGATTCAAGCACTGCAATTTGGTAGTTTTGGCTCATGTTACCCTTGTATCTCACTCTATCTTGTATCTCACTGTCTCTTATTCCCCCCATCCTTTATATTTCTATTTTTTCCATATCTATGTAGCCATCTATCCTCTTCATCTCCCCCTCACTAATGCAGAGATGTTGAGCAAGAAGTGAGGTTTAAGCACTTTCTTCTTCCTAATCTACCAAACTAAACGTGTGGCCTTCCTAATATCTTACTCCTTTAGGATATCATTTTTGTGGCCTATCCAAAGTGATAGGGTCATTTGTGAACTCCTCCAAGGTGAGTACTTCTCCAATCAAGATCTTGCACCTTTTTCTTTTAGGGATACTAGCCCTATTCCAAGCCAATTTAACTATAACTCTTCACCAATGGCTTCACCAACCCCAATTTTCTATTGGGACACCTTAATTATGTTGAATTTATTGAGAATCAACTCTTGGTTTAACCCTCCAATTGTCATACAGTACAAAATGTTGACTATCATAGAATTCCTTATAAGTCTCCTACTCTAATTTTCTGGACTTAAATTCCTTTAGGTGTAAAACTAACTATTCTATGGGTAGATTCAAACACCCTTTTGAAATTTGTTTAAGACTCCAAAGCCTAGATTCCCAATTCCATTCCTGTAGCACCTAACCCATGTAAAGTACATAGATCTAATAAGGTCACGCTAGGTTTGGTTTTCAAAGTAATTACTAGATAATTGGTGCATGAATTGGTGCATGGCCTCAAACCTCCTCTACTCACCAATATTTATCATCTTCAAATTATGATGAAACACAATAATGTTTCCACTTTTTTCTATTATATATTCCCCCTTATGAAAATACTCATAGAACTAATAAGCCCTTCATCTCCTCCTTGCAACCCTTCTCTACTTCATGTCTCTGCTTGACTCATATCTTAACTATAACACTTCTCTCCCTGAGTAGCATTCACCAATAGTTAATTTCTCCCCCTTTGACTCATATATTTTATTTTTACATCACTACCTTTGATATAAGTCCATTCAATATTTTATCTTCATTAACAACTTATCAATGTTTTTAACTAAATTTCCAATGTTTTAAACTAAATTAGCCCTCTTTCTTAACATCTTTAAAGTTAGTCAATATTAATTATCCATTTTCACATAGTAATATATTTATATTTTGTACAAAATATTTTATATTTACTCATACTCTTATCATCCCTAGTCATGACAAACAACACAGAACAATGAGTTGCCTCTAGCAATTTGATGTTTTTAGTGGAGGATAGAGAATTACAAAGTTGGTGACAATTTGGATGTGTAATGAATGCTAAAAAATGGAGTAAACAAGAAGCCATTAGACACATGACCTACAATGTGGTATTTTCATGCATTCATTGGGTTTCAATATTATGTCTTTTGTGAGAGCAATGTTATCATTACAAAGAGATTCACACCTTGAAGGTGAGTGCAATGTACCCTTCTCAAACATAATCAATTTGAGAATGATTAGGCTTTTCTAAGTTTTTTTGTAGCCTAATTTGGTAGATAAGGGAGAACTCCAAATTGGAGAGGACAAGGTTGATTGAGCAATGATTTGTTCATGGACAATGTCAACCTTAAATTTACATAAGGTTACTATTTAAATTAAGTTTACATTTCAGCTCAAATTATTCCTAGACCTTTCTCGAAGCTTTGGATGGGGCTAAATAAGAATGCTAAAAAGTTATTGTTGAAAGATAATACCTAGATTTAATGTAATAAAATTTCTTTTTTTTGAAGTTGGCATAAAAAGTTACAAGTCAATTTTGAAGGTCTTAAAGACTCCTAAACAACTCGAAAGTGTTTGTAATTAGTGTAGTGAAGAATGTTCAAGAATGCTTGAGAATGTTTGAGCATTGAAGGGGATAGGATGAGGTTAGGGATAGGGTTTATCTAGCCACCTAGAGCTAATAGAGTAGATAGTTCAATCCCACAATGAAAGGTGAGAGAGATTTGGCAGTTGGCAACTTTGTACTGGCCAATATTGCAAGTTTTAGCATCACTTGAGATGGCATTGTAAAATAAAAACAGAGTGTGATCTCCAAAAAGTGAGAGAGTTTATTGTGGGTCTCTACAACATTTTCCTACAGGAACTATAATTGCATCCATACCTCACAAGAGTTCCAAGTATGCCTTGTCAAAGGTCGCAGCCCTATGGTATTTAGTGACCCTTAGGGACATTTCGGTTTGGCATGCTCGAGAATGTTCAAGCACTGAAGGAGATAGGAAGAGGTTGAGGATAGGGTTTACCCAGCCACCTAGAGCTAATTGAGTAGATACTTCAATCCCACGATGAAAGGTGAGAGAGATTTGGCAGTTGGCAACTTTGTACTGGCCAATACTACAAGTTTCAGCATCACCCGAGATGGCATCATAAAATGAAAACAGAGTGTGATCTCCAAAAAGTGAGAGAGGTTGTTGTAGATCTCTGCAACATCATCTTGTAGGAACTAAAATTGAATCCATACCTCGCATGAGCTCCGAGATATGCCCCATCAAAGATCACAACCCTATGGCATTTAGTGACCCTTAGGGACATTCTAGTTTGGTGTGCTTGAGAATGTTTGAGCACTAAAGGGGATAGGAAAAGGTTGGGGACAAGGTTTACCTAGCCACCTAGAGCTAATGGAGCAGACAATTTGATCCCACGAAAAAAGGTGAGAGAGATTTGGTAGTTGGCAACTTTGTATTGGCCAATATTGCAAGTTTTAGCATCACCCAAGATGGCGTCGTAAAATGAAAATAGAGTGTGATATCCAAAAAGTGAGAGAGGTTATTGTAGGTCTCTACAACATCATCCTATAGAAACTATAATTTCATCCATACCTCACACGGGCTCTGAGATATGCCTCATCAAAGATTGCAACCCTATGGCATTTAGTGACCCTTAGGGACATTCTAGTTCGGCATGCCTAAGAATGTTTGAGCACTGAAGGAGATAGGACAAGGTTAGGGATAGGGTTTACTTGGCCACTTAGAGCTAATGGAGTAGATAGTTTGATCCCACGACGAAAGGTGAGAGAGATTTGGCAGTTGGCAACTTTGTACTAGCCAATACTACAAGTTTCAACATCACCCAAGATGGCATCATAAAATGAAAATAGAGCGTGATCTCTGAAAAGTGAGAGAGGTTATTATAGATCTCTGCAACATGGTCTTTTAGGAACTAGAATTGCATCCATACATCACATGAGCTCTGAGATATGCCCTGTCAAATATTGCATCCCTATGGAATTTAGTGACCCTTAGGACATTTTGGTTCGGCATGCTCGAGAACGTTCGAGGGAAGAAGGGGATAGGATGAGGTTAGGGATAGGTTTTACCTGGCCACCCAGAGCTAAAAAAGTAGATATTCTGATCCCACGATGAAAGATGAGAGAGATTTCGCAGTTGGCAACTTTGTACTAGCCAATACTACAAGTTTCAGCATCACCCAAGATAGCATCATAAAATGAAAATAGAGTGTGATCTCCAAAAAGTGAGAGAGGTTATTGTAGGTCTCTACAACACCATCCTATAGGAACTAGAATTGCATCCATACCTCACACAAGCTCTGAGATATGACCCATCAAAGATCGCACCCCTATGACATTTAGTGACCCTTAGAGACATTCCAGTTCGGTGTGCCTGAGAATGTTCGAGAATTGAAGGGGATAGGACGAGGTTAGGGATAGGTTTTACCTGACCACCCAAAGCTAATAGAGTAGACAGTTCAATCCCACGAGAAAAGGTGAGAGAGATTTGGTAGTTAGCAACTTTGTACTGGCCAATACTACAAGTTTCAGCATCACCTGAGATGGCATCGTAAAATGAAAACAGAGTGTGATCTCCAAAAAGTGAGAGAGATTATTTTAGGTCTTTGCAACACCATCCTATAGGAACTTGAATTGCATCCATACCTCACACAAGCTATGGGATATGCCCCATCAAAGATTGCAGCCCTATGGCATTTAGTGACCCTTAGGGACATTCTAGTTTGGCGTGCCCAAGACTGTTCAAAAACTGAAGGGGACAAGATGAGGTTGGGGATAGGATTTACTTGGCCACCCAAAGCTAACAGAGTAGACAGTTTGATCGCACAACCCTTTTTCCACTAAGTTGCAAATTTGAGCAACTTTTACAACTTTCAACAATGCAACTTTGCACAAAAAGTGCAATTTTTACATTTTTCACTTGATTCCAATTCTATGAATTAGAAAAGTTTTGGCAACAGTAAAACCTCAAAGGAATATAGGAGTATAGATAGTTTATGGTTATTTCCTAAAAGTTGCTAAATTGTTTTAAAAGTTGCTAATGCAACTTTGCAATTTTTTGCACTTTTTGGAATTTCAACTAACCACCAACCTAAATGAATCCTAATCATTCCAAATGATTATTATAGACTCAAAAGCACTAAACCAACCTACAAAAGTGCAAAAAATTGCAAAATGCAAAAAGTTTCTAAGAGCAATTTTTGCAAATAATAGTTGTCAAACTAAACATGAGGTTGTATGGTGTTCCAACCATCCAAATGGAAGTTATAACTACTTGAAGGCATGTACTTAAGATCCCCACATGTGGAAAAGTTCATTATACAGATGGTGGACAACATTGGTCAATAAAAAACATAGATTTTATGCCTTTTTACTATTTTTTCAATTATGTACGACCTGTACAGATTGGTGGTGGTACAAGTCTTATATCATTGGATAGAGGGTTGAGTCAGGATTCCATTTCAATTGGTTCGAGGTCTTTATCTTGTATACAAAAAAAAATTATATCAGTTTTAATGTAGGTAGGTTAGATTTACTCCAAATTTGAGAGTTTCAGCAAGATGGAAACCTAACTTGCAACCCCACTATGGAATTTCAATGTCTCTTTGTGGAATACAAGTTAAGAGAGGGTTCTTTGAGATGGAAGAGATTTAGGGCTGTAGGAGCATGGCATCTATTTTCACCAGCAAGCCCTAGATTGAACATAATATTATGTCTGGTCTAGATTTGAAGGAAAAAGAAGGATCAGTCTCCTAAACTGATTAATCTAACCCAAGTGAAGGATGTAGAAGGAAAAGTTTGATATATAGTAGAGATCTAAGGGGTTGAACCAAGTCTGTGAACCCATTTTTTTATGTTTTCCTATAATCCAGCCTAAATTGGCCATTTAGGACTGTGACACAAAGTGGGCATAACTTGATGCTTGAACCAAGTTGTTGGTTAATCTTTTGGAATCTATTAGGGGATTTTGAAGAGTGTTAAAAATTCAAAAATGGCAGGGGGTCCTTTTTATGGTTTGGGAGTTTGACAGTTAAAACTAGAAATTGTCTTAGTAGGAAGTGTTGGTAACAGTTTTGAAATTTGATTGTTGAGTGTTGAGAAACCTCAAGTTTGAGATTTTTCTTATTTATTTGAGTCTATAATAACCATTTCCATCTAAAAATTTGAGTGTTGAAACCATTTAAGAATTATTTTCCTTTGTAGGCCTATTGGTGCCAGGGAGTTCTTAAGTGTTGATCCAAGTTGTTTGAATACCCTAAGTTTGAGGGTTGGGCTTGTGAAGTGGAGTCCACTTGCAGGGTAGAGTCTCCCTATATTAGAAGTCCATTGGATCCTTAGTCCTTGGTGTCTTCAATGAATGTATCTTTGTAGAATGACCTTGGTGTCCCTACACCATTAAGCGATGATGATGAACATGAGTAAAATTATGAGATTTGTGCCTACATGTTACAATGAAAAAGTTGTATCTATTTTGAAATTAAGAACTATAAAAAAAGTTTCAAGAGAAGCTTAGGTTGTGATGCAGGAGGATCATATGCTTATTATAGGCACATTAGATATCCAAGTCATCACAGAGGTCATGGAGAATCTCCTAGAGTCAATTGGGCAATCCTTCAACCAATCATGGCATTTGAAAGCATAAAAAAGTCATAATGTTGTATGATGTCTTGATGGATTTCAATGTTGGAAAAATTGTAATTGAGCCATTGAATAGGATCTAGGGATTTCATAGGGTAGGAGAGTCCTTTGATAGGGTCCTATAGGTTATCATAACCTTAGCTTGTAATTTGATAAGTTAAAAGATTCAAAAAGGTCTTTAAAAACATAGTTTAATAGTTAAAAATTTTAAATCTTGAATGTAACATCTACATGGGCATTTTGGAGGGAAACTCCATAGTTTAAATTTTATGAAGGAATAGGAAGTGAAACTAGTTGGAGTTGGTTAAGGGGGTTAGTTTCTATCTCCCATGTCTATAAATATTTGTTTTGTACAGACTATAAACATAGATTGTACAGACTGTCTCAGAAAAATAGAAGGAAAGTGCTTGGTTTCAAGAGTAATTTGAAGATCTCTTTGCTTTGTGAGTGCTTTCATGTGTTGGAATGATTAGTAACATCTTAGCAAACATTTTTTGAGATTCTTTACTCAGTTTAACATTCAAACTTGAAGTTTTGTTCATCAAATTTCTACAATGTTGGTTGTAGCAGTTTTATTTCTAAGCATTTTGACAGATTTTTGCATCTAATCATCATTGTTCCATGAAATGCTCATTTTTTCTTCATGGAATTCCATTTATATAACTTGTACAAATATTTCTAACCATGAAATGAAGATCTAACTTGAGGTTGGTGACCACCAAATTAAATAAAGTTGTGAAAATAAGGGTTATTTCGAGGGGACAATCGATTAGGAAGAGATTTTCCTTAAGGAGGGTAGTGTTTTTGAGTCGATTCATGTTTATGGTGTTAAAACATAGATTTATAAATTTTGAATTAGTACAAGAAGGCTTGGCATGTGTGAGATTGGTGATGCCCTAGGAACAAGGGTTTTGAGAAGGTGAATTGGGGCTTTTGGGGTTAGGGAACCCATAGACCAAAATTGAGAGGGGATTTTTCTAATTGAAGTCATTTTAGGAGCCTATGAAAAGTTCAAAGTTCATACATTGAGTATTTCTATATGTTGCTTTGTAAATGCACTATTGCTTCATTGATGAAAATAGGGGCAGTGTGTAGAATCTCAGATATTTTCTAAAGGAGTTGCATCTAAGTCTTACATATGTTTTAGAAAAGGATGAAGGGTATCTAGAAAGGTCATTTATTTAAGGAGTCATTTGAAAAAATCAAAAATTATCCATCATTTTGTCTTTCTACTATCATAGACTTGTGAAAATGCATTGACAACATTTGGGTGAATTTTGCATTTTGGCTTGCAGGGTATGGAAACTAAAAGGTGTTGATGGGAACATGCTAGATAGGCTAGAACAAACCTATTAAAGCCTAAAAAAATCCTAGAGTTGACTGTTTGTGGGATTTTCCCATCAGGACCTAGAAGGGTCACTTGGCACATTGTTACAAATTTGCTCATTTTGAGTTGACCTAAAAATTCCATCTTGAAATCTTCCACCTCTTCCACCTTATGTTTTCTCATCTTTTTTAAAATTATACTTAGTCTTTAGGGTACTAATAATCTTATTTTATGTTTTGAAACTTGACTTATTTAATCTTATCTTATATTGAAGCTCTATAAAAGTATTCAAATACCTTTCAAGCCTTTTTACTTCATCATCTCTATAACCCTAGATCTGATATCTAATAAATAAATTTCCTTAGTATAGTTTTTCATACTAAGATATTTCTTTGAGAGACAAGGATGATGAAACTACTAGATTTAGAAATTTAGTTACAATGAGCCTGTAACATGCAGTTTTACATGTTAGGCATACAACTCTAACTTTAAATTCAAATCTCTTATCCTCAAAATTCTGAGATCTAGTCTTGTTACTAATGTCATAATACTTTCTTGATTAAGGATAACTACCTAAATTTATATAATTATGTGACCAACACATCAACATAATAAATATTAAATTTCCAAATGCTAAGAAAATGTTTAACAAATATAGGCCAGGAACCAAATAATATGGATCTATTTCCATGAGATGTGAAATTATTGGAAAGCCAAGATTCAAGTCCACATAAGGTCAAGAACATCAAGATATGTTCCACTATATATGCTTCATCGATCAAAAACTTCCTTCATGAGATTGGGAAACACATAATGGGCATGAACCATGAAGAATAGTTGTGATATGATAAGAATTACCAATAACTTGAGTACAAAGAGTAGAGAAAGGTAAAAATCTATTGAAAGGTTCAACATACTATCCAAAACATGACCCTATCTACCTAATATTAGGAATTAAGTCCTTTGAACTCTTAAGCATGTTATACAAATAGAAAGATAACAACCAAGTCTAGAAAACCATAGTAGTGTTTTCGACACTAACAAAGCCTAAAATCATTTAGAACTATCGATATCCTCCTAGTGTTTGGTGATCCCTTTAAGCTATCTTTTGTATCTTTCTTCATCCTCTTCTTCCTAAATATCCTTTTTCTCTTCTTCCTTTCTACTTATTTTCAAGTACTTATTTAGTTTTCTCAGATTATTAGACCATCTTGTACCATACATATAGAAGTGACAAAAGAATAAAATTATTCCATTGAGATAGTATTAGGAATGACCTATTTTGATGTAAGAGTTCTATTGTGTAGGGTCTCAATATAACCCATGACATTTCCTTCAATAGTAGCACTCTACATTTGGCTTTCTTGAATAGGGTTTTCCTTCCTAGTTCCTACATGGGTAGGCAATTACACTCTAAATTCCTCATTTCTTGCACATTCCTTTGATTTACTAAACTGTGAGTAGACTTTTCATCCTTTGAATCCTCAATTTATTCCTCTTTCTCATAATCTTTTTCCTTAGAACTAATGGTTTCTTTAGGATCCACAAAGGTATACTCTTTCTTTGCTTTACAAGTTGCTTCCTCTTCTTTAACTTTCTTCATAGTGTCTTTCTTACTTCTAAACCTCAACAACCTCCTTTATCCTAAGATAGACTAATTTTTCTTATTTTTTTTTCCATGTATCATTTTTTTATACTCCTCTTATTGGGTTTCCTTGTCAAAATATCTCTGGTCAATGCCAATATATTTTCTTCTTTTGGGGTTTCAATTTTCTAGTTTTGTCAAGGTTACTTTTAGTAGTCGAAGTCTTTCTTTTCACATTTTTTTTATCAAGAGAAAATTATTCAAGGGAAACATGAGGTGAGATTTTATCTTTAGAATATGAGACATAGGGCTTAGCTTATTTTTTCTCTTTGGAACTACTTTTAGGGTTTTTCCTTGAGAACTTCACTACTCTTCAATTTTGTCACAAATTCTAGGAGGGATTCCTAGCTATGGGTAGTTCAAACATCTATTAGTGGTTTTTGAAGTTGATCATGAGAAAAAAAAAATAGAAGAATCCTTGCATTTGAGTGATCTCTTAAGACTATTTTGGGTCATGGGAGTTTCAAAAGTCAAGGGATTGTGAGTTGTTTTGTAAATGGCCTTAAACTAGGCCTAGTTGGCAGACTGAAATATCCAGTTTTGAGTGATATTTTACAAAACAAATATAGTTGGTTTTGGAGTATATTTTAGAGTGAGGAAAATGATATTTTAATCACCCAATATTTTAGGAAGCTCTATGGGAAAGTTTTGAGAAAACAACAAATTAGTGACTAGTAAGGGCTAGTTGGAACAAGCCTAGAAGAGGCAAAATTGAGAGAGTGTAAGAGATGAGTTGCCAAGAGTGTGAAAGGAGTTGGAACATTTTAGATGGGATTTTTTGAGATGATCAAAGGTTTTGGGGTCATGGTATGAAGCCAAGGACAAGTTTTGGTATGTTGGAGGCACCAGGGTCCACTAGGTGCATGGTGAACAATGTGAGTGTTTAGAAGACAAACTGAAGATTTGGGTTATAACCTCTTAGACATGGTTGTAGGAAGATGTTACCAAGTTAGAGACCTCCTCTTGAACCCTAGTAGAGTCTAATTCCTTGGGTAGATTCCAACAATATAAGAGAATCCTAGAGTTGAGTTGTGGTTCCTAGGGGAATAGAGGAGGGCTTTGCATCAAACACACACACTTGTTGTATAGTCACGGATATTCTAATCATTCATGAACTTGAAAAATATCATGTTAGAAATAGTGTTGTGAAAAAGGACTAAAAAATAGAGAGAAATGGCCATCAAATATGCATGATTTCAATAGCTATATTATCCTTAGAGAGAACTATATCTGTCACTACCCCATTATCATCAGATTGAGACCTATTTTCTTTTTTACTTTTTGATTATTGTGATCCTCTGCAATTCGAGGCATAAGATGATTAATATAAAATGGTACTTGAACAAAAAAAACTAATAAATATTGAGGATTTTAATTGATGATAACATTTCATAGATGATTTTGGCATCTCACCCTTTATCACTTGTGCATCAACTTTATTAGCCCTCTTCTTTGGTGACCTGCAAATGAAGAATTAGCACAGTAAAAAATCTAAGATAAGAATTAGCACTCCTCTCTCTCTCTCTCTCTCTCTCTCTCTCTCTCTCTCTCTCTCTCTCTCTCTCTCTCTCTCTCTATTCAATCTAATGAGCCAACTAGATCTGCTCGACATTTTAATGTCTCAAGTATTGCCTCATTGTCTGACTCGCAAACTTTCCAAAGAATCTTATTATATGGTTTTTCACCATATTTTATCAAGTGGAAATTTGATGCAACAACACGGTTTAAATAATGAATAATCTTCCTCTCTTTTGTCCAATCCTCAAATAACCACAAGTTAGGGTTCTTCATAGAATATCATTTAAGCCATGTGCCTGTTACAACCACCGCATCAACATGGTACTCTAAACCTTCACCATCTATAACCGAGTGATCAATTTTTTTTTTGGCTTCAACACAACGACACAAATAATAATTTGTCCCTTCTTCATTTTTTTCAAGTGTAATAACAGCAAAAACATGGCCTATAGTGACAAATGTACAAAATGCGGTCATTAATTCAAAAAATACTTGGGTAAAAGTTATAAAGTTACATATTGAAATTACAAAGATATATAAATATATATATTACCAAGTGTCACTAGATCTGACAAGCGGTCAAAGTCAATAGAAAAATTGATCTCTACCATTTCCAGTGCTTGTGAGGGATGATAGGTGTCAATTGGGTCCAAAACCCATATATCACATTTGTCCACCTATTTAGTTGATTCACAGTCATCCCAATTTTCCTCTGCACATGATGGAAAATAGCATGCGATTTTTCATGTGTGGATACTCCATGAACCTACATCAGAGCTTCTAAAAGAGTGTAACTCACTAGATCCTATTAGTATGCAACAATCTTGATATGGTGCAATGTTAGTATTATCTATCAACCAAAAAAATCTATGAACCGTAGACTCACCTTCCTTACTTAGACCCATTGTAGCATTACACCATTGGACAATGGATTTTGCATCTATCAATATTGCTCCATCTTTGTACTTTAGTTCTTCATGATCCAAGGCTCTATTAATGCATTTGCTTGAACCATTGTGCTCTCCCTTAACATGACAACCTCTATGAAATTTCACATATATTTAATTCTACACAACCTATGCATCCTACTCAACTAATAGAACATCCGTGTATTCTTGAATTGAGATGTGCAATTGTCTGACCAAATAATGTGTCGATGATATGTTATGCCCCTATTAGCCAAATTTCCATAAAATAGTTGAAAACAACCATGTACAAACTCCATAGAATGTGATCGATCATTGCTGATGTAAAAATGGTACTCCCTCAAAATCTTTCTGTCATCCTTTGTACTTGTAGGTGAATGCATGAATGTTATGTGAACAAATATGGAAACCTATTGAGAAGTATAATACTTTTCTTGGACCTCATTTTGTGGTTGTAGTGTGTAGTTCTCTATGAAATCTACAACCAAAACAATGGTATCCAATGGAAACATACGCTTGCACAACTTGAATTGCAAATCCAGCCATCGAGCTCTATGGGTATGCCTTGCATACTCGTAAATAATATTTTCATGAAAAATCTTCATGAACTCATAAACTAGAATCTTTTCAATGACTAAATCACATCTTTTACCATGTTTCCCATCTTTTAGATCATATGTCATTGTCTTAAATTTTTCATAATCTACTATTTCATTTCCAATTGCATGTGTACTATCCATATGTGGACAAGTTGATAAAAGTTGCAAAGAACCACAAAATAAGCACGTACCATCAAAGCATGATGTCTTGTAAAATTGTTGGCCATCCCCTATTTCACATAAAATGTTGGATATGAATTCCCTTGAAGATCTTGGTGGCTCATTCATGTCACAATCTTGCAAAACAAACTGAGAATGCAAAACTACACATATATGCCTAAAAACATCAAAATGGTTAGAAAATTCAATATGTATCCTACAATAACAAGTTGTGCATGTGTGATTTATCTTCACATAAAAAGGTTTACCCATCTCAAAAAATATTTGACTTATTCAAATTTGAGGATACATACCAATAAATTTTGCTAAAATTTGTGTCTGAGTTGAGTCCAAAAAATGTTTCACATTTGTGTCGCAATTTTGGCTACCAATCCTCCTTCTTATGACATCTCTTTGATTAGGGGAAACACATGTGTTATTTTTTCAAAAATCTTTGATCAATGATTTCAATGCTTCACTAATTTCTTTATCCTTTCATGGTAGTCTACCACTAAATGTCCATAACTCATTTTTTATTGGACCTTCCAATCTCTCACGCCTTAGCATGGCTCTCCTTAGAGTACCTCTACCAATTTTTAATGTTTTTCTTGTCTTTCTCATGAGTCAAGATTTCTTCATTTGGCTACTTACTATTGTCGATGTAAGTACTCATCTTGTGATATTACTATCTTTGGTGCGTGATTTAGAACCCACTTTGTCATAAGCACTCATTAGATTCTTTACAATATTTTTTGCATTTGAATCGTCCATCGTTCTTAGCCCAAGAATCTTCATGATAGGCCTAAATTTCAAATTCCTCATCATTTCAAAAAATAATTAGCATTGACCTATAATATTTAATTCTTCAAAAAATAATCTCCACATACGATTAACTTTTCTTTGAAAAGTACGCTTGCTAATCTTGTTAGGTATTGATTTCAAAATGTTAGTATTAATATCAATCAAATATTTTGGTCTTCCAAAATGAATTCTAGAAGGTGTTATAATCTCTTCCATTCTCTCAATATTTTGAACATCAACATAAGGTTGAGTGTATTGTGTACCTTGAACCGAAGATGATGTGCCTTGACAATAAGATGCAAAAGATGGAATATCACCTACTTGATGTGTTGATGTTGTGCCTTCAACATGACATGATGGAGTGTGTATATTGTCGGATCTACAAATCAATATCTCTTCAACATGAGAGGATGATATGACTTCAACATTAGAAGATGGTGTAGTGGAAAATATGACTCCAACATTGGAAGATGGTGTAGTGGACGATATGACTCCAACATTGGAAGATGGTGTAGCTTCACAATTCAATTATCTTCTTGAGCGTAACAATCTCATTCATTCTCTTTGTCTTTCCAATTCTTCCTCTCTTTTTCTTTGTACTGATGGTTCTTGATCCTCTTTGAAAGTCAATTCTTTGTTATTGCTTTGCAATTTTCTTTGCTCACGTAGTAATTTCATTTTATCTCTTTTAATTTCCAAATCTCTCTCTCTATCTTCATTTGTTTGAGTTTTTGGTTTCTTCCTTGGCATGATGATGATTTCTACATGTCAAATTATTCAAACATCTGAATTACTTGAAATGTGTAAATTACAAATTATTCAAATACATATAAAATAGTTGAAAAAAACCATTTCGAAATAGCATTTCATTCAAAGATACAAATTTCAATGAATTCACTATATATTAAACAACATGTCAAATTATAATTGAATTTGTATCTATATATCAACAAACAATATTTAAAATAGATTGCACTAACCTTTTCTATACAAGGAATATTCAAAAAGTCTTCAAATCACATATCCAATGATTGAATTTGGTGTTTCCTAGCTTCCAAAATTGTTGAAATAGTGTTTTCTGTGTTGAAACTTGTGATTTTTGTCAGAACAACAGAATGCATAACAGATCAAAAATCGAGAATGGATGAAATGCGCCCCAAAGCTGCTTTTTTCCCATTTTTAGGTGATTTCTCATAGTGCGTATGCATTATAGTGCATACGCAATATAAAATACATATGCACTATGTGGAAACACATCACTCTCCATCTTCCCTACTCTCTATCCTCCCTACTCTCTCTCCCATCCCCTACCCTCTCTCTCTTCCTACTCTCTCTCCCCTCTACCATCCCTTACCATCTCTCTCCCCTCTCCCATCCTTTACTCTCTCTCTCGCTCTCCCTCTCCCACCACCTACTCTCTCTACCTCTCTCACCCTCTCTCCTCTCCCATCCCCTACTCTTTAGATCTCTCACACACACTCTTATCCCCCCACTCTCTTGTCTATGATCCCCTACTCTCTACATTTGTCACACACACTCCCATCCCCCCATCTCTTTCCCTCTCCCTCTCCTACCACCTACTATCTCTCTCTCTCCCTCTCTACTCTCTCTCTCTCTCCCATCCTTACTCTCACTCTCTCTCTCCCATCTCCTACTCTCTCTCACACTCTCCCATCCCCTAGTCCCACTCTCTCTCTCTCTCTCCCATCCTATACGAGATCTCTCTGCCACCACCTACTCACTCTCACACTCTCTCTCCCATCCTCTACTCTATCTCTCTTACACACACACTCCCATCCCCCCCCTCTCCCTCTCCCACTCCCTCTCCCATTGCCTACTTTCTCTCCCCCATCCTCTACTCTCTCTCTCCTCTCCCATCCCCTACTTTGTCTCTCTTACACACATTCCCATTCCCCCCCTCTCTCTCCCTCTCCCATTGCCTACTTTCTCTCCCCCATCATCACACTCTCTCTGCCACCCCCTACTCTCTCTCACACTCTCACACTCTCTCCCATCCCCCCTATCTCTCTCCCTCTCCCTCTCCCTCTCCCACTCCCTCTCCTACTGTCTACTATCTCTCTCTCTCTCTCTCAAATTCTCTCTCTCCCTCTCTCTACTCTCTCTCTCTATCCCATCTTGTATGAGCTCTCTCTACCACCACCTACTCACTCTCACACTCTCTCCCATCCCCTACTCTGTCTCTCTTACACACACACTCCCATCCCCCCCTCTCTCTCTCTCCCACTCCATCTCCCACCACATACTTTCTCTCCCCCATCCCCCACTCTCTCTCTCTCCTCTCCCATCCCCTACTCTCTCACACTCTCTCCCATCCCCTGCTCTGTCTCTCTCTCACACACACTCCCATCCCCCCTCTCTTTCTCCCTCTCCCACTACCTACTTTCTCTCCCCCATCATCGTACTCTCTCTCAGCCACCCCTACTCTCTCTCACACTCTCACACTCTCTCCCATCCCCTACTCTCTCTCTCACTCTCACACTCTCTCTCCCATCCCCTACTCTCTCTCTTTCATAGACACACACACTCTTATCCCCCCACTCTTCTTCTCTCCCATCCCCTACTCTGTAAATTTGTCACACACACTCCCATCCCCCCTCTCTCTCTCTCTCTCTCTCTCTCTCTCTCTCTCTCTCTCTCCCACTCCCTCTCCTACTACCTACTATCTCTCTCTCACAAGTTCTCTCTCTTCCTCTCTACTCTCTCTCTCTCTCTCCCATCCCTTACTCTCACTCTCTCTCTCTCTCTCCCATCCCCTACTCTCTCTCTTTCACAGACACACACACTCTTATCCCCCCACTCTCTTCTCTCCCATCCCCACTATCTCTCTCCCTCTCCCTCTCCCACTCCCTCTCCTACTTCCTAATATATATATCTCTCTCTCTCTCTCTCAAGTTCTCTCTCTCCCTCTCTACTCTCTCTCTCATCTTGTATGATCTCTCTCTACCACCACCTACTCACTCTCACACTCTCTACCATCCCCTACTCTGTCTCTCTTACACACACACTCCCATCCCCCCCCCCCTCTCTCTCTCCCACTCCCTCTCCCACCACCTACTTTCTCTCCCACATCCCTCACTCTCTCTCCTCTCCCATCCCTTGCTCTCTCACACTCTCACACTCTCTCCCACCCCCTGCTCTCTCACACTCTCACACTCTCTCCCATCCCCTACTCTCTTTCTCCCTCTCCCACCACCTAATTTCTCTCCCCCATCATCATTCTCTCTCTCTACCAACCCCCTACTCTCTCTCTCACTCTAACACTCTCTCCTATCCCCTAATCTCTCTCACACTCTCACACTCTCTCTCCCATCCCCTACTCTCTCTCTCTTTCATAGACACACACACTCTTATTCCCCCCACTCTTTTTCTCTCCCATCCCCTACTGTCTACATCTGTCACACACACTCCCATCCCCCCTATCTCTCTCCCTCTCCCTCTCCCACTCCCTCTCCTACTGCCTACTATCTCTCTCTCAAGTTCTCTCTCTTCCTCTCTACTCTCTCTCTCATCCCTTACTCTCATGCTCTCTCTCCCATCCCCTACTCTCTCACACTCTCCCATCCCTTAATCTCACTCTCTCTCTCTCCCCCATCCTGTACGAGCTCTCTCTGCCACCACCTACTCTCTCTCACACTCTCACACTCTCTCCCATCCCCTACTCTATCTCTCTCTCTCTCTCTCACACACTCCCATCCCCCCCCTCTCTCCTCTCCCATCCCCTACTCTCTAGATTTTTCACACACACTCCCATCCTCCCTTTGTCTCCGTCTCTCACTCCCTCTTGTACTGCCTACTATCCCTCTCTCTCTCAAGTACTCTCTCTCCCTCTCTACTTTCTCTCTCCCATCCCCTACTCTCTCTCATACTCTCTCCCATCCCCTACTCTCTCTCTCTCACCCCCATCCTATATGAGCTCTCTCTGCCACCTCCTACTCTCTCTCAAACTCTCACACTCTCTCCCATCCCTACTTTATCTCTCTTATAAATAAATACACATTCTCATTCTCTCCCTCTCTCTCTCATAGTCCCTCTCCTACTGCCTACTCTCTCCCATCCCCTACTCTATATCTCTTACACACTTCCATTCCACCTCTCTCTCCCTCCCACTCCCTCTCCCACCGCCTACTCTCTCTCTCTCTCTCTCTCTCTCTCTCTCTCTCTCCCATCCCTTTGCCATTGCCTTCTCTCTTTATCTCTCTCTCCCCTCTCTCATTCCCTACTCTCTCTCTTTCAAACACACACACCCATCCCCCCTCTCTCCCCTCTCATCCCCTACTTTTTCTATCACTTTCTCTCCCTCTCCCACTCCCTCTCCCATAGTCTACTCTCTCTCTCTCTCTCTCTCTCACACACACACACACACACACACACACACACACACACTCTCTCACTCCCACTCCCACTCCCTCTTACTTACTCTCTCTCTCTCTCTCTCTCTCTCTCTCTCTTTCTACTCTCTCTATCTCTGCTACCCCCTACTCTTTCTAACATTTTCACACTCTCTCCTATCTCCTACTCTCTCTCTCTCTCTCTCTTTCTCTCTTACACGCATTTCTATCTCCACTCTCTCTCCCTCTCCCATTGCCTACTCTCTCTTCCATCCCCTACTCTCTCTCAAGCTACTCTGTCTTCCCCCTCTCCCATTCTATACTCTCTCTCTTTCACACACATGCACTCCTATCCTCCTCTCTCTTGCTCTTCCTCTTCCACTCTATCTCCCACTACCTACTCTCTCTATCTCTTTGTCTCTCTCTCACACACATATAGCCATTCCCCTGCACCCCCCACCTAGCTCTCTTTTGGTCTTGGTTTGCAATTTAGGCCTCAATAGTGCATGCGCCCTATAGCATGCATGCGCTACTAAGAATTCAATGCTTCCAATAGAATGTGCGTGCTATAGGGCTCACACACTATTGAAAGCTTTGCATTAAACCTAAGCCTAAGGCTTTATTTTTCATTGGGGATCCAACCCAAAGGTTTGGAGTTTATAAATAGGTTTGAGACATGTTTTCTAGCAAACATACCAAAAATGATTGATTTTTCTTGTGTGCTCCCCTTCAAGATTCCTCGTGGTTTGGTATCAAGAAGATCAAGTTACATAGCATTATAGGTCTCTGTGTCTCTGTGCTAGCTATCTAAGCATATAATTTATTTTTAATTTGAAGTATTTCAAGCCTTTCATCTATAATTTATTTTGAATGTATGTTCATTTTTTGTCAAAAACCACCATGTACTAATTGGGCTATAGATTTTAGCTCGTTCATCAAATTTTGCAACAACTTAATTTTTTAGAAACTAGACTCCATTCTACACACTTTGAAAAAAAAGTTTTGATTTTAGATTAGTTTTCAATTATGTCTAGAGGGAGCACATAGATATTTCACATTTTTGGGATGTGTCTAGTTAAAAAAAATTATTTTAAAAAAAATACACATTATAAAATTACCCAAAAAATCTAGGATAAGCTACATAGTGTTAAGTAACTTTTGACTAGAGTGATTAAAGAATTTCAAAAAAAAAGTTAAAATTTTAGGGGGGCCACACTTTGTACTGTGTTATGTTTTTTTGGAATAAACAGTACCACTTTGTGTGGCTGCCTTTTTTGAGGACCTAAAACTAAACCATTTTGAAAAAAAATTAGTAGTTTAGAAACTAGATTCAAAGGACTACGACTTTTTTTTTTGTCATAGCTTAAAATTTTGAGCGTAACTATCTTCAAATTCTTGTTCAAGTTCAAAATTTGCAAATTTCAAGATATTTCTTTTATGTGTATAAAACTAAAAGTAAGGTTAATCATAGATAATATCTTAAAGATTTGCATGTTAAGCATTTGCCGAGTTACAACATTTACTAGTTTAAACTGAGTGCCTTTGTGTTTACTGAGCATCAATATTTCTAGTGAAGTTTTTATTTTTTGTGTTGACATCTAAGGGATCTAGGATTTATTTTTGTGGTAACTGATTCACCACTCCTCTCTTAGTTACTCCTCTTATATTTCCAACAATTGGTATCAGAGCTCCTATTTTTTTGCAAGGAAGGTTGTAAAGACCTAAGATAAAGATCAAGATGTCTTACAAAAGGGAGATCCCCAAGCTGAATAGAGATAACTTCAAGGCATGATAGGAACTCAGGAGGCTGCACTTTGTAACCTTTGGAGATTCAGGGATGAAGTACCTAGACACAAAATACACAACACCTTCTCAAACTATTATTGTTGAAGAAATTGCAAAAAAAAGAGTCAAAACTTCATCTCTCAACTATGTTGAATTTGACGAAGTCAAAGATTGTGGAACTACTTATGAAATATGGATCAAGATGAAAGCCATCTATGGAGGAGATGATAATGTAAGAAGAGATAAAGCTGAAATTCTTAGAGGACAATTTGATTAGATAAAGATGAAAGAAGATGATAACATTGCAAAGTATAGTGACAAAATCAAAGCTAGTGTTTGTGCAATCAAAACTTCAGGAGGAAAGATTGAACATGAGATAGTGGTAAGTAAGTTTCTTAGAACAATTATTCCTATATATGCAATTAGAGTATTAGAAATTCAAGAAATGAGATGCAATCCAAAGAATGATATAACATTGGATGTAGTAGTTGGAAGATTGACAACATTTGAGCTAGATAACTATGATAATTATGTTCGTAGTTCTAGCAATATTGAGTTTGCATTTGAAGCCAATTATTCACTCAAGAAGAAAGCTAAAAATTTAAAATCCAAACAATCTGAAAGCAAAGAGGAAAATAGTTTTGATAGTGATCTTGAAACTATTGAGGCATTACTTGCAAGAAGGTATCCCAAAGGAAAAAGAAAGTAGAAAGGTAAAACTCATTTGATCTATTTCTTTTCTGAAGAAGTTAGACACATTGCTACAAGATGTCCAAAAAAAGAAGACAATGATGAAAAGAAGCACAACAAGTACAAAGACAAGAAGGATTTCAAGAACTTCAAGGACTACAAGGAAAAAGGTAAGCAATCTTGTTTTATGGCTAAAGATTCAGATAGTAATGATGATGATGAAATGGTCTATATTGCTGTAAAAGATGAATCTAGTGATGAAGGAGATAAAATGGAACTTATCTCTCATGTTGGAAAAAATGATACATGGATTATTGATAGTGGTTGCTCACATCACATGACTAGTGACAAAAAAAAGTTTGAACATATGTGTAGGACCAGAAAATGGGTTAAACATCTAGCATATTATGAGAAATGACTAAACTCAATCAACATATACTAAAAATCATCTATTCTACCATGAAACCAACCAAAATAAAGAAAGCAACACAAATTAAAACTCCCTCTTTAGTTGTAGCTCCCATGTCCTTTCTTCTCCATATGATGTTGCTCCAATTGCCTATAATGCATACAATTGAAAAGAAAAAGCCTATGATATGATGATGCTATGAGAATACTAGAAGAGTCATTTTAAGCTTAAGGGAAAAAAAGACCAAGGGACCAAAATGAGACCAATGTGGCTCATTTTATAGCCAACACACAAGAGGAGAGCAAGAATGGACTGTGAGAATGACCCATAGTGGGGTCCCACTGGGCGTGCCAAAATGTATATACTAATATGTTAGCAAGAAAAACTAATCTATTAAGAGAACAAAGCATTAAATAACAAAGATTAATATAACATATAAGAGAGACTAAAGAGGAACCCCTAATTAGGAATTTGAGCCAAATGAATGGACTCTCCCAACAGGAATTAGCTCTTTGCTTGGTAGACGAGTCTAAATGAAAGATTAATATGTATGCTCAAAGGGCTTCAAGTTTGCTTCAATGGTGGAGATGGGTAATGGCGAATTGGTAGCTTTGTGAGCTCTCAATTTGGCATTATAAGGGTATGGTTAAGGGATTTGGCTTCTCAAACTAGCATTATGACTTTAAGTCAAGGATTGTGATGAAATGGCTTGGGAGGGGATTCAATTTATAGGCTAAGGGCTTGAAGGTTTGAGGGCTAAGATGCAAGGATGGGAAAATGGTTAAGGAGGGCTAGGATTGCATGAGAGGAGAGCACATGGATTGTGCTTCCTTACAGCCAATCAAGGAGTGACACATGTCACGGGGTGACAAGATGGAGGAAAGGGCAAGGATGAGTCAACAAAGGAGGCTCAAGGGATAACATCTTCATAATGGTCTATAAGAGCAATGAATGGTCTTGTAAGAGTCTTTATGGCTTTTGTAAGAGCATTCATGGTTGGGTGGTTGGGATATTTTGGAAGGAGTTGAGATTGTTGAATTTTCTTGGCTTAGGAAAGTCTTAAGCTTGCTTAGGGAATGTGACAAGGTTGGGGGGGGGGGGGGGGGGGGATTAGAGGTGATTTAAGATTAGATTAACCTTGTTAGAGATGTGCAAGTGGATGGCATTCAACAAGAGTGGGTGAGTTAGTAGCTAAGCTTGGTTAGTATGGGTGGATGGGGTGGATTAGGCTAAAAGGGGGTTTGGGGATAGGCTTAGGGTTAGGATAAATAAAGTTTATTTATCTCATAGGTTTGGTTTGAGGAGATATTTATTAAAACATTTCAAATAAATATGAGAATTAATATTTAACCTTAGTTAAATATTTTGAGTTGGGATTAGAGGTACAAAATGATGGGATTAGCCTTTAATCGAAATTAAAGAAGGATTAGAAGATTTTGGAAGAGGTTAGTGATTTTAAAAAAATTGGCCAAGTTTTGGGAAAAAAATAAATTAAATATTTATTTTGAGATTTTTGATCAATTTTTTAATTAAATAATTAATAAATAAGGAAATAATGTTTAAATAAGATTTAAACATTTTTGGGAGGGATTCCTTAATTAAATATTTTTAATTAAGACAAAAGGATTTAATGGCATAAAAATAAATTAATTAATTAAATAAATAAATAATTAATAAATGATGATGTCATTAGGGATTTTTTAAAAAATAAAAATACTTTATTTTCTAAGGGATTTTAGGTGTCTACATTTTTCCCCTCTTTGATGTGATGCCAGAAGTGGCATGGCATCAAAGATAAGAAAATAAGATGCCCAAGGCTAGCGCAGAAGAGGAGAGAATGGACTGCGAGATGCCCCCTCGAGAAGGCGGCGCGAAGAGAAAGCGAGGCGTGACAACTTCTTGAGAAAATCAACAATCCTGGATGAGCAAGGAGACTCAGATTGGTTTAAGAGAAGAGGTTTAGTTAGCTCAAACTTTCACTATGGGAGAATGATAAAGGGAGAATCAGAGGCACAAGAGGAAGCAAGCTTAAGATCTCAGGGATTGCAGCAGATGAAGGAGCGGAGCGCTGTAAAAAGGAATCCAGGATAGGGAGATGGATGATGGGATGAGATAAAGCTGAGGCAATAGGATTTCAAAGAGTCAAATTGGTGGAAGATGGGTTTTGGAGATCCCTAGGACTAGGATTGTGGATCTTGAAAGATGAGTCTTGGTGGATTGATTGGATAGGTGGATCCCTAAGACTATGATTGTGGATCCCTAAACCTAAGAGTGATGATTGATTCTAAGAGATACAGTTGCACAAGCTAGGGTAGGAGAGAAGGATGCTGGATATGGATGGGGGATAATGGAGATGAAAGGAATCCATTAAAGCTTATTGAGCGGGGGGATACTTCAAAGAGAAGTACCACCATGTAGTTGAGAACTAGATTTGCTATAGGATTGTTGGTTAATTGCCAAGGTTACCAAGAACATCAAGGCCTTTTCACCAACTATCCACAGGACTGATGGACTGACTCAAAACAAATACGCAAGGATTGCCCCAGCATCACACATGAATCTCAGAAGAATCAGAGTGGAACAGACACTGGGTAACCCACAAGCAGAAAAGAAAAACAAACAAAAGACTTGATCAAGACCTTATGCCCAGATTGCCCCATTTGAGACATACCATGATATGGAAGATCATGGAAACTTTGAGGAGGGAACAAAAAGATTGTTTGGAAAATATACTTCAAGACCCAAAAGGGAAGATTCCAAATCGAAAGAAAGCAAAAATCCAAAGGAGAACCATTTGCCAACGAGATGGGTAGGACGAGGTACTAACAGACCAAGATCAGACATGAGAAAAGCTATATCCTGCAAGGATCTATCAGAGAGCACCTAAGCTGATGGATCTGGATGAGTGATGTGTTTGGCAAGCTGAACTAAGAAGGATAACACTTTGGTGACATGAGATCTAGCTAAAGGAAGCATTGGAATAGCTAACCAAGGGTTTTGTAATGTGTGCAAGATGCTAATCAAGGAGCAACTGACATGAAAGCTTGATAGATACAATGGTACTAAGCTTGAGAGGATGTACAAGCTGATAGACCAAGATATGTTACAAATGTATAAGGTTGTTCATGTTTGGGTTTTGTGAGATGGAAATGTTTGTGAAGGGTGGGATGTCTGCAATAGTTGATAGGTGGATAGGTGGATGGTTTGCGAAAAGCATAAGTAAAAATGGGGTTGTTTGTGTGCAGGTGATAGGATACAAGCTAGGATACAAGATTTGGCATATAATACAAGCTAGAATATGGTACAAGCTTTGGACAAGATTCATATATACAAGCTATGATACAAGATTTACAAGGGGGATACAAGATTTACAAACTTTGGTATAGATTTACAAGCTGAGGTACAAGATTTACAAGCTGTATAGGATTTACAAGCTATACAAGAGATATTTACAAGCTCCATTAGATTTTGGATATTTGGTCGGAACACTAAGGGACCAAGAAGGTGTTTTATGGGATGGTGGGTGAATGGATGAGGGATAGGATAGTGATAGATAATGGATTAGTCTTAGTACACAAGGCACTTGAATTACTAGATTTTCACCAAGGTACCTATCCAAGGCGCTTGAATTTCCAAGTTTTCACCATTGGACGCTGATTTCTCTTTACTATTTTTTTTTGTATTTTTCAAAAGCTGGGTATACCAAGGATCTTCAATCATAGAACCTCTTGAGATGAATGATGTTAGTAGGATCATTCAAGAGTTCGCCTTCTGATGTAGATAGTTGATAGGATCCATAGCCAAAGGATGCAGTGACAATACAAGGACCAAGCCATGTAGGTTCAAACTTGCCTTTCTTTTCTCGATCTACTTGGACTTTCATATTTTCTTTGAGGACCATGTCACCCAGCTAAAAGTTTCGTGGAAGCACTTTCTTGTTGAAATTCCTTTTGAGATGAGTTTGATAGACTGTGAGATGATCATAGGCTTGTTGTCGCTTCTCGTCTAAGAGATCTAGTTGGGTGAGCCGAGCTACTCTGTATTCTCCATCTGATATTTTCCCTTGCAAACATATGTGCAAGGAGGAAAGTTCAACCTCTATAGGTAGTACCACTTCAGCACCATAGACTAAGGAGCATGGATTTGTGCTTGTGGATGTATGGAAGGAAGTTCAATAGGCCCATAGGGATGGATTTATTTGTAGGTGCCAATCACGACCAGAATCATTGACAACTTTCTTTAGGATTTTCAGGAGGGTTTTGTTAGTTGCCTCTGCCTAGCCATTACCTTGTGGGAAATATGGACTAGAGAAGCAGTGATGGATACAGAGGGAAGTGCATAGTTCTTCCATGTTGATATTTTCAAAGTTACCTTTGTGGTCAGTGAAGATGGTGGATGGGATGCCGAAGTGGAAAACAATGTGGTACAAGATGAACTTGGAGACTTGAACTCTTGTAGCTAAGACTAGGGCGACTACTTCCACCCATTTAGTGAAATAGTTTGTAGCTATTATTATCCACTTATGTCCATCTGATGAGAGAGGTGTGATAGTTCCAACTAGATCAAGGCCCCAACAAGCGAAAGGCCAAGGTGGTGCAATAGGTTGTAGATCTTGTGCTAGAGCATGCACAAGATTTGCATGCTACTGACATGGGAGACACTTTCTGAAAAAGTCATAGGAATCTTCTTCAATGGTAGGCCAATAGTAGCCTACTCTAAGGATTTTTCATGCTAGGACAATACCACTCGTGTGGGCACCACAAAGTCCAGAGTGTACTTCTTTTAATGCCATCGTGGCCTCATTTTCATCTAAACATCAAGAGAGAGTATCATGATAACCTCGACAATATAGGGTATTGGCTATGATAACATAGCGGGATGATTTTTGGATGAGGTTCTAGCATTGGGTATGTGTGTGAGGTGAGGGGATATGATACCATCATTAAGGTAAGAATGAATCTCATGGTACCAAGGGGATTGGGGACCAACCAAGATACAAACATAGTTTGAGTCATCATTTGCATAGGCAGGTGTGAGGAGCTGATCGAATAAAAACTCATATTATGTAGCTGCTTGAAGAATTTCCAAGAGTGAGCCGATAGTAGCCATAGCATCTACTGCTTTGTTCTACATTCGAGGCACTTGTGTAAACTGAAGCTTTGTAAAATGCTAGGTTAGCTGATCAACTAGCTCTTTGTAGGGTAATAGCTTTTCATCTTTAGTATGATATTCATTTAGGGCTTGCTTGATGATGAGCTAAGAATCACCAAAGATTTGTAACTTAGTGATGTTCCATTCTGTAGCTATCTTTAATCCTGCTATGAGGGCCTCATATTCAGCTATATTGTTGGTGCTAGGGAATTGTAGCTTGAAGGCTTTTGGAATGTAATCTCTTTGAGGTGTGACCAACAATATTCCTACCCTTGATCCATGAGATGTGTATGAGCCATCAAAATAAAGTTTCCATGGGGGCTATTATTCAATTAGACAGACATGTTCATCTAAAAATTATATGATCAAAGGATATGTATCTACTAGAGGCGCATCAGCTAGGTGATCTACTATAGCTTGCCCTTTGATTTCCTTTCTGTCCACATATTGGATGTCAAATTCGCTAAGGAGCATAACCCATTTGGCCAAATAGCCTATAAGTGCTATTCTGGAGAGCATATACTTGAGAGGGTTGATCTTGGAGACTAGTTGGATGGTATGACTTAGCATGTAGTGGTGAAGCTTTTGAGTTGAGAAAACAACTGACAAACAAGCTTTTTCCAAAGGAGTATAATTGAGTTCATAACCAACTAGGGTTCTACTAATGTAGTAGATGGCTCTTTCTCTACCGTAGTCATTGAGCTATCCTAGAAGTGCCCCTAGAGCAGTAGGCGTTGCTGATGTGTACAAAATCAAGAGACAAATAGGAAATGGAGGAACCAAGATAGGGGGATTGATGAGATACTGCTTGATCTGATCAAAGATGCGCTGACATAAAGGATCCCACTTGAAGTTCTCATCCTTCTTCAGTAATTGTGCAAATGGCATACACTTATTTGCAAGCTGGGAGATGAAGCGCTAGACAGATTGAAGCTTTCCTTGAAGAGAGCAAAGCTGTCACAGTTTCTAGGGAGGAGGCATGTCTAAGATAGCCTTGACCTTCTAGGGTCGATCTCGATACCTCGTTTAGAAACTATAAAGCCTAGAAGCTTGCTAGATGTGACCCCAAAGACACACTTCTTAGGATTTAGCATGAGATGATATTTGGCAAACCTATCAAAGACTTTCTCTAGGTCAGCAAGATGATCCATGAAGGTATGAGATTTAACCAAGATATCATCCATAATCCTCCAAAATGCTATGGATGAGATCATGAAAAATGGTTGTCATAGATCTTTGATAGGTAGCCCCAGCATTCTTTAGGCCAAAAGGCATCACATTGTAACAAAAGGTTCCCCAAGGGGTAGTGAATGATGTCTTATGCTGATCCTTTTTTGCAATCTTGATTTGATTCTACCCAGAAAATCCATCCATGAGGGACAAAATTTCATGTCTAGCTGTAAGATCTACAATCATATCTATGTTGAGCAAGGGAAAATCATCTTTTGGACAAGCTTTGTTAAGATCTCTGAAATTAGTGCAAATTATGATATCACCGGAAGGTTTAGTGATAGGGACCATGTTGGAGATACACTCTGAGTAGTTGATAGGTCAGATAATCTTAGCAGCTAACATTTTTTCTAATTCAGCTTTGACTAGTAATGCCACCTTGGGGTGCATTTTTCTAAGCTTTTGTTTGATGGGCTTGATCTTTGGATCGACTGCAAGATGATGAACTAAAAACTTTGGATCAAGTCCTGGCATGTCCTGATATGACCATGAAATTGGCCAATGTTCTCTCTTAAGACCTCAAAGAGGAGGTTAGCTTGGTCTTATGATAGGGATGCAGCAATGTGAACAAGTCTAGGGATCTCTAAAGAACTGATGTTGACTTCTCTAGTATCCTCAATTAGAATAGAAGACACCTCTAGTCAATTATCTTGAGGAGGCAATGCTAAATCCTCATGTTCTGCTTGTGGCTCTAGATTTTCTTGCTAAGGGGTTCTCTTCGCTGCCTTAGCTAGTCTTAGATTCACCTTAGTTCCAGTTTTGGGTGTATCGGAACTAGGTTGGGGATTTTCTCCAAAATACTCCTTGGGATCTAGCTTGTAGATATAGGTAGAATCTAGCTTTTTTTTCTTGTGAGGAGTTTTGGCTCCCATGAATCTAAGAAGCACTTCCTCTGATGTGAACTCATCAATGTGTATGATGCTTGGTTGGTCCCAATCTATGAGTTGTGGATGGGTGAGTGGAAGGTCAATGAAATGGATGGATAGTTCTTGGAGAATAGTCTTTGAGGAAGATTTGGTCTAGGATATCGTCATAGGCTCTCTTTTCAACTTCCTTAGGAATGTCTTTGATTTTGAAAGGGTCACGGTGAATGTTCAAAAAACTGGGACTGTCTGTATTGGTGCCCCCAGTTGTGGGTATGCCAAAGCCAAGCCCTGACTTCGATTCCCACTTGTGTGCATCAATGGGGCACTGCATGCCTCTTTCCTCTGGTCCTAGACCACCACCTTGATAGTTCCATTTGTCAGTGATGAGCTTATGTTCTTGGGGATACTTCTGGCTGAAGTGATCAAGGTGTGCTTGATTTCTTGGAGGTGCATCATTATGTAACCAATTGTTGATATCTGGAGTGAGCTCCTCATGAAGAGGGATTTTTGAGGATATGTATTGAGGAGGTGGAATCTCATTAGCTTTGTGATATTTCAGTCATCCATGGGTGTGTGGATCAAGTGGGAGTGCCCCGACAGCAAATGCATCTGACAAACTATACTCTTCACAGCCTTTGTTATTGATCTTCACGGTAGACAGGGTGGAGGTGAGGATGGTTTCTGGGTCATTACAAGTGTGGGATGAGCTGGTGATGGCTATGCCAATATCAATTCTAGGGAAATGGTTTGCATATGAAGCTTTAACCACATTGCAGTAAGAAAATAGTTCTAGATCAGCATGGATGGTTACCTCAGTGCCCTGATGCAGACATTTGATGCACTGATGGTAAGTGGATGAAACTACTTTCATGGCATGAATCCATGGGTGATCGAGGAGAATTTTAAATGGTAGGTTTAGATCAATAACATGGTAGAGTGTTTCTTGAATGACTGGCCCAACCTTGATTGGTAGAAAAATAGTTCCTTCTATGGCTCTTTCCAAGTTGTCATAAGCTTTGATGGTGATAACCTCACTGATGATATTTGCCTCAATATACCTAGCTTGTTTTATGAATTTTAGGGTGCAAATATTCAAGGCTGATCCATTATCTATCATTACTCTTTTTACGGCAAAATTGGATACCATGATGGCTATGCAAAGCAGAAGGGTGTGATTTGGCTTGACCACGGGTATGTCGGTGGGTTTGAAAGATAGGGCACATAAGGAAGATAGGTGTCCAACAAGATTAAAAAAATCAATAGCGTTGATATTTGAAGGGACATGGGATTCTATGAGAGTATTATCAAGGATATTTTTGTATACAGGACTAGTGCGGAGAAGATCTAAAATGGAGATTTGGGCTGGCATGTTCCCGAGGTGTTCCAAGATATTGTACTGGCTTTCTGATGGAGTTGATGGTGCTGGTGACACTGGTGGACCTGTGATGTTAAATTGCACTCTTCTAGTGGTGACTGCACACTCATTGTTTGAGCCTTGGATATTGATAACATTGACAGAAGGCTCTTTTTCAGATATACAACTGATGAGGCTACCATAGTCTATGTAGGATGAAGTGTGGTCATTGTTCTTCCCATGCTGTTGGTTTGGCTGGCAGTTGTTGGTGTTATTGTTCATTTAGATAGGTGGTTTTCCAAGATTTCGATTTTTGTGAGGAGGAAAAGCATTTTGATAGATCTGTAAGCCTACATTGGGAGAGGTTTGGGCACCAACGGTGATTTCTTTTTGATCAATGAGGTCTTGCACATAATCTTTCAGTTTCATGCATCTAAGTGTAGTGTGACCTTTTACCCTATGAAATTTGTAGTACTCATTATCTTTGTACCATACAGCTTTGGATTGGCTTGGGTCAATTTGCTAGGTAGGAGGAAATTTCATGAGGTTTCCCTTAACTAATTTCTCAAAAATGACATCCAATGGCTCACCAAGGGGTGTACAGTTTCTAGGTGCAGGTTGGAATCTGGGCTTTTGTCCTATAGCTACATTGATGGCATTAGCTTGATTGCTAGACCCTTGGAAGTTGGGTCTTGGATTGTGGTTTTGATAGCTTTGGTGATTCTGCTGTTGGTAGTTGATAACTTGTTGATTGTTTGGTTGATATGGTAGGCTGGACTAATTTTGAGAAGGACCAGCAATATTCACATGTCTAGTGTCAATGATGCCATCTATTGCAATTTGCTTATTTTTGTTCCAATACCTAGACTTGTCATTGGAATATGATTGATTTTGGTTAGCTTCCTTGTAAATATTGACCACACCATCTTTAATGAGTCCTTGCTCAAGGATCATTCCTTTCTCTTTGATATCTTTGTAGGTCTGCAAACAGTTCATGGTCATGTGGTGAGCCAAGCTAGGATGGGCATTATCAATAAACATTTTCACCAAATGGTGCTCTGGCAAGGTGCAAGATATGCGGGTGGTAAGGATTTACCATCTTTGCAGATATTCGGGAAGGCTTTCTCCACCTTTTTGCTTAGTGTGGACAAGATCAACTACTGATAGCTCTGTTTCAACAAGATGGGCATAGTAGGCTACAAATGCCTCAAATAATTCAGCAAAATTTTTAATTGTGTCATAGGGGATTCTATAAAACAATTCAAGAGCTGGTCTAGCCAAGCTTTTGGGAAAGACATGCGAGAGGAAGATGTCATCATATGCCACTTCTTGGCAGTGCATGTAAAACTCTTTGATATGTGTGACAGGGTCTCCTTTTCCTCTAAATTTGTCAAATTTGGGTGTCTCAAAATGCTTGAAAAATGGTGTCATGGTAATGGCTCTGTCAAATGGGTAAGGACACACATTCTCAAACTTGAAGGTTTTTGGATCATTTCCCTCTTGGATTTTCTTCAAAGCTATTTTCATGGCTTCCCATTCTAAATTAATGGATGATGGCTAGGGTGCCCCCAATGTAGGAGTGCCCTGAGGTAGGTATGTGCTAGATGGGGCAATAGAATATGGATGGCTTTGAGGTATGGGCTAGTAGGGATTGTACATGGCTTGGGCAACTGAATGGTGGATGATGGGTTGTTGAGGTGGAGGTGGCACATATTGCTACATGTGTTGTGAGGCTTGTTGTTGATATTGGATTTGAGGTTGGGATTGAGGGATGTAGGCTAGCTATGGGATAAATGGATTGCTTTGTGGAGGTAAGGTATAAGATGGTTGTGAAGCTTGGGGAAAGGATTGGGGAGCTTGTGGAACTTGGCTTTGGATTTGAGGAGTTTGACCAATATATGTGGGTTGTGCCCCCATTTGGGAAGGTATCTGCATGGCAAAAGAGGCCAAGTAATTGGTGGTTAGTGGTGGTGGATTTCCTCCTAGAACTGGCATAGAAAAATAGTTGGTAATAAGAGGTAATGGATTAGTTGGTGGTGGGAATTGAAAGCTTGGGAATGGAATTGATGGGGTTTGATAGCTTGGTGGCTGGATTTGAAAGCTTGGTAGAGTGGTGGTAGGAGCTTGGGTCACTTGAGAGCTTGGTGGAACAGTGGTAGTAGTTGGTGGGGTTTGATAGCTTTGTGGAGTGAGGGTAGTAGCTTGTGGATTTGTGGCTAATGGCACCAAGCTCCAAGGACCTAGTGGAAATGATGGAATTGTGTTTTGAGCTGAGGTAAACAAGCTGGGGGTGATGAAGGATTGATTACTTGGCCCCATGGGTGGTATCCCTGTTGTATATTGCTGAGGTTGGCCAAAGATACTAGCACTGATTTGGGAGATGGGTGGATTTGGAAGGCTGGGTTGGGGAGCAACAATAGTTATAGTGAAGGGAGTGAATGATGAGGTGTTTTGGGCAAAGGGGGTTTGGGATGGAGTGGTATGGACCAATGGTGGAGTGGTGGTGGCTGGATTAGCTTGTGGAAGGGAGATTTCAACTTGAGTGGAGGCTGGTATGTTTGGGTCTATTGGATCATATGGGGTGGGTTGAGGCTCTTCTTTTGGCACATATTGAGGATAGTTCAAATCATAAGAGCCTATGGGTGGTGGGAGTTGTCCAAACAATGGGTGAGATGGCTCTGATAGGAGAGGAGGTCTTCCAAAGTCGAAGGCTCCAATGTTGTCCCTTCGAAAGTTAGCCATGATTGTTTCCTTGTTTTTGTCTATAATGGCATTCATTAATACTGCATTTCCTGGTTGGTTTATGAAAGCTTCAATGTCAGTAGGTGATGGTATAATGTTCTCTGGGCTGAAGGATGGTTGACTACTCAAGGGGAGCGAACCTATTTGATCCAAATTATAGGGCTCCATTGTTTCCTTCTTCTTCTTGCCTAAGCGAGTGATGGGTGGCATGAAAATGTAGAATGTTTCCTAGAGATGAGATGCAATAATGCTGATGGATGCAAAAGGAGAAGGATTTTTTATGAAAATTATTTCCTAGGTTGAGGAAAATCTATATAACAAAACCTAAGGAGGATTGGGTTGGGGATTCTCACTTCAAAGATATGTTGTTAAAGCATGAAAGGTCTGCTTTCCTATGTGCAAGCTTGGTGGTGATTGTGTCAACTTAAGGATAGACTAATGATCCTTTAGGAAGAACATGAGATTGACCACTTGTGGATCCCAACCTTTAGCTCAAGGTGATGAGGGATAACAAGTGACAAAGCTAGATTACCCTAGACAAAGCTCTGTCAAAGGGATAACCTTGGTGAGATCGGTGGATTTGGAAGATGTTAGGAATGGCAAACTTTTAGCAAGGTAACAACAATTTTGACGGCTTGGATGCGAAGATTTTTTGATTGCTGGCTAGATGGTTTGGTTCTAAATGAGATGGATGAGCTAAAATTCTTAAGGGGATGACTAAAGATGGCTGGCTTTCTAAAAAGATGACTCTAAAGTGAAGCTTATGCAAGAAGATGTGGAGAAACAAGGGGGTCTAATCATAGAAATCATGCCTAGTTGGTAAGGCATAAGCAGGGTTAACTCCTAGATGTTGGTTAAGTTGTATAGTGTGGTCCAAACAGGCATCTTGAAGGGCTTCGTCGGTAGCTTTTTCCTCTGCTTTGTGGAGTTTGGCAATTTGAGGACTTGGTGTTATTTCATTTCTCTTGGCTGAAAGTTCTTGGTATGCCTGAGATGGCTTGAGTTTGGCTTTGTGAAACTTCTGTTTGGGTTTGGGTTGTTCTAACATGAATTCTTGAATCTACTTGGCTTTGAGAGATCTCAGTTGTTTTGCTTCAACTTGTTCGACATCTGGAACAGGCAGTGACTACGGTAAGTATGCCCTAAGCTAGGATTGACCAAGTTTGGCAAACATTCATTCAACAAGTAAAAAATCAAGCAATAGATAGGAACAACTAGATAAAAGTTTTTTATTCTCAAAATGTGATACTTGCACCAACGAGTGTGTATGTTTTACAAATGTTTCGATCAGTCACTTCAAACACATTAACACCCTAGGTGGTTATTTTCAAGGCTGACAGTTGGTTTAGCTAGGGAGTCCTCGATATACCCAAGGTACATGAGGCCCAAGTTCATAGATGAAACCAAAAAGATGTCACACAACTAAGAGGAGTGGTAACCTACTTCTCCTCTTTCACTTCTCAAGGGTATAAAGTTTCTTGAGGCTTAGCCCGAGTGACAAAATCTTGATTCCAAGAGAGGTGTCTTTAGATTCACCTCTCAATTTTTATACTCTGTCGAAACGCTGGAGTTGAGGTCGTCCAAGGAGTGATGAAATCCTCAAGCAAGCCTCCTAGAAATTAAACAAGATTTTGGATCCTAATCTTATGCACCCAAGATGGCCTCGAAAGACGACAAGGGGAGAGAAGACTTGGATGATCTTGGGCTAAAAAAAACACATTTGCTCTTTTACCAACTGACTCTTATGTGTGCTGATCTAGACCTTGCAAGCACTCATGTTTAAGAGACAATGTTTAATTCCAACTTTGAAATGTGTCAACAAAGAAAAATTGATGAAAGAATGAGAACAAGAAGAAGAGTTAGGGTCAACAAGAAAGTAAACCCGCGAGCGCAGAGGCCCTCCATGTCAAGTATCAATTAATTTTATTTAAGGCATTCAAGAGTTGGTGTGATTTTGTTTTAAGCTCAAAAAGAAAGATGTGTAAACCTCAATTTCAAGCGCATGCCCAGAGGCCCTCCACGTCAAGATTTGTTCAAATTTTAATGCCCAAATGAAGTGTTAGCGAGCCTAATGTGCATTCAAGAAATTTTCTAAGTTGGAAAAACTAATAAAAACACAAGTAAGTGAAGTTTGATCTTTGTGGAGCACTTAACACCCTCTTAGGTGGACCCATCCCCATAGATAGCATTGAGATTACAACCAATGGTTAAATTGATGGGTGATTAAAGAGGGTGAGTGCAACTACAAACTCACTTAGAGTGTCTTTATTTAATTTTTATAATTTAGAAAGTTTTCAAAATGTAGATTCTTTTTATGTCCCAAAAGATGATTATTTGATCTATGGCATTCAAGATTGGATTTGTTGTTTTAATCATGCATTCTAAGAAAAATTTGATTTTAATCAATGGCATTCAAGATTGTGTTTGAGTGACATTCATTCAATAAAAAATGTTTAAACATTCAAGTTCATTTTAGCAACATGCATTCAAAGACAAGTGTTTAGACATTCAAGTTCATTTTTCAAGTGCATTAAACCATGTAAGGAGAACCTACAAAAAACATGATTGGTGGTTTCATATGTGCTCCAACTTGCAATAGCTACAAAAAGCCAATTTGATTAGTAATCCAAAAAATCTCAAAAATTTGAAGCTTAACTATGAGGAAAATAAAATCAATTTTTTTTGTTCTTTTTCTTAGGCGTAAAAATGCTTAAAAAAACCTCTACTCTATGGAATCACCAAAAGTTAAAATTTGATTTATATTCCTTTTTTAAATTTATTTAACTAAAAAGTGTAGGAACAGAGATGTTAAAACAGAAATGTAACAATAACAGGCGGAGACGATAGTTCATTAGGTGGAGATGCCAATCTGTGAAGATGCTGAACTACAGAGGCACCAATCTACGGAGACATTGAACTGTAGAGATGCTAATTTGCAAAGATGATAGAGAAAGAGGCGGAGATGACATTTTAGTTTGGCGGTGCGAAAAATAGGAAACTAGGTGAAGACGTTGAACTGCAGAGATAACAGTTCAGTTTGGCGGTGACGGAGATGATAGAGTATCTGGTGGAGATGATAGTTTAAAAACACAGATGCCAATCTATGGAGATGATAGTTGAGGTTGCAGAGATGACAGTTTACCAAACGCAGACGATAGTTCATCAGGTGCAAACGCTAATCTGTGGAGATGCTGATCTGCAGAGACGACACTGTGCGAACAGAACTAAAATGCGCAAATTTTTCTATATTTTTTTATTTTTTTGATTATTTTTGAGTTTTAGAGGGTATGTTTTCTTCCCAAGTGCATTCTTCAACCTGCAAAAATAAGTGAAACACCCTACAACTCACTCAAACAACAAAAAATATTAGATTATTAGAAAAAACAACATATAGATAAAAATGGATGATTAAATGATCCATAGTGGGGTCCCACTGGGCGTGCCAAAATGTATATACTAATATGTTAGCAAGAAACACTAATTTATTAAGAGAACAAAGCATTAACTAACAAAGATTAATATAACATACAAGAGAGACTAAAGAGGAACCCCTAATTAGGAATGTGAGCCAAATGAATGGACTCTCCCAATAAGAATTAGCTCTTTTCTTGGTAGATGAGTCTAAATGAAAGATTAGTATATATGATGGGTAATAGAAAATTGGTAGATTTGTGAGCTCTCAATTTGGCATTATAAGGGTATGATTAAGGGCTTTGGCTTTTCAAACTAGCATTATAACTTTAAGTTAAGGATTGTGATGAAATGGCTTGGGAGGGGATCCAATTTATAGGCTAAGGGCTTAAAAGTTTGAGGGCTAAGATGCAAGGATGGGGAAATGGTTAAGGAGGGCTAGGATTGCATGAGAGGAGAGTACATGGATTGTGCTTCCTTATAGCCAATCAGGGAGTGACACATGTCACAGGGTGCAAGGATGAAAAAAAGGGCAAGGATGAGTCAACAAAGGAGGCTCAAGGGATAATATCTTCATAAAGACTCTTCATAATGGCTTGTAAGAGCAATGAATGGGCTTGTAAGAGTCTTTATGGCTTTTGTAAGAGCATTCATGGTTGGGTGGTTGGGATATTTTGGAGGGAGTTGAGATTGTTGACTTTGCTTGGCTTAAGAAAGTTTTAAGCTTGCTTAGGGAATGTGACAAGGTTAGAGGGGGGATTAGAGGTGATTTAGGATTAGATTAAGCTTGTTAGAGATGTGCAAGTGGATGGCATTCAATGAGGGTGAGTGAGTTAGTAGCTAATCTTGGTTAGTATGAATGGATGGGGTGGATTAGGCTAAAAGGGGGTTTAGGGATAGGCTTAGGGTTAGGATAAATAAAGTTTATTTATCTCATAGGTTTGGTTTGAGGAGATATTTATTAAAATATTTTTAATAAATATGAGAATTAATATTTAACCTTAGTTAAATATTTTGAGTTGGGATTAGGGGTAGAAAATGATGGGATTAGCCTTTAATCGAAATTAAAGAAGGATTAGAAGATTTTGGAAGAGGTTAGTGATCTTAAGGAAATTGGCCAAGTTTTGGGAAAAAATAAATTAAATATTTATTTTGAAATTTTTGATCAATTTATTAATTAAATAATTAATAAATAAGGAAATAATGTTTAAATAAGATTTAAACATTTTTGGGAGGGATTCCTTTATTAAATATTTTTAATTACAACAAAGGGATTTAATGGCATAAAAATAAATAAATTAAGTAAATAAATAAATAATTAATAAATGATGATGTCATCAGAGATTTTTTAAAAAATAAAAATACTTTATTTTCTAAAGGATTTTAGTTGTCTACACTTGGCAAGAGATTCCTTTGGAAATCCTTGACACATATGACACAAGATGAAAAATGTAAGATTGTATGATATATAGAAGTCAACATGTCTATAAATGCAAGAGGATCTATGACATGTCATGTGACACGTCAAAGCCACTTATAACCAAGAATCTATGACGATGAAGACTAAATATGGTTATGCATAAGGAATAAAAATATATGGATTATGACATATCTTAGCCAAGTGTAAGGATAAAATCTATGATGTAAGATGTCCATGTGTCATGATGATGTCAAGATTATGTTGGATATTTGAATTAAAAATTCATTATTCCCCACAAATGGAAATTAGGAATTTGGATTTAGAGGTGGAAAATATGAGTTAGGAAATTGAGAATTACCATAGTTGTGAAGATGAATCAATCAATTAATAATATTAATCAATTGAGGATGTTAATTAGGAATAAAGATTAGCAAATGCAAGATGAAAATGGGTTATTTGATCCTATATGACAAATTAGTAGATGATTGGCCAATTTTATTAGATAAGTGTAGGATGAAATATGATGATTATGTAGATCAATTAGGATGATTATGGGTAGGCCAAATCCATGGTCAAATTGAATGACTAATTTAGATTAATAACACGCTAAGGACACATGACATGGATTAAGAATCTGTAACATTTAACAACCATTGTAAATGCTACAAGATCAAATTTGATTGATAAGGTTGATCATAATAACATTGACTGATGTTGTCAATGTTATTAAAATGGTTGATAATATCATGATATGATACTGAGGGACTTGACAATGTCAAATATCACATGATAGGAATGACAGTATGACCTAGCACTGAGAGCCATGACAATACTATTGTCAGATCAGTATGTTTGATAAGATTGATAGACTTTCAAGGCATTGAAAGACATTACAATGCCTAGGGTTAGACAAATGATGATTTATTTAAGACATTTGACATACTTTATGTTGATATGGTTGATTTTGTGTGATTCTAAATAGATTTGAGTTGATTCCAGGTTGATTTGATATGATTTTGATGATGTTGAAATAGTTTTGGATTGATCAGATATGATTTAGAAATGATTTGTAATTGATGTAAAAATGGATATGAATGATGAAGAATATTGTGTTGGAATACTTTAGAATAATGGACGGGGGGTGAATCAGTTATCTAAGGTCTAGATGAATAAATAAAAAATTTCACAGCTTAGTGAACCCATAAAACATTATTCATCATGCATGCATCCATAAGATTATGCAATCACTTAAAACTTGTAGGTTATTGTCAAAAAAACTTGCAAAAATGTAAACATGAAACATAACAGATTCATCAATACACTTGACACAATGATTTATATGAAAACTCAATTTGAGAAAAACCACCAGTAACATGCTACTCTTTTTCACTCTTCTGAAGTGATGCCCTCTGAAAGGCCAACCCTGTTAAAGGTTACAATACACACTATTAAATGTGACCATGTTAAAGGTTTTGAATCACCCTATTAGGAGTGAACCTTGTTATATTACTTTAGGCCATTCACTTGGAATGTCATCATGTTAAAATATTTACAAATGATTGCTAGGTCAACCTTAATCCAAAATATTTACCCCAAATTGATACAATTGTTAGAGAGTAACAGTATGGCTTGATCTGATTGCATCATACAACTTCATTTGTAGATTATAGATCACTATTTGGTCCTCCATTCTACTTGGCCTTCATATATTGCAACTTTGATAGCTTGTTCACCCTTCAAGCATTCATACCCTTAAGCCTTCTTTCTTAACATGCTAATGCAGACTCTTCTCTTAGGTCACTTGATGAAGCATAACCCTCGACCCTTCACCTCCAAATATGATATCATCAACAAAAGTTTTAGATAGAAAAATACCTTTTCTTTTCTCTATCTTCATGGATAGATTATTATTATCATCAATCCTTTCAAATCCAATCTTCACAAGATAATTATGAAATCTCTCATATCATGCTTTTGTTGCTTATTTCAAACCATATAGAGCTTTTTGTAATCTACATACAATGTTCTTATTATTAACATCGACAAATCCTTCTGGTTGTTCTATGTAAACTTCTTCCTCCAATATGCTATTCAGAAATGCAAATTTAACATTTATTTGATAAACTTTGAAACCTTTGTATGTAGAATAAGCAAGTAAAGTTCTTGTTCCTTCCAATCTAGCAATAGGAGCAAATGTCTCTCCATAATTAATTCTTTCTTCTTGTGCATATCCTTTGCAAACTAATCTTTCCTTGTTCGTTGTGACTTTACCATTTTCATCTAACTTGTTTCTAAATACCCACTTGGTGCTAATCACACTTTTGTCTTCTGGTCTATGAACGAGAGTTCATGTTTTGTTTTTCTCTATTTGTTCAATCTCTTCTTCCATGGCCTTACTCCATTCCACATCTTCTAATGCATATTTTACTAATTAGGGTTCCTTCATGCTTAGAAAACATATATCATTTCTCAATTTTTTTCTAATAATTGGTCTAGCATCTTTATCTCCAATAATTTGAGTAGCAGGTTGATGTCTTTTCACATATATAGACAATCTTGATTTAGTTCTAGTTTCTTCAATTTGTCTTTTATCTTTAGAATCACTGTGTACGTCTCTATCAAGAAACTCAACATTTCTACTAATCTCAAAATTAGAATGTGCTTCAACTTCATTCTATAACTCAACATCTGAATGTAGCTTAGTTCATGAATGCAACTTGGTATTCATAGCATGTGACTCGGCAGTCATTAAAACTTGCTCTTGGTTAGTAGCTTGATGTGCAACATCTTCTTTAGCAGACATATATTCATAAAAGTATACAAATGATTTTTATTCTTCTAGTTCCTTCATAGGTTCAGCCTCATATACTTATGTATATTCATCAAAATTCACATTTGCACTTTCTACAACTTTGTTAATGCTAGTATTTAAAAACTTATAAGCTTTACTTCTTGTGGAATAGCCTAAGAATATACCTTCTTCACTTTTTTCATCAAGTTTACCATTCTTGAAATCCTTAAGAATGCAACATTTTCTTCCAAATACTTTAAAGTATTTTAAATTAGGTGAGTATCCATACTATAATTCAAAATGTGTTGAATGAGTACCTTTCTTGACTTATACATGGTTCAAGGTAAAGCCAATTGTACTTACAACTTCTCTCTAGTATTTCAAAGCAACATTTTTCTCCATCATAAGTGTTCTAGTAGAGTCCATTATAGATATGTTCCTTCTTTTAGCAATTCCATTTAATGGAGGGGTTCTAGGGGTAGATGTCTATCTTTTGATTCATCTATCATTATAGAACATCTCAAACTGATTTGATGTGAATTCTCCTCCTCTATCAAATCTCAAATGCTTCATACTTTTACCTATTTCCTTCTCAACTCTTGCTAAGTACTACTTAAACATTTGGAAAGCATCAAATTTTTTCTTTAGAAACACAACTATCATCATTCTAGAATAATCATCAACAAAAAACATAATGTATTTATCTCCCTTGTAGCTTTGCACATCAATTGGTCCACACAAGTCAGTATGAACAATCTCTAGTATCCCTTTAAAAGTGTAAGTTTACTCATAAACCTTTAATTTGTCATTTTTCCTAACTTACATTGCTTGCACATTACATTATTAGGTTTCTTCAACTTAGGAAAACCTCTAACTTTTCTCATGTTATTGATACTAACTAGGTTGTCAAAATTAACATGACATAACCTCTTGCTCCATAGCCACCCATCATCAAACTTTACAACTAGACAAGTAGCATCCTCTATGTCAAGATAGAATAGATTACTCCTAGTCTGATCACCTTTTCCAATTAGTTTCCCATTTGAGTCATATATTTTAGCAATTTTGTTTTCAAAATCAACCTTACATCCCAAATTATTCACTTGTGAGACACTCAACAAATTATAGTTAAGTCCTTCAACATAGTAAGCATTATCACATAAAATCTTATCTGTGAGTTTGATAGAACCTTTTCCTTTTATCAAACATGGTGCATCATTACCAAATCTTACACTATTTCCATCATAATAATTCAGGGTAATGAACTTACTTTTATCTCAAGTGATGTGATGTGAACACCCACTATCAATGATCCATCTGTCATTCTTTTTCACACAAGTCACAAGTGCAATTGCCTCATCTTCATTAGATTCATCCTTCATTGCAACATACACCACTTCATCATCATGTTTATCAGATTCATCTTTTGTTTTCTCTTCAGGAATGTAGCATGACTTCTTGCCTTTGTCATTGTAATCCTTGTTGTCTTCATCTCTTCTACTATTGTATTTATCACCACCTCTACAATTCTTCTTCTCTAGACATCTAGCAGCAATATGACCAACTTCATTGCAATTAAAAAAAATGATGGGTAATTTACCTTTGAACGTGCCTCTACCTTTGTAGAATCTTCTTGCTAGTAGTACATCAAGCTATTCTACATCCTCCACATTTGTATCACTATCACTAGACACAAACTTTATCTTTTTATTCTTCTTCTTCTTCTCATCAAGGTTCCTTTAATGACACTTTAGCTTTGAAAGTAGATTCAATACACTCAAGTTTTTAATTATCAAAGTTAGATAGTTCAAAAGTAGTGGTTCTACCTACCAAACCTTCAAGTGATAGGTTATTCCCTAGAATACATCTCAGTTCTTGAATTGTAGAAACTCTAATAGCATATATAGGTAGTAGTGTTCTTAAAAAATTTCTTAGCATAGTATTATTATCTATAATACTAGTAGCTCCTCTTATTGCATTAACAAATTCTTTTATCCTTGCAACATATTGATCAATATTTTCACCTTCTTCCATTCTCATATCATCAAACTTACCTCTCAAACTTTTAGCTTTGGCTCTTAGAACATTTGCATCTCCTCCTTAGATAGTGATTAGGGAATCCCACATTTTCTTTACATTGTCAAGACCTTTGATATCATCAAATTTGACATAGCTTAGGGTAGAGGTAATCTCCAACATTGTCTGGTTATGTTCTTTCTTCTTTTTCATATCCTCGATAGTTGGGGCTCCAACAGAATTGACATGCTCAGTGGTAATGGTAGATTGTGCATGATCTTCAAGTCCTCCAAGGTGTAGCTTCATCAAAATTTTTCATGTAGGAAAGTTATCTCTATTAACCTTGGGTACTTCTCTTTTTGACATCTTCACCTTTGTGCTTCTAGTACCTTCAAACTAGTCCTCTTAAGTAGATAGCTTTGACACTAATTTTTGGAATACTATAGAATAATTGGGGGGAGTGAATCAGTTATCCAAGGTCCATATGTATAAATAAAACTTTTCATAGCTTAGTGAACCCATAAAACATTATTCATCATTCATGCATCCATAAGATTATGCAATTACTTAAAAATTGTAAATTATTATCAAATCAACTTGCAAAAATGTAAACATGAAATAGAATAAGTTCATAAACACACTTGACACAATGATTTATGTAGAAATACAATTTGAAAAAAACCACCAATAACATGCTACTCTTTTTCACTCTTCTGAAGTAACACCCTATGAAAGGCCAACCTTGTTAAAGGTTAGAATACACACTGTTAAATGTGACCCTATTAAAAGATTTCAATCACCTTATTACGAGTGAGCCTTGTTAGAGGACTTGAAACCATTCACTTGAAATTTCACCTGGTTAAAAGATTTACAAATGACAATTAGGTCAACCTTAGTCCAGAGGATTTACCCTGGACTGGTACAATTGTTAGAGAGTAACAACAAGGCTTGATTTGATAACAACTTACAATTTTATTTCTAGATTATAGAACACTATTCAGTCCTCCATTTTGCTTGGCCTTTATACATTGTAGCTTTGATAGCTTATTCACCCTTCAAGCATTCATACCCTTAAGCCTTCTTTCTTAACATGCCAATGTAGACTCTTCTCTTAGGTCACTTGATGAAGCAAAACCATTAACTCCTTGTCTTCCTTAGGTTCTTGCACATGAAAACATTTGCTTCTAACCAACCATTCCTATAAGTAGAAAATTAAGATCTTTTGCCACTCATTATCCATCATCCAATTTAGGGTTAGGATAGATTAGGTAGGATACAATGAATCTATCCCACATTCCATATCTCTTTTATAAACTTCTCCTTGATTCCTCTTTGAATTCACCTAAAAAATGGCTTACCTTGAATTCTATGCCACCAGCTCATCAACCTTATCTTCCACCTAGTTCACATAATCCATGAAAATAAACTTGTTGGCTCAGATCCATCAAATTCATCATCTTTTAAATAATCCAACCACTCAACATTATCTAGCTTCTGATGCTCGACATATACTACATTGCTTAACATCCTCTATGAAATAACTTAGCATGAACTAAAGTTTACTAGTGCTCAACATCAACTAAACTGTTGAGATTTGATTGAAAAGATCATTGCTAAGAAATATTATTGAAAGAGGGAGATTTTTGAAGAAGACTATGTGTTTCAATCATTGTTTTGTCACTGATGTCAAAATTGCTATTTTCTAGTAAGACAATTGCTTATAAGATTCAAGTACTATCACTTAGTTGATTGATAAAGAGGATTTGATCAATAACAGGTAACAATAGCACCTAGAGGAAAGGTTAAATTATTATTATGTAATGAAGTACAAGGATCAGTTAAGATAGTGATGACATGATGTATTGATAATCTACTTAAGGTTACAAAGGTTGGTTACACTTAGAAATTTTAGAAGAACAAGTTACATGAAGTTTGTCTACCAAGCTTGACTAAGTGGATATAGGTGCCAAGAAAAGTCAGTGCAAGCCAAGCAGAAAGTTAGTTGGAGCTGAGTGAAAGAAAATTCTAGTAGATGCCAAGAAAAATAGTTGATGCTGAGTAAAGTTTACTTGATGTTGAGCATCACTAAAATTTAATTGATGCTGAATGATCATAATTGATGTCGAGCAACGCAATATGTGCCAAGAATCAAAAGGTTAATAATGCCAAGCTTCTACATTATTTAAAAGATAAAAGATTCACTAAATTTGAGCTGACAAGTTTGTTTTCTTAGAATATGTGACCTAGGTGGAAGATAAAGATGATGAGTTGGTGGCATAGAATTCAAGGTAAACTATTTTTAGGAAAATTCAAAGAGAATCCTAGGAGAAGTTTTTAGAAGAAAGATGGAATATAGGGTAGATACATTGTATCCTACCTAATCCATTCAAACCCTAAAATGGATGATGGAAAATAAGTGGCAACGTATCTTAATTTTTTATTTATAGGAATAGGTGGTCATGAAGTAAGAGAGTTGGATGCAAGAGTTAAAAAGAAGGTAGGAAGTCAAGGACTCTACTTCATCAAGTGACCTAAAAGGTGATTGCATTGGTGTGCTAAGAAAGAAGGCTTAAGGAGAAGGATGTTTAAAGGTTGAACAAGCTATCAAAACTGTAATGTATAAAGGCTAAGTAGAATTGAGAACTAAATAGTGATCTATAATCTACAAAAGAAGTTGTTAGTTGTATTAGACCAAAGCTCTATTGTTACTCTCTAACAATTGTATTAGTCTAGGATAAATCATTTGGATTAAGGTTGACCTAACAATAATTTGTAAATCCTTTAACTGGGTGGCATTCCAAGTCAATGGCCTAAAGCCCTCTAACAAGTCTCACTCCTAACAGGGCGATTGAAATCCTTTAACTAGGTCATATTTAATAGTGTGTATTGTAACCTTCAATAGGGTTGGCCTTTCATAGGGCATCACTTCAAAAGAGTGAAAAGAGTAGCATGTTATTGGTGGGTTTTTCCAAATTAGGTTTTCATGTAAATCATTATGTCAAGTGTGTTGATGAATCTACAAGGTTTCATGCTTTACATTTCTACAAATTGATTTGATAGTAACCTACAAGTTTTTAATAACTGCATTATCCTATGGATGCATGCATGAGTATAAATGTTTTATGAGCTCACTAAGATAAGAGAAACTTTTATTTATACATATGGACCATGAATAACTAATTCATCCCCCTCTCAGCTATTCTAAAGAGTTCCAACAATAGGTATCAGAGCCATCTGCTTAAGCACAAAGATCAAGATGTCAAAAAGAGATGTACCCAATCTTAATAGAGATAACTTTCTTGCATGGAAAAGTTTGATGAAGCTAAATCTTGAAGAACTTGGAGATCATGCACAATCTACCATCTTAGTGGAGAATATTGATCCTGTTGGTGTCCCAACTATTATTCTAAAGAGTTCCAAAAAGAGGACTAGTTTGAAGCTACTGGAAGCACAAAGATCAAGATGTCAAAAAGAGATGTACCCAAGCTTAATAGAGATAACTTTCTTGCATGGCAAAGTTTGATGAAGCTACACCTTGAAGAACTTGGAGATCATGCAAAGTCTACCATCTTAGTGGAGAATGTTGATCCTGTTGGTGTCCCAACTATTGAAAATATGAAGAAAAATAAAGAACATAATCAGGTGATGTTGGAAATTGCCTCTGCCCTAAGCTACACCAAATTTGATGATATTAGAGGCTATGACACTACAAAGAAAGTGTGGGATGTCATATGCATTATTTTTGGAGGAGACAAAAATGTTCAAAGAGCCAAATTTGAGAGTATTAGAGGTCAGTTTGATGATATGATAATGGAAGAAGGTGAAAATATTGCTCAATATGTTGCTAGGATAAAAGAAGTTGTTAGTACAATAAAAGGAGCTACTGGTCAAATAGATGATGATACTGTGCTAAGCAAAGTCTTGAGAATACTACTACTTATTTATGCTATTAGAGTTTTTGCAATTCAAGAATTAAGATGTATTCTAGGAAATGATCGAACCCTTGAAGGTCTGGTAGGTAGAATTACAACTTTTGAGCTATCTAACTATGACAATTACAAGCATGAGAGTCTTGAATCTTCTTTCAAAGCTAAGTTGTTATTGAATGATTTTCATGAGAAGAAGTAGAAAAAGAAGAGAAAGATAAAATATGTGTCTAGTGACAGTGGTATAGATGAAGAAGATGTTGAAGAACTAGAAGCACTACTAGAAAGAAGGTTTCACAGAAGTAAAGGAGATTTTAAAGGGAAGTTACCTATCATTTGTTTCAATTGCAATGAGATTGGTCATATTGCTACTAGATGTCTAGAAAAGAAGAACTACAAAGGTGGTGACAAGTACAAAAATAGAAGAGAAGATGATAGAAAATATTACAAAGATAAAGGCAAGAAGTCATGCTACATTGCTAAAGAAGAAGGAAGGAATGATTATAATGAACATGATGATGAAGTGGTGTATGTTGCAATGAAGAATGAATCTGATGAAGATGAGGCAATTTCACTTGTGACTTGCATGAACAAAAATGATAGATGAATCATTAATAGTGGATGCTTACATCACATAATTGGAGACAAAAGTAAGTTCATTACCTTAAATTGTTATGATGGAAATATTGTAAGATTTGATAATGATGAACCATGTTTGATAAAAATAAAAAGTTATATCAAACTCACAGATAAGATTTCATGTGACACTTACTATGTTGAAGGATTAAACTATAATTTGTTGAGTGTGTCACAACTAAACAATTATGGGATGCAAGGTTGAATTTGAAAACAAGATTGCTAAGATATATGACACAAATGCAAAACTGATTGGAAAAGGTGATAAAACTAGAAGCAATCTATTATATCTTGTTATAGAGGATGTTAATTTTGATAAATTGGCTAGTATTAGTAACATGAAGTTAGAGGTTTTCCTAAGTTGAAGAAGCCTGATAATGTAATGTGCAAACAATTTCAGCTAGGCAAAATGACAAAGTCAAGTTTTAAGAGTAAAACTTATACCTCTAAAGAAATACTAGAGATTGTTCATACTAACTTATGTGGACCAATTGAAGTGCAAAGCTACAAGGAAGATAAGTACATAATATTATCTATTGATGATTATTCTAAGATGATGACAGTTATGTTTTTGAAATAGAAATTTGATACTTTTCAAATGTTTAAGTGGTACTTAGCAAGAGTTGAGAAGGAAATAGGTAAAAGTCTAAAATGTTTGAGATCTGACAGAGGAGGAGAATTCACATCAAATGAGTTTGAGATGTTCAACAATGACAGAGGAATCCAAAGATAGACATCTGCACCAAGAACCCCTCCACAAAATGGGATTTTTGAAATAAGAAATAGGTCTATAATGGGCTACGTTGGAACACTCATGATGGAGAAGAATGTTTCTTTGAAATATTAGAGAGAAGTTGTAACCACAACTGTATATACCTTGAACCATGTGCAAGTCAAGAAAGGTACCTATTTAACATCTTTTTAACTATGGTATGGATACTCACCCAATTTAAAATACTTTAAGGTATTTGGAAGCAAGTGTTACATTCTTAAAGATGTTAGGAATGGTAAACTTGATGCAAAAAGTGAAGAAGGTATATTCCTTGGCTACTCCACAAGAAGTACAACTTATAAGTGTTTGAATACTAACACTAACAAAATTGTGGAAGGCACAAATGTGAACTTTGATGAATATGCAGAAGTACATGAGGTTGAACTTGTGAAAAGGCCAAAAGAGTAAAAATCATTTGTATACTTTATGAAGGAATGTCTGTTGAAGAAGATGTTACAAATCAAGTTACAAATCAAAAATAAGTTATAGTGACTGTTGAGTGACATCTTGTGAGTATCGAGTTGTATTTAGATGTCGAGTTACAGAATGAAGTAGATACACATTTTGATTCTAAAGTTAGTGTACATGAAAGAGATGTTGAAATATCTAATAGAAATGTACATAGTAATTTTGAAGCTAAAAGACAAAATCAAGAAACAAGACTTGAGCTAAGATTGTTGAAATATGTTAAAAGACATCATCCTATTGCTCAAATCATTGGAGATAAAGATGCTAGACAAATGACAAGAAATAGATTGAGAAGTGAGTCATGTTTGTTGAGCATGAAGGAGCTCAAATCAGTAAAATATGCATTAGAAGATGTTGACTGGTACAAATCCATGGAAAAAGAGATTGAACAAATTGAGAAGAACAAAACATGGAGTCTAATTCTTAGACCAAAAAATAAAAATGTGATTGGTACCAAGTGGGTATTTAGAAACAAACTAGATGAAAATGGTGAAGTCAAAAGGAACAAAACAAGATTAGTTTGCAAGGGATATGCATAAGAAGAAAGAATTGACCATGGTGAGATATTTTCCCCTATGTCAGATTGGAAGGAGTAAGAACTCTACTTGCATATGTTGCATACAAAGGTTTCAAAGTTTATTAGATGGATGTTAAATCAACATTTCTGAATGACATATTAGAGGAAGAGGTTTGCATAAAAAATCTAGAAGGATTTGTTGATATTAACAATAAGGATATTATATGTAGACTACATAAGGCTCTATTTGGTTTGAAACAAGAACCAAGAGAGTGGTATGAGATACGTCATAAGTATCTTATGAAAATTGGATTTGAAAGGACTGATGATAACGAAAAAATGTACATAAAGACAGAAAATGGAAAAGGTATTTTGTTATCTAAATTTTTTTTTGGTGATATCATATTTGGAGGTCAAGATGCTCTATGTAAAGATTTTGCAAATCAAATGAAACTAGAATTTGGAATGTCTATGTTTGGAGAGATCAAGTTCTTTGTGGATTTACAAGTATATCAAATGAAATATGGTATATACATCACTTAGTTAAAGTATGACAAGGAAATATTGAAAACCTTTGGATTAAAAGATTCCAAACTAGTAAGTACACCTATGGTGACATGACACAAGTTGTCAAAGAATGATGATTCTATTAAAGTGAACCAAACAATGTATAGGTCTATGATTGGAAAACTGCAATATGTAGTACATAGCAAACCTGATATTGCATTATTTGTAGGGATAGTTGCAAGATTCTTTGCCAATCCTAGGGAGAATCATTTAATAGCTATAAAGTGAATAATGAGATATCTAAAATGTATAGAAGAGTTTGGTCTATAGTGCAAGAAGAATGAAAGGTTTGAATTGAGAGCCTATACTAATGTTGACTAGGTTGGAAACATAAATGGTAGAAAGAGCACCAATGGAGGAGCATTTTTCTTAGGTAAGAGTCTAGTTATAAGGACTAGTAAGAAACAAAACTACATGTCACAATCTACTGCTGAAGCTGACTATGTTGTTGTTATTGTAAATTGCACAAACATTGTATGAATCAAGCATCTACTCAAAGGAATGTAGGAAGAGATCACAGAACTAGTGATACTTTATTGTGATAATACAAGTGCTATCAATATATCAAAGAATCCAGTGATGTACACAAAGACAAAGCACATTGAAATCAAGTATCATTACTTGAGAGAGTTAGCTCAAGATAAAGAGGTGAAGATGGAATATATTAACACAAAGGAGCAATTTGTTGATATCTTCACAAAACCATTACCTAAGGATTCTCATGAGTATCTAAGAGGTAAATTAGGGGTGATACCCCTATCAAAGACTATCTAAGTAACAAGAAGCTTTCCCTACATCAAACAAGTTGATATTCATATATTACACATTGATGCAAAGGATCTTACATTAGGGGATTCTTGAAGTAATTAAAGTACTGAAACTTTAAAATAGTTACAAGGAAGGTGATAGAGGGAGAAACCAAAGAAACAACAAAAGCCAATATCTGCATGTTTAAGATGAAAATATTATATTTCTTTGGCATTGTTATCAATGAGGGAGAATGATTGAAAATTGATCATCATCATAGGAAGAAAGATTTATGGGAGAAAGATCCAAAATAGGGAGAAAGAGTTAATCTGATCATCATGAGAAAGAGATATCAAGAGATTGTTGTCAAAGAGATAGAGAGTGTTACTGATCAGATGAAAAAACAAGAGAGACGTGTTGTGGGGTCCACAACACACGACCCATTCCTTACTAGGAACGAGGACCCCCTACTTTTTTCAACTCCTAGACTCACAGCTCGAGAGTTGAGAGCAAATTGTTAGAGTTAAAAGTGTTAAGAGTAATCAAAAAAAAAAGTTTGAAAATTTGAAAAAACACAAAAAACATTAGAAAATTTGAAAAACACAAAAATAATAATAATAATAATAATAATAAATAAATAAAAATATATTTAAAAACATTAAAAAAATTAAAATATATATATAATTATAAAAAAAATTTAAAAAAAAAATAAATAAAAAATATATATATATATATAATTTTGAAAATAAAATAAAATAAAAGGGGATAAAGTGAAAAAAAATGAAAATAAATAAAATTTTTAAATGGGCATTTTTTTCCTCTATGCTTATTCCAATTCATAGTTTTTACATTTTATCTTTGACCAATAAATATTTTTCTTGCAATGTGCAGGTGATTAAATGGCATCCATGTCTAGAGTAGCACCCAAACCTGTAGTCTTCGAATTCCAAGGTGTACATTCAAAGTCAAGATTCCACGATGATTACGAAAAAATTAGAGAAACCAACATCAAACACACATATCTAGGAGAATTCTTAAGAATTTGAAACAAACCAACAGAGAGGTCAGCCTTGGTATCCACATTGATCCATTCTGCATTAGTCAATGCAGCAGCACACCCCATGTTAATACAATTGGTTGAACTAATCATGGCCCTGTCACAACATTTCATTCCTGATGAAAGAGTAGGAAAGAGTGTCACCAGAGAGGTGGTTTTGGACCTATGACCTAAAAACATTGAAAGGTTCTTCCATCTCTGAAGAGCATATCAATTCATTAGGCTCTTGTATGAAGTAGCTGAGAGATGGTATAGGAACACTAGCAGGAAGCAATTGATATCATTCAGTCCTCATACCTCATTGAGAAGCCTCCCCAAGGAAGGATAATGTAAAAAATTGACATGACTCAAGGATACATGGAGGACATTAGATACTCCATCATTCTTTTGAGCAGAGTCATGGGCTTACCCACAACGGGCCACCTCAACACCTTTATGGTCAACTTCATTAAGACCATTAGACAAGAAAAGATATGACTAGATTGGGCCACCACATTTAGTGAAAACTTGTGTGAACAACTAAGGATGGTGAAGGACAAGAAAAAGTTTTACATGACTTCCCACATGGTATGCCTACTTACAGCAAGGGACAAAAACTATCCTAGTTTGTACAAGAGAGGCAACATGCACGATTCCATTACTTGGCCATACATAGTCTACCCTTAGTTTGTGAAGAAGAAACTCTCAGTACAGAGTAAGGGATAAAGAATCATGAATGATGCATTCATCTTTGTGATCATTTGATTCATTGAGGAAGAATATGGGAAGAGGTTATTCAATGAAGCCAAAGCATAGATCATAGCTCTCGAAGCCTACTTCATCTAGTTTAAGACATTCACATATCTATGGGTAGCTGGTGCCTCCATCAATCCTAAGAAGCTCCCAAGATACCCAAGTGACAAACTAGTATTGTTGGAGATTTCACGAAAAATTGAGTCAGCCTACAAGAAGATAAAGAGGCAACAAAGACCTTGCTAGGTATGGCCATTGGTCATTGGACCATATCAAGTGAAGAGGATGCAAGATATTCCATCCTTCAAGTGGGAGTGGGAAAACTATCCCCTTGAAGAGTACAACTCTCCCAGGCCCTATTTTGATAATGTTGGGAGAGTGAAGGGTCTGGCAGGAAAAGACTTCCATTATGAGGATGTTGTTGAAGTTCACTAGATGAATGCCACTAGTGACTACAATGTCTGCATTAGTGACTATTGTAGGATGAATTTGTATCTAGCAGAAAAGGTTCTCCAGTTAAACATCTTGGAGAAAATAAGACAACAAGATTCTAAGGAGCTACTGGACCCCCTGTTCAACAAAAATGAAATTGGTGAAAGACCTATTATGAATGCTGAAGTTAACAAGGACGAGGGTGACGATACTAATCATTAGGTGAGGCATGTGATTAGAATGACTAAACAATGGGTTAGGAAACCTTCTCAGCTTGATTCAATACCTGATATAGTGATCTTTCATGCACATGCTTGCCTAGAAAGAGATAGAGGAAAGAAAGTAACAATTCCTACCTTAGCACCTTAGTCTCCTATCAAGCTAGACACAATGTACCAGCTTGATCGTCAGGTTAGATACTATCACCCACCTAAAAGGAAGGGAAAGAATAAAAGAAAGAGGACCTCTCCTCAAAGAATCCAAATAGAACAAATTGTAGAGTAAGCATGTCCCCAATAGTAAGAACAAAATGAATAAGGGTTTGATGATACTGGAGCTACTCAAGTCTAGGATGAACCTTAGTTTCCTCCCATTGTACCTAGCCAACCAAAAAAGGAGAGATTTTGCAAGTCTCTATTCCTCCTATACAAGAAGAGCCAGCTTCTTCTACCTCCAAGAAACAAAAGAAGAGAATTAAGATCTGGATGAAAAAAAGGCAAAGGATTAGTAGAAGATTAGTGCCTACTCCATCTATTCCTAAAAGAATTCTGAAAGAAGACAAAGAGGAGGAAGAAGAAGAATCAAAAGAGGAAGAGGAATAAGTGACCCTATAGGGAAGAACTCAACTAGCAAGAGCCACAAAGTTGTAGAGGAGAAAGAGTGCCACGGGTACCTCACCATCCACCCAAGCAGAACCCTTAGAGCTCTCTTCTTTAGAAGATGAAGTAAAATAGTGGGTGGATGAGTAGAGTAAAGAGGGCGTTGATGTTTTCTCAATGTTAGATTTTGATTTCATGCTTATGGGTACAGAGTTGATTAGGGATAAGATGAGGGACACCCCTATAGGTGAACCTCAACAAGAAGACTAGACACAAATGTTGCCAAATACACAGGGTCCTGATCTTACTCCTCCATCTTCACAAGGAGTTACAGTGGTAGAATAGGGCTCAGTAACTCCTCCAACTCAAAGTTCAAAGGAAGAGTAGGTTTAGAAGGAGCCATCATAGCAGGAGAGACCAAAACAAATGGTGATCAATGAAGTATTAGAAAGACAAATGGTAGAATATTCTCAATCACCTTTCCAAGACATTAAGGTTCAAGCTACAAGTTCTACTAAGACTAAGGCTATAGAAAAAGAATCCTCCCAACAAGAGATGACTCTAAGCAGGAGAAACAAAGGGAAATAAATTATAGAACATACCCCTTCATCATCAAAAGCTAGATCTTCATCAGAATGCATCCCAAGATGGATCTAGAAGGAGATAATGACAAGTACTAATCCACAATTATGTACTTTAGAAGAAGAAATTTATGACATTATAGAGATTCTAAATAAACTTGAGTCTCATCTACATGACACAACACCATTGGCATTTGTCACCAACACACAAAATCAAAAATTATTTGCATAAGTGGATGTCCCTCCTAAAGACATAGATGCAAAAGGCCTTGATCTCGAGGATTATGAATTGAAGGAGGTTATGTTAGGAAGGCCTACATGGGATTCAGCTCAATTAATGATGACCTTGGGAGTCAAAGAGGTCCTCAAGAACATGGAGCAAGATGAGACCAAACTCCAAACACTTCAAAGGTAGGTAGAAATCCTAAAAGGATATCTAGCTGAAGTTATTGGTACACTTGATCCGGAGCACCCTGATCAAACTTTGAACACTATACTTAGAGAAGGGGGAGGTGTACAATTAGACCCATTTTTGAAAGCCTATCAGCAATGGTAGGAAATTTTTGAGGAGAAAGGTATCTAGATCATCACAAGAAATTTTAAGTTACTACATACTATGTAGGAGAAAATGAATAAGATGGTAGCAATTTCGAAGCTAGACTTCAGTATCATGGATGAAGTACGGGCCTAAAGCAAGGATTTGTAAACTCTACAAGCCATAAAGGGGTAGAGGTACCAGGTTTTGATTGATGTATATATAGGAGAAGAGTTAGATATGATTGATGATTGAAAAGAGAAAATGGTGGATAGCAATAATGTAATGGAAAAATTACATGAGGAGATTCATCGGCTCAAAGACCAAGTTCGAGAGTGAATTTTGGAAGAAGAGAAACACTATAGTGATGCATGCTTGGATATTTTTGAGGATGAGGAATGAGAGATGATATTTCTAGTTGAGGTAGTAGTAGAGAATTTTAAGAAGACCATAGAGGAGGAATCAAGTGATGAAGATATTAGACAAGCCTTCAGGATAGAAGGAGCCTTGTTAGAATTGGATACCAAACTCATGGATTTTGCAGAGACCCAAATTGAGATGGACAATTATAGATAGAAGGTCAAGGATAAATATGAGGCTTTAGATCTTCTAGATGTGGCTAAAATTACTAAGATGATAGAAAAATTCAAGGGCAAACATCCAAACATATCTTTGGGATGAAGAACAACAAAAGGCAAATGCCATAATTTCAATTTTGACACTAGATAAAATTTTGAGATTTTGACCCTATTGAAGTGCATAGGTCTACAAGTCCACAAGTATGCAGGTCCACAAGTCCACAAGTACACAAGTCTGCAAGTGCACATTTTTAGAGATGCACAGATAATTAACTACGAGTTGTAAAAATAGCACTTTCAATGCATTGGGAATGCATTCTAATGGTAGTTTAACTTTGATACATGTCTAATGAAGGACCAACTTCTACTTTTGGCACCTCCAAAAACTCCTACTTTGACTAAAGGATTCCTCCTACTTTCTCATATTTTCTTTGTTTTTGACATGTAAAGGGCTCATACATCCAATTAATGAATAAAATATGGATGGAGTCCCTCTAAGCACTAGATTAATTGTTAGTCTGTATATATTTAGTTTTTTTTAATGTTTTAAAAGCATTTTATTGCATGAAGATATCTCTTACTCTCAACACAAATTGAGGAGACGATTTCTTATAAATACCCTATTGTAAAATGTAACAAGGGTTGCCATTATTATGCAATAAAGTTATGCTTTTGGTGCTCGCATTCGAACTGTAGTCATTCTTTCCTAAATGTGTCATTGTTTTGTGAATTTTGTTCTTGAGATTATGATTGAGCCAAAGGTTTATTCCATTGTTTCTAGTTGTGTGATCTTTTAGTATTTTCTACAAATTTACAAATTTTGCTAAAATATCTAGCTTGAGGAGAGATCACAAATTATGCTTGCATAACTCTTTGTCTTGCATGAGTGCACTTTTTGTGGCCTTTCAATTTGATGAAGAGTGAAACATCATTCAATTATTGAAATTTCCCATCGACACTTGCATTAGTGGATTCTAGGAAGCGCTGCTCCTATTTTCATTGGTTTCTTACCAATTTTTTCAAAAGCTTAACTTGCGGTAAGTTATTTTTTGTAGATTATGTTTGTTTAGGATTTCAATTTCAAGTTATTTCAATTTCATGTTAATTTCTTTCAGTTTCATTATTTTCTTTGCTAACCCCTTGTTAGAATAGGAACTCATTTTAGTTGCACTATTAGAATTGCATTCATTGAAAAACCAAAAAATACAAAAACATTGTTCTTTTGTGTAGTATTTTGAAACAATGAATAGATTTAATTCATTCTGAGATCATAATAGAACCAAAAAAAGGCCTCCTCATGAACAATCACATTTATCTTCAACTGAGTGGATTTTGGTATGTCACAAGACAAATACTGAACCTTGGAGTTGATCCCAACTGATTAGCTTTTCAAGAGAGAAATTGCACAATGGACTCTTGTCATTGACCTCATGCAAAATGACTACCTAAAAAAAGTGGCACTAGAAGGAGGCCATTTATCCTCTTAGAAAGGAAGAAAACTTGTCAAAGTTTTAGAATTTTACACTTCTACAAAATCTACGCTTCACATAAGTTCAAGAAATTTTTTGATTTTTTTGAGAAATTCAGGTCCCCAGCTTCATAGGTACACAGGTCAGCAGCTACACAAGTTTGTAGATTCACAACTTTGCAGGTGTGTAGGAGTACCCAACTCTGTGGTGCACAAAATTTAGAGAGGTGAGAAAGTGTACTTCTATAGAGGTGTGCTTTTTCTAGAATTAATGAAAGCTGGAGGATATTGATTCAAAATCCCCATTTTAGTGAGCATTAAGGTCTATGCCAAGTGAACATGAGTTTCTCAAGCTTACCCACTTTCACAAACCACATAGTAGCAAGGGAACATCTTGAGTTCAACCACTTCCATTCAAACTTTTATCATCTTCTTCAACTCCACCTCCACTCCAACCACTTGGTGGACCATCACATATTCCAATAGCTACTCCTCAACAACTACCATTAGGTCTACCAAGCCCTCCAATGGCCTTTTTTGAAAATGTCACAGACTTGCCAATAAACTTGAGAGGTGCACTCCATGACCTCCCTAAGAATCTTGAGAAGATTTGCCCCAAATTCAGCTATGGTGAAACATGAACTGCCGAAGATCATGTCAAGGTATTCAAATAAATTTGCAACCACAAGCAGGTTGCTAATGAGGACATGGCTCTTCATTTATTCCCCTACTCTTTGGGGGAAATTTCCTTCAATTGGTATGTCAATTTTCCACCGAGATGTATTAGATATTGGGACACATCTGAAAAACTATTCTTGGAACAATTCAAAACATTCATCAACCCAGTTGTGATACATCAACAATTTATATCAATCAAAAGGGATCTAGTTGAGATAGTTTCTTGCTTTAATCATCACTTTCTTATGGCATATCGCAAGATGGAGACACCATACACCATACTAGTTGAAGCCACTATTCAAATTTATTTGAATGCCATGGACCATCTCACAACCATTTTTTTGAGAAGACTTCCTATAGCAAATATCGACACACTGGACAAAGTTTTCGCAGAAGCAATCACCTTCACTAAGCAAGATAATCCTAATGGAGGAGGATTAATGCTTCCAGCTCTAGCTGCCAAAATGATGCTAGTATACCTTGTCAGAGTACCCATGGTGCCTAGTCAATTCATATCCATGAATCTAGTTTCATTAAAATAGGCCCCTACTCCTCAAAATCATGCTCTAACATATCTAGGGTATGAGCCTCCAAAAGTTTCTTTCTTTGAACAAAAGGCAATAGCACTTGCTAAAGTAGACAATAACTTTGTTTATAAATTTGGCCAAATGAAAAAGACTATGTCCCAAGTTAACAATGATCTAACTCAGCTTTGGTTGTCTCAAGGAAAAAACAACAACTCCCAAAGAAACAATGTTGGTCTGTACAACAACAATTATGGCCAGAATATAGAGGAACTTCAGTGGGAACAACAATGGGGGAAACAAATTCAATCCTCCTGATTGTGATAATGGCTTCTAAAGATAGAACTGATAGTGGAACACTCAGCCAAATAATGGAAGCATTCCTATCGACAACAATAATAACAATGTTTAGTATGCAGATATCAATCAATATGATGATGGTCAGAATGCACCCAACAATGATGCTTCATATTATAATGGGAATCAAGAGATGGCTCAAAGTTCACAAGTGAGTGATAATGCTCCTCCTATTTAGTTTAATGCTATGTTACTAGATTCCTATGATTCTACACAAAATTTGTAGGTAGAACAGTTAGCTAACAAAGAGTTATCTTTCCCATTCAGTCAAGAACTTGATCTTCAACATGATGAGATGTTTTCTTTCACAATAAAAATTGAAATATGTATAATCTAAGAAATAGAAAGGAACCTTTGATAGATGGGATCCCTCTAGGTTTACAACCAACTTCTCCCTATCTGAGAGTGAGTAAAAATTTGGTGCCAATTAGGCCACCATATGGAGGACAACAAAATCAGAACCCAGTGAATGTACCAACAATAGTGAAAAATCCTACTTGGTCTACTGAGAAGTATAGCGCCGTTGATGACTTGAAATGAACCAAAGCAAATATGTCCATGTTATACATGTTGCAAAATTGTCCACAACATTGAGAAGCACTCATGAATACTGTAGACCATACAAAGGTATCCCATAATACAAATATTGTCCCTCAAAAGATAGTATCTCAACAAGTCAATGCAGTAGAAGCGATGCCTTCTATGTTCAAAGACAAGATTGAGGTACCCCCATTTTCGCTCAGCATCAGGATATATGGGAAGAATCTTCACAATTGCCTCATTGATTCAAGAGCTTCATATAACGTAATGCCATTATCAATAGCTCAAAGGCTAGGAGTTAGTCCTTAACCTTCTAATCGAGTGGTGATACAGTTGGATAAAATAGAGGTAAAAGTCATCAGTGTATTGAAAGATGTGTGGATATAGTTGACAATTGACCCCTGGATCCAAGATGTTATTGACATACCTGTGATTGGTATCCCAGAAACATATGGCTTGCTTCTAAGTAGAGAATGGACAAAATGTCTAAGAGGATGGTTTTCTATAGACTTCACTCAGTTTTGGTTGCCATGGAAAGGATTGAACAATCAAATCAAGATAGATGTTGAGCCCAAATTGAAAACAATGATTACAGACTACAATGCCCTAAATGAAATAGAATTCTTACAATCAAACTTGGGCTCATACAAGGTCATGGCATTCAACACTATTCCAATCAAAGCATCCCAAGATCAAGATAAGGAACTCAACATATCAATCCTAAAGGATGATATCGTGACATAATTAATAGATAATATGGTAACTAATTTGCAATGCTTAGGAGAATAAGTTGACCCCAACATCTTACTTCTCCTTGGATTCTATCGATTACACAAAGTTAGTCACTCTAAGTTTGAATGCTTGTCACATCAAGAAGTAGTAGCAAAGGTACTGACACACATAATGGAAAACAAGGATAAAAGGACCTCAATAGTTGAGTTCACAGAAAGCCAAAATTTGGTGAACTCGTCTAGCCTTGTTGAAAATATTAGAGAAGAAATTGAAGATCTAAATGTGTCATATAGTAATACCTCTTTAGATGGAGGAAGATTGTCTTCTCCTCCTCCAGGGATGATTAAAGTTCAAACAAGAAGATCATATGTGAAAGGTAAATGATGGACTTCAGTAGTCCTTCATCCTAAACCTAAATTTGAGGAAATCGAAGAACTAATAGGGGAAATTTGGGATAAACAAGAAAAACATACACTTCCTCTATCTACAAATTACAAAAGGGAATCATCAAGTCTTACACAAGGAAAGTCACAATGGATTCCTAAGAAACAGTCATTCAAGGGTCAAGTGAAAGAGAAGTTAAGGATGAATAAGCATAAAGTTAGAAAACCCAATGAAAATGCAATTTGGACACTCCTCTTTGATGGTTCTAGGTGCAAGATGGGAGTTGGTGTAGGTATAAAATTGGTCAACCCAAAGGGTAGATCTTTCTACATTGCATACCGATTAGAGTTCAGATGTACTAACAATGCTACAAAATATGAGATGTTAATTCAAGGACTTGTCTTTGCACAAGAAAAAGGAGTCATGGCTCTCATAATTGAAGGGGATTCTCAATTGGTCATACAAAAAATAAAATCCATATACTCTTGCAATGATAAAAGGTTACTGGCTTACAAAAAAAGTGTTGGAAATATTCAAGATATGACAAGTTACTAAGAGGGGAGGGGTGAATCAGTAACTATAAAACTTTTTATTAATTTACCACACATCCATCTATGCTACTGCATACATTAGTTCTAAAGCATAAAACATTCATTACACAAAAGAACACAATATTTTGGTAACCTGGAAACCTTACAAATAGAAAGTAAAATTGGCATGGGGATGATACCCACAAAACTTCAATACTATAGCATAAAGTTGGCCTGTTAAGGCTTACATTGACCACTTCTAGTGATCTTCCTTATTAGGAGCACAAAGGACTGCTAGGTCCACCTTGTTAGAGGATTTACAAACATACAATGAAGTATGCACTCGGTTAGGAGATTTATATAAAGACTATTAAGTCTACCTTGTTAGAGGGATTTAGAAAACTAATTCACCTATTAAGATAAAGTAGTGGATCTACTTACAACTAATTAATAATAAGATCCTTTATGCCTTGATCATCTTATGTGATGAATATAACTTTCCTGCCTCTGTATTAACCTTGTTGTATTCCTTGAACTGCTAATGAAAATCCTTCACAGATACTTTTCAAAATTACTTCAAATTACTTCACTGCATTCCATATGTGATATCTTACAATACATCTTACATATATACCTTTCAAATTTACAAAACACCAAGGTTGGCCAAAATAAAAGTGAACAAATACATTACAAAGTCGGCCTAACAGTAAATAACTAGGGTTCACTGAACTAACTTAGTGACCTTCTGATACATGTCATCCACTGCATTACTCGACATTGTCATGCACTTAGTAGAAGTGAAGGATCAGTCCATGCTAATCACTTGATGTAGATCTGAACTCAATAACCACTGGTGACTCGGTAGATACTACACACTGAGTTTACCTTGCTTCACTCGATAAACACTGCTTCTTTCAATGCTCGATCTACACTGAATCTCCATGACACAAACTTACTCCTTGGTAGACATTGTGAAGCATGGTAGATACTGACATCTTTACATATTTCTTCTACTTCTTATACCTTTCATAATCCATCTAGCATGCCTATGGTTACTAGTTTTTCTTCCAATCCTACTATTAGTACCTTGGTTCAAACCATTTCTTCCTTACAACAAAAAATCACACATTTAACTCAATCTAAGTATAATATTCCTACATGTGATGTTTCTAATCCCATTTCCTTAGATATCCTTCATGTTGTTATTTTGTAGCATGTTGAGGTACCCCATATTGAGAATTTAAATGGTAAAGGATATCATATAATTCATGTTAAAACTTTCTAGTTCTTTGCACACATCTTTAGGGATAAAGCCATGAAATGGTATTGATCTCTATCTCCTTATTCTATTGATTATTTTCAAACTCTTTCTAATGCTTTTATTCAACGATTTCAGAATAATATTAGTCGACAAGTTTTTTTTAATTGATTTAATGCATTGTAAGTAGAATGTTAAAGAGAAAGTTATTGATTTTATTGGTAGATTTAAACATTTGTATGCTTAGGTTTCTTACTTAGTGCTTGATCATGATAATCAATGTATATTTATTTCTAATTTGAAAAAGGACATTAGAGATAAGATCCTTGTTACTTAGTGTACTTATTTTCACATCTATGTATAGTGCTTCATCATTAGCAGTTATAAGTGAGCCAACTCAAGAGCTCTACTCTAATGGCTCCTATTTATATTAATAAGAGAAATGCCTCCAAAAATTAAAACAAGTTTTGTAAACCTAACAATTTCATCAAAATCAAGTCTCCAAATACAATTGATGATTAGGTGGCTACTACACCCCAAGGTAGGGCTACCTTTTCTTCTATATTTTATCCTAATAATCAATATACTCAATTATTTGAGGCTTTTCCTAAGGTGATGACTAAATTGATTCATGCTCATGTCCCTAACCTTCCTCCTAATCTTTCTAATGATCCTAACAAACCTTTTCCTAAATCTTTTATATCTAATGCTTTCTGTCAATATCACCATCAACCAAGTCATGATACTCAAAAGCATTATGGTTTGAAGAATGTTATTCAGGACCTTATCAATTCTAAGGAAATTTTTTTAATTCTTAAGTTAATAAAATAAATAGGTTCATTGCACCACCTAATCAAAATTTATAGATTTATACTAATTCTTTACCTTCACACTTAGTGAATGTTATTAATCAGTATTCTTCTTCCAATCACCATATTGATTATGGTGATAAGATAGAATAAGTGAATCATGTGGTTAATCTTGTTGAGCTAGAATCACAACCTTTGGTTTCTTCTCCATTTGATCCTATAAAAATACCACCTATTAGCATTAGTCATTTTGATATATTCAAGGCACCTAATGGTCCTCTTTGTATCACTGGTAGAGTTTCTCGTATTCCTTGTCATGGTACTTTGGTTGATCATTCTTTTGCTTTGAATTTCATCAATGAAGAACAACTTTTTAACAAATGATTACATATAGACACTTATGATTCAACTCCTATATGGATGAAAACTTGTAATGGGTTTCTCTATCATCCTTAAGGTTCTATCACTTTACTTATTGAGATTTTAGGGAAAGTTGTGTATACTACCTTTGTTGTTATTTCCACTTTTGATCACTTTCAAGTTAAGCTCGGTATCCCATTGCTTTCTTCCTTGCAAGATGCAGCTTCTTCTATTCATAATTGCCTTAAATTTACCCATATAGAGCTATTATTACTATTAACCATTCTGTTTATAAACCATCACATCCAATATATTATGTCAAGATTGATTTTTATTAGCCATCTTTCCTGAAAAAATACCTACTCATTTTGATCATCTATATAGAAACTATAAAAAATATAAAATAGATAAGATTATGGAACTTATTTTTCCTAAGGGTTGTTCACCTCCACCTATCTTTCCTACTCCATAATTCATTCTATCTCTTCATCTATTCCTTTAGCTACTACATCTCAACCTATTGATGTTTCTTCTTTGGAATCTATGGTTGTTGATTTTATTCCTCTTTCTATCTCTCATAAGGCTATTGGTAACAAGTATGCTTGTTAGCATTGCAAGAATTGTCAAGCTTAAGCTAAGGCTAAAGATCACTCTCTTTGTTCTCAACCTTTACCTTCCTTTGATTGGACTATGCATGTTTCTTTGGAGGAAGCTACACAAGGTAAAACTTTACAAGATGATTATGTAAAACTTTACAAGATGATTATGTTCATATTTTAGATTATGTTAATCTAAAGATGGAAGATACTTTAGATGATAGTAGTGATGAAGATTTATTTAGTATGGATAGTGATTTCTATAATATGTTTTCTACATAGCTTACAATCACTCTTAGAAATGAGAATAGTGACTCTCAAATTCCTTGCCTAGAAATTATTGTGATGCCTACTATTATGGATGTGGTTCCTCTCACGAGTCACCATCCTTCCCCTAGCATTTAAGATCAAGATGGGGGCAAAGGGGAGCACACGGAATGCTTGATGTGAACTCCATTCATCATGGTATTTTTTAGTGTTCTTTTGTTCTATTTCTCCCTTGTTGCCTTGTCTTTTTATTTATTTAGACAATCCTTTTTGCTTTGTTGAGCTTAAGACAATAAAGTAATCATCTTATCATTCTTCTATTTGTATATCTTTTCTTCTAAATATTATTTCATGTTGTGTTGTACCTATGCTATTATTCATACTAGTCGTCATGTCTAGTCTTCTTGGTCGCTTATGATATGGTAGCACTAATTCTTTTTGGTCTCCATGTTATTGGCCCAAAATGCCTCTTCTTGGTATCCCTTTTGTGTATATTCTTCCCTAGTTTTTTAGTTCTACTTCCTTTGAGGAATGATGATATTTTCATACTTGACATAACATTACATATTATCATATGGTCTTATTGATTGCTTAGTTAGTATATCTTGTTTGTGCTCTATCATTTTGTTGTGCTCATTTCCCTTGATACATTTCTCCTCTTGGGGGCATCTCATAGTGGAAAAATTCTTTTTTGGATGCATGTGTACTTCTATTAAAGATATTTCTCTTGTTAAGGAATTTGCAATCACTTTAACATGGGGGCATATACTTTGCTCATCCTTTTTCCATGGAACACAAATACATATTTTGTGTATAGTTTGGTGTACTTCTTCCTTTTGTATTTGGTATGATTTCTAAGGTACACCCAAATCTATGCATTGTTATCTCATTCTTTGACTTTCTCTTTTTCATTTCTCTTTTATTTCAAGGAACTATTGGTAGTTCCTTGGAGCTTGGTCTCTTTTTTGATCTCTCTCTAAACTATTGATAGTTTGGAAAGCTTCTTTGTAATATCCCCTGTAGTAGTCTATATTCCTATTTTTAATTGATTAAAAGGACATTTAAATTAAATGTCTAATAAATAAATTAATTAATTAATTGATAAATATCAAACTATATTTAATATAGAGGAAAATAATATGAATTAAATATTTCAATTCCTAGATAAACTAATAAGATCAAATTAACCCTACTACCATGTCTAGGATCTAAACAAGCAAGCAATAGGTCAAAGAAATTACAAAAAGTCATGACCCTTGAATTATGGCACATATAATGAAAGTCACATAGAAATACATGGCATGGAATTACAAGAATAAATAGATAAATCAAAATCAAGTCAGAATTGGCCAAATCATTATTGGACCATTATATTTAATAGACAAGAGGAAACTGTATACATATTTAAAATGGTAAATTAACATAATACTACCAAGAATTATGTACTAAGGAAGACATGTAAAAGGGGTTTGAAAAATAACAAATGAAATGATATGTTTAAACAATAAAAAAAGAAAAGAATAGTAAGGTGAATGAAATGAGAATAAATGGGGATATTTTTATAAGAAGGAAAATAAAGATAGTTGAGAGTATAAAGAGGTAAACTAAGGTATGAATATATTTTAATTTTTATACACCAATTTTTTTATTTTATTTTTATATCAAGTAACTGTTATGCTATCTTATTTTTTATACATAGGAGAAGAAATGGGTTATTATTATTAAATATACAAAATGAAAAAAAAAAAAAATATATATATATATATATATATATAATAGAACATTTATATATGTTACTAGAATTATGATTAGAAGAAGAAAATTTATGAAGGAGTGGCTTGTATAAATCCAAACTAGGGGATCTTATCCCAATAGAGGGTAGGGGTCAACATCTTGGAAATCTTTGTGAAATGGGTTTGGACCGGTAAACTTTGAGGGATTCAATAGATGGCGTCTAGGAACCTTAAATAACATCTATATCTTCTAGTCATAAATCTAAATAATAACATAATTTGATAATTTAAATGATTATTACAAATATTACTTTTGATTAAATAAGTATCAATCTTGACCAGTTCCTAAAAGGGGGATATTATAGTGGTATCATAGCATGATCTTGCCATCTTGTAGGGTGAATAAAATAAATAACATTTTAATTAATGAAAAGATCAAACTATTGAATACAACTAATTTATTGTCAAGATGTGAAAGGTAGAGTAAATCTTCTCAAGTTAGGTGGATTCCAAGATGGGTAAAGGACATGGGTTTCAATGCTTTTAGGAAAGATTCCAAGATGGGTCAAAACATGGTTTTGAATGCCCTGAGGAAAGAGTCCAAGATGGGTAAGAACATGATGCCAAAATCCTTGAGGAAAGAGTCCAAGATAGGTACAAACATGTACTCCCAATACCTCGAGGGAACCTACTCATAGATGAGTATCTCGCACCCTAGGACAATGAAATCTCCATCCTCTAAGAGGTCAAGTAAGAAGGAAAATGATTAAATCCAAATGAACCTTAAAAAAGTATTGAATGAGTTATCAACTATGAAAAAAAGAAATTGAAATTATGAAGCTAAATAATATCATGTATTTCAATTATCAATTGCCAATCTTACATTCACCATTCTTATCAAACTGAATCACTCATAGCATGTAATCAATATTATCCTCAATTTTAGACTTGGAAATTAAACAAAAGTTTTTTATTGGTGGTGCTTGTGAATGAAATAAAAATCATAATTGCTTGAGAACAAGCATTTTTGGGAGAGTAGGACTGTAGCATCCCATCTAATAGTCTATATTTCTATTTTTAATTGATTAAAGAAATATTTAAATTAAATATCTAATAAATTATTAGATAAATTAATTAATAAATAAATTGATAAAAATCAAACTATATTTAATATAAAATAATATAATATAAATTAAATATTTCAATTCCTAAATAAACTAATAAGATCAAATTAACCCTACTACCATGTCCAAGATCTAAACAAGCAAGCGATGGGTCAAAGAAATTACAAAAAGTCACAACCCTTGAATTATGGCATATATAATGAAAATCACGTAGAAATACATGGCATGGAATTACAAGAAAAAATAGATAAATCAAAAGTAAATCAAAATTGGCCAAACCATTATTGGACCATTCTATTTAATAGACGAGAGGAAAGTATATACATATTTAAAATGGTAAATAGAGGAATACTACTAAGAATTATGTACTAAGGAAGACATATAAATGTTGACATATCAGTCAAGTATGTTATTAGTGACACACACTTATTCAGATTGTACATAACTACCAAGCTTATTATACAGCTATCAATGTTTGCCAAGTATTACAGTTGTTGCCAAGTTCTAAAGTTGCTACTGAGTCCTTTGGACAAATCCTAGTGGTTACCAAGTAGTCACAGTTACAGTGAAGATCAAGAGTGTAAATCATGCATCTTTGTATATGTTGAGTTTACTAGTGCAAGCCAAGCTGTGTAGTGTTCACCAAGTTTGCAATGTATGTGATGCAAGTCTAGTGTTAACTGAGCTTCTCAGTGTTAACCAAATGACTTAGTTTATACCGAGCTCAAGGTGATAGTGTTTACCAAGTCTTACCATGTTAAACAAGTGATTCTATTTATATGAAAAGTTTCACAATATCTATCGAGTCACCAGTGTAGACCAAGTTCAAGACTACTTGGAAGTGATTAGTATGAATCAAGCTTCTACGTCTACCAAGTGCATGATGATCCCAAGCATTGATAGTGAATGTCGAGCATCAGAACCTCACCAAGTCAATCTTTAGAACTCAAGTATCTTTATGTGGGCTGACTTTGTAATATTTGTGTTAACTTGTATGGTGGCTAACTTTGTAATTTGTATAATTGGATTGGTATATATATGTAATGTATTGTATCATATCAGGTGTGTATGTATGTGCGTTGAATTAATGTAATCATTAGAGAAGAGCATAAAGAGAAAATTACAAATGCTACAACAGTATAAGGAGTAGTAAAGTCATATCTATCACAACAAGGTGATCAGTACATAAAGAAATCTCATTTAGCAAACCAAGTTGCAGATCAGAGATTAGCTACTACTTCATCCTAACAGGTGGATTAGTCAAATCCTTTAACAAGGTAGACCTAACAGTCTTTAGTAAATCTCTTTACTGAGTGCATACTTCATTGTATGTTTATAAATCCTTTCACAAGGTGGACATAGTAGTCCTTATTGCTCCTAATAGGGTAGACCATCAGAAGTGATCAATGTAAGCGTTAACAAGCTAACTTTATACTACAGTACTAAAGGTTGTGGGTATCATCCCCACCCTGGTTTTACTTTCTATTTGGAATGTTTCTAGTTCACCAAATCTTTGTGTCACAGTGTTATGAATGCTTTCATGTTTTTAGTTTCTTATGCATGTAATTAGATAAGATTATATGTGATGGATTAAATGCTAATTGGATTATTAGATTAAGAGTTAAAATTATAAAAGTTTTAGAAGTTATTGATTCAACACCCTCCTCCCCCCCCCCCCTCCCCCCGCCCCCCCAGTAACTTACCATAGTCTAGAATATTTCCAACAATTAGTATCAGAGCATTGTGGTTCTCAAGAGAAATATTAATAGCTTGAGAAAAGATCAAGGCCATGGAGATATTCAAACTTGAAAAAGCTATTGACAATGAGAAGCTAGATTTGGAAATGGCTCTTTCCCAACTAAAGAAAGCAAAGGAGCACCTCTCCTAGTCCCTAAAAAGAAGAAAAGAACTTGCAATTCAAATGAATGATCATCTCTACATTGAAGAAAGAATTAAAGAACTTCATCCTTCAAGTAGCCAAGATGAAGAAAATGAAATAATCAAAGAACTCTTGGAAAAGAATGGTTCCCTACAAGAAGAAGTAAGAAAACTAAGAACAGAACAATAAATTTAGTTAGTAAGGCTATGTGAAGTCATGGAGTAGAAAACCAAGATAAAATAAGAGATAGATGGAAGGAACAATGAAATTCAAAACCAATCCCTTCAGCAAGACAACCTTATTGATCAACTCTCCAATGCAAATGAAAAAATCATGAGCCTAAGATCTAAAAATGATTGTGAAATGATCTAAACTCTGAAAGGAAAGTTAATGAAAGAATGATGAAATCTCAAGCAGATATGAATCAATTGAATGAGAAAAACCTCTATAGACAAAAGGGAAAAGTAGGAATTGGATACATAGAAGATGGAGAATTGTCCAAGCAAGGAGCTCAAAGGAATCAAAAACCTACTTGCAATCATTATGGTAAGATAGGTCATACTTTAAACAAATGTTGGAGCAATGAAAAAGAAAAATTCAATGGAAAATGCTATAATTGTAATCAGCATGGTCATAGAGAAAATGAATGCAAAGAGAAACCAAGATTTGAAGGCAAATGTCACAAATGTAAGAAACATGGACACGAGTCATCAAAATGCAAAACCAAGGTATTGAACCCAACATAACAAATTGTGAAACCAATATTTGGTTGGGACTACAACACCTGGTGCAGATGTCATTATTGTCAAGAATTTGGACACATTGGTATGAATTGTGTTAAACATCATATGAGGAAAAGAGAGACTACTAAAAGATGTTTCATTTGTATAGAACTTGATCATCTTTCCAAGAACTATATGAATACTAGTAGAATTGAAGATGAGAAGAAAGAAAGAGCCGATAACATCCGAAAACAAGTGAGATAGCAATGGGTTCCAAATACTACTGAGAATTCAAGTCTAGGCAATAATGAACAAGTCACTCAAGAATTGAGTGACTCCACCATTTCTACTTGATCTCTCAAAAGAGCACTGGAATTGTGATACTAAATGACACATCAGATATCAATTCTAGTTAGTAAAAAAAAAGATCCATATTTATATTCAAGATAAAAAGGGATCACCAAGTACTAGTGTTTACTGAGTTACCTTCTCTAGCGAGTGAGTTTGAGTCACAGACTCTACTGAGTGAGGTTGGGAGTAAGTAAATTCTATGTGGTTACCAAGCAATGTTGGGAGTAATGAAGATGCATATGGTTAGCAAGTCACATAGACTTCGTTGAGTATTCAATGCAAAGAAGTGGCTATGCATGGATGCTGATGTGGACACTGTGCAAGTGTTGATGTGTCATGATGTTAGTCAAACTACCTTTTGTACTAAGCATTTATGGCAAAAATTTAACAAAAAGGATGGAATTGAAGTCATTCTTATAGTGAAATTTCAAGAGCTGTTATAAGTGTAATTTTTAGAGTATTCAAGCAATTTGAGTGAATTGAAAGCAAAAGTTTTTAAATTTTCTCAAAACCCTACCGAGTAAAGATGGAATCTAGCAACAAGAAGGTTAAGCAAGGATCTGACATGTTGGTTCATGGAGAATGGAAGGCACAAAATTTCAAGCTCTCCCCTACAATTGCAGAAACCCTAGATCCAAGTGGAGTGCAGTCACAGATCCCCCCAAAGGTACTTTTGATCAATGATATTCACACTCATTTCAAATGTGTTATTCAAGAGATTGGTACATTGGAAATGGACAATGCCCTAGATAAGTTTTGTGTGAATGGAGTTTTGAAACCCAAGCATCAACACCTAGAAACCAAAGGATTAACTCACATCCCTCATATGCCCCATGAATTTCAAGTTAAATGGATTAGGTTTATCCTTAGTTGGGTGCATAATGGACAATTATGGTTGAAACAACCAATGTTAATCACAAAGAAGATGATTCATCGAATCACTGGTCTCCTAATGTTAGCCAAAGCCAAAATGACAAAAACCCTAGGCTGAGCAGAACTTGAAAAGAAAACCCTAGTAGAATAGGATGGTAGAGGAACGAAAATTAGAAGTGTTTTAGATATGGAATTAAAGTTTGGTATTCATGTCATTGCACATAAGATTTATAGCTCTAGTAGATTAAATAGTGTGTTAAAGAACAATTTATCTTTTGACCTTGTCGAGCTATTGTTGAAATAGTTCAACAAAAATATGGAAAGCATAAGGACATCAAAGAATAATTCATGTAAGTTTGGTTCCTTTTTAACTTATCTATTCTTTTATGTTTAGAAATTCTTCCCTTCAAAAGGCATTATTGTTTGGAGAAAAGATGTGCCTGTGTTATATTAGATAAATGATTTTATTGCTGAAATGGGTGAAAAATACAATCTTATTATGGATAATTATTTTGATGCATTCAAAGAGAAAATGAACAATAGATACCAAATCCCTAAGAAACTTGTTGAAGATTATAAGGATGATGTATGCTTCATGGTGGATAGTGACAAAGTCTACATTCAGGCAGTTAAGCCTAGAATAGCATGGGCAAAACCTCTTGGATATGAGGTTAATATTGATGAAACTAAAGATATCATTGAAGCTCTTGTGAATGAGCTAGTTGATCCTAAGCTAGCATATTTTGGCACATATGATGAAGCAAAAGCTAGGATTGAAATTGAAATAAAACTTCCTTAGGTAGTCAACAAAGGAAAGAAGAGAATTGCAAAATTGAAAACCAGTTCTACTCTTTTGTTAATTGAAGGAAAAGGTGAGGATGATGAAGTAGAGGATGAGGAAGAATATGAGGAAGAAGAGCCATTAAGGAAGAAAGGCAAGGTGATTATCCCTAAGCCACCAAAGCCATCCACTCCAGTATTCACAAGAAGATCCTCCAAGAAGAAATTTGATAAGGAAGGAGGAGACATTATATTCAAAAATCCTCCATCCACCTTCCAAGATAGATTGAAAGATCTAGAAGAAAGAGATGGTATAACAAACTTCAAATCATTAAAGTATGAAATCAGGATAGCAAAAGAGAAGAAGAAGATAGATCTAGTAATGGATAAGATGGGTAAGTGGAAGTACTCACTAGACTAGCTTGCTTCTCAAATTCCTAATGATTTTTTGGAGAAAATAAAACCAAGATGGGATTTTTCCATACAAACTTCCAAAGACATATATGAGAAAACCTTGAGGTAGCTTACATTGAGCATATCAGATGTTAAGATAAAAGAGTCACTGAAGAAAAATGAAGAAAAATTCACTCTAGAATTTAATGCTTACTTAATTTTGATGAAAGATATTGAACATGTTGTAAGGAATGTAACAAAAACTTGGAAAAATATCTACCTTCTACATAAACTAAGTGATTTTCCAATTAATGTTAAAGATGATGATGATGAGGATAAGGAGAAAGATGAAGAAGAAAATATTAAAGAAGCAACTCATTTTTACATAAGAAGATGAAGAGGAACAAGGAAAAGAAGCTACCAAGGAAGCAAAGCAAGATGATGAGGAAATTAATCCAGTTAAGATAGTTGTAGTAGTTATTGCCTCACTTTCTCACTCTCCAAGAAAACCAGTAACAATATCAAGCACAAAGTCAGCCCCAACAAGTTTGATTGTAACTACCAGTGTAAATACAAACGTCTAATCACTCTTTGCTCCCACTTAGCTCAACACATCATTGAATGAAGTGACATCCACTACATCTAGCAAGCTATAGATTCCTCCCTTGTCTACCAAGTTGGCTACTTCAGTTTTGAGTACATCAATTTTGGATTCTTTAGATATTTCTGCAAATATTCTTTCAGTAAGTGCAGTATCAATTTTCATAGAAAGTCCTAGCATGTCTACTATTATTTTTATTCCAGGCACACAAGCAATAAGTGTAAGGATAGTTGAGTCCAAGGTTCAATCGAGCACAAATTATTTGGAGAAAGGAAAAGAGATGGAGGAAGAAATTGATTTAGATAAGGAAATTGTAATCCCAAATCGAGACATTTCCAAGCTTACTCCAAACCAAATGCAATCATTTGGTGAACTCCTCTAGAAGAAGGCTAAACATCAAAGACTAAGAGAGGAAAGAGATAAGGAATTCAAGATAATTGAAGATGCAAAGAACATTTTGGTAGAGGATATAGGTATTGAGGTTGATTCTTCTCAACCAATTTTGTATCAACTAGCAGAGGTAGTCCAAAAATTTAATGAAGATACTGATGGGCAGGTTAAGCTAGTGCAAAAGGCAGAGAAGAAATTTGATAATATAGTGTTGGAGCACATTGCTTAGCAGATAGCTATATATCAACTAGAACTTTCTACAATTTCAGGCAATTTAGAAGCATCTTGTACAAATGTGTCATCACTTTTTGGAAAGATATGTTGTATATAGCAAGAAGATGTATAGTATATTGTATGAAGGAGCCTTACCATGTACAGATATATACCTCACAAAATCAATTTTGAAAAATCTCAAAAATAGTTTACTCTATCGAGCTAGTATCACAAGGTGATGGATAAAAGGTATTCAGGAAACCTTTTGAATTCAGTTTTGACTGATAAGTGTTTTTGTCACTAATGCCAAATGGGGAGATTGTTGACATATTAGTCAAGTTTGTTATTAGTGACACACACTTATTCAGATTGTATATAGCTACTGAGCATATTGTACAACTATCAGTGTTTGCCAAGAATTTTAGTTGTTGTTGAGTTCTACAATTGCTACCAAGTCCTTTGGACAAATCCCAGTGGTTACTGAGCAGTCTCAATTACAATAAAGATTAGAAGTGTAAATTGTGCATCTCTTTATATACTGAGTTTACAAGTGCAAGTTGAGCTATGCAGTGTTCACCAAGTTTGTAGTGTATGTAATGCAAGTCTAGTTTTACCTGAGCTTCTCAGTGTTAACCAAATGACTCATTTTATACCAAGCTCAAGATGAAAATGTTTACCAAGTCTTGCCATGCTAAACAAGTGATTTAGTTTATATGAAAAGTTTTACAATATCTACCAAGTCACTAGTGTAGACCAAGTTCAAGACTACTTGGAAGTGATTAGTCTGAACTAACCTTCTACATCTATTGAGTGCATGAAAATTCCAAGCTTGATAGTGGACGTCGAGTATCAGAACCTCACTGAGTTAGTCTTCAGAACCTGAGTGTCTTCATGTGGGCCGACTTTGTAATATTTTTGTTAACTTATATTTTGGTCAACTTTGTAATTTGTATAATTGGGTTGGTATATATGTAATGTATTGTATCATATCAAGTGTGTATGTATGTGCATGGAATTAATGCGATCATCAAAAAAGAGAAAAAAGAGTAAATTAAAAAGGCCACAATAGTATAAGGAGTAGAAAAGTCATATCTATCACAACAAGGTGTACATAAAGAAATCTCATTCAGAAAACCAAGTTGCAGATCAAAGATCAGCTAATGCTTCATCCTAATAGGTGGATCAGTCAAATCCTTTAACAAGGTAGACCTAACAATCTTTAGTAAATCTCTTTACCAAGTGAATGCTTCATTGTATGTTTGTAAATCCTTTCACAAGGTGGACCTAGCAGTCCTTATTGCTCTTAATAGGGTAGATCATCAGAAGTGATCAATGTAAGCTTTAACATGCTAACTTTATACTACAGTACTAAAGCTTATGGGTATCATCCCCACCCCAATTTCACTTTCTAGTTGGAAGGTTTCTAGGTCACCAAATCTTTGTGTCACAGTGTTATAAATGCTTTCATGTTTTTAGTTTCTTATGCATGTAATTAGATCAAATTGTATGTGATGGATTAAATGCTAATTGGATTATTGGATTAAGAGTTGAAATTATAAAAGTTTTAGAAGTTAATGATTCGCCCCTCCCCTCTCAGTAACTTAGCATAGTCTAGAATATTTCCAACAATAAAAAGGGTTTGAAAAATAATAAATGAAATGGCATGTTTAAAAAAAAAAGAATAGCAAGGTGAATGAAATGAGAATAAATGGGGATATTTTTATAAGAAGGAAAATAAAAATAGTTGAGTATAAAGAGGTAAACTAAGGTATGAATATATTTTAATTTTTACACATCAATTTTGTTCTTTTATTTTTATATCAAATAACTGTTATGTTATCTCATTTTTTATATATAGGAGAAGAAATATGTTATTATTATTAAATATACAAAATGAATATATGTGTGCATGTGTGTGTGTTACTAGAGTAATAATATTTATTTATAATATCATTATTTTCAATATGATTATTTGAATTATGATTAGAAGCAGATAATGTTACAAAGAAGGGGCTTGTATAAATTTAAACTAGTGGATCTTATCCCAATAGAGCATAGGGTTCAACATCTTGGAAATCTTTGTAAAATAGGTTTGGACCTATAAACATTAAGAGAATTGATAGATGGTTTCTAGGAACCTTGAATAACATATATATTTTCTAGTCATAAATCTAAATAATAAATTATTTGACAATTTAAATGATTATTAAAAACATTACTTTTGATTACATAAGTATCAATCTTGAACAACCCAAAAAGGGGACATTACATTGTTCCTTATTTTTTACCCTTCTTTTGACTACTAACAATCTATGAAGTCCGACCTTGTTTTAATCCCATAAGGACACACAAATCCTTATGCTCATATTTATTTTTGATTAATCTTTTTTGGGAGATAGAATTCCCTTGAATTTAAATCCATGGATGGTCTGACTAGCATGCCACACACACACTTGCTAGACCATTTGGTTCATCTTTGATGGGTTGACTAGCATGCCACACACACTTGCTAGACTATTCAATGCCATCCCATTTTGTAGAGATCTTTCCCCTAGTTCTTTCTTTTTCTTGTGTGGTTCACAATAAGGAACACAAAACTTGTTGGGAAAGAAACTACATTGTTAGGTGTGACCCTATTAAAGGATTTAATCACCCTATTAGGAGTGATCTGGTTAGAGCACTAGATCATTCTATTAGAATGTAACCTTGATTAAATATTTACAAAAAGATTTTTAGGTCAACCTTGACTAAAGGATTTTGACTTTCATAATGGTTAGAAAGTAACATCATTTTTTGATCTATAAAGAAAAACTCACTTTCCAAATTTAGATCTCCATTCAACTCATGCTAGTTCATTAACTACCCTCCATCATGTTCTCCTTCTCTAATCTTTTTGGCAACCCTTCAAGTAATCACACTTTACCAATCTTCTCACTTTTCCTCTGCTATTTTGTTCTTCACAAGTTTTCCTTTAGATTGCCAACCAACCAACCTTAGAGAACATCTCTTATGCCTTCTTAAATAGGTAGCTTTGATATGTTTCTTCTTAAACATCACTGTAAATCTTAGGGTTAGGTTAGATTCATTAAATCTATCCATGATTTTTTCCTTGTTCTTCTTTCATGTTACTTCTAGAAACTTCTCATCAAATCCTTGCTTTTGATCACATAAAAAACTAAATTTGTACATTAAATATGCCAACTAATCAATTCTTATCTTTTATGCATTTTCACCATCTCACAATTTTAGATATGTTATCCTCAAAAGTTAATTCACTCACAAGCTATCATTTTGGTGACACTTAGTCATCACTATGTTCTTCTACTCAGTCATCACTAGATTTCTCAGTCATAACTATTCACTCCAATACTCAACTTCACTTGCTTTCTTTCTCTTCACTATGCTCAACCATAACTAACACTTAACTAATACTAGATTCACTCAGCTATTCTTTAAGTAGAATTGTCACTCAATTAGGCTTAGTATTTTAATCAATTAGTTATCTTCTCTTCAAAACATCAAGTCAACTATCTTCTCCACTTCATATAATAATTAAACAACTCATTATCTTGCCAAAGACTAACTAATCAAGTGCCCATTGTAATTCCATCATACTCACTCCTTATCAGTCATAAATTGCACTAGTTCATCTAGATATCTCCCTTTTCAAACCATCTTCATCAATCAAATGATATGGCACTCAACATTGTTATTAAGTATCTCACCAGTAAGGTTTGACATTAATGAAAACATAACAATTGTTCCAATTGTAGTTTACAACATGTTGAATATTAGCTTAATTTGTTGCATACTCTATACCAAAATTACTCGGCCCAAGGACAATTTAGTATTATATGATCTACCATTTATTTATGTTGTTCACATAAGTGACATCTAAAAGAGCCTATAAAATCTAGTTTTTTAACCATTACATAGTTAGTATACATTTCTGAAGGGGTGCCACACATGCCCCTCTTTGGAGAACAATCTTTATTACAACATAAATTTAATGAAATATATATAATTTGTGTAGAAAATGTGAATTAACACTTTTATTACACCCATCCTTAAATTTATACTTTCCATTAGTGGAACCACCCCAAATAATTTTATCATGCCTATTTTTGAGTGTTAAATGTCTATTTCTTAGTGTTTCATTCAATTTTTTCTTTTACTCCATTTTTTTATTAAGGATTAAAACAGGTTTTTTTTTTATAGTGGACTCAAAATTCCAATAGCTTTTACATGAGATTTAACACTGAAGTACCAAAATGAAATAATACTAAGAAGAAATAACACAGTCAAAATAACAAAACCCAACAAAACTACCACTGCCTAAATAACCACCAGCAATAGAACCAAAATGAAACACATAACAAGTGAAAGGAAACCAAAAAATAGAACCAACCACTTGACAACATACCTCATATTGGATCCAAGACCAGCTCCTCCTTTAACTCCTTGATTTTTTCAATGGAATCTTTGAGTTCATATTTATTTGTTCTCTAGTCCATTTAACTTTCCTTGAGAAACTCTCTACATACTTGGGATCATCTAAATCAAGAACGAATAGATTATTTGCATTCTATTCCACTTTTCCCTCTAATTTTTTTTAGGTATTCAAAAGTGGCCTCCATGATCCCCTTGTAGCTCTTTGTGATATCACTAGTCATATTTTCCATTTTCTTACCTCTTTCCATAAAAATGTTAATGAGACCATCATTGTTTCTGTGATCCCTTATTTTATCTTTGCTACACCTTCCTACATATTATGAAGATTTTTCCCATATTTTCTTGCACATATACTTGATGTTCAAAGTTTTGATGGAATTAAAAGATTATTTTTCCATCTGGAAATTATAAATAGAAATTCAACACACCAAAAGGGGGATCAACTTCCATATGCTTAAGATCATCCTCTAGCAACTTAAAATTAAGCATGTCTAAATCCACCATTTTGGTCATGAGGTAGTTTCTTTTATTACTTTCCTTATCATGACACTATTCCCCTTCAACATTTTCCTTCTGGGTCAAGCCATTAGGAGAAATTTGCACATCATATTCCACCAATTTTGTATAGTCATCAAAGTAAGGAACTTCTTTTTTTGAATCCTCAACATTATCCTCATTATTAATCTCTTTTTCATCCCAAGAGTGGACTCTTTCTTCTATGAATAATTAGAAATAGGTGAAGGATTTTTTTTTATAATCTATAAATTTTGTCAATAGACCAATATGAATAATTGATCTCCCCCTCTTTAGAAGTCTTTATACTCTTTCCTTCTTCCACATGTTAGGATTAACCACAAACATAAATAACAATTACATAGAAATATAACCAATATCAGATAATATTAAATCACACTCAAGAGAACACAAGACACAAAGATTTAATATGGTTCACCCGATCCTTGCACGATGACCACCAACAACAAGTCCAATATTATTATTATCCAGTGATTACTATACACTTGATTTGTATCACACCCTAAACCATTCTATTCGAACGATTCCATGAGTTCAAAATGTTCAAATGCCAGCTTAGAGCTCCCTATCCATGGAGGGCACGAGACTGTATTTCAAGTTCAATGGTTCTTAGATGAGCCTTAGAGATACTCTTCTTGCTAGTAAACCATGCAATGGGAGGTTCCAAAGACAAGATGCAAGAATGCAAATGTCCCAAGGAGTTCCTCAAGGATGCAATGCAAATGAAGATTAAGCTAAGATGAGAATGCAAATTGCAGCTATGCTAAAACATGTATGAGAGTGTTACAATACCATTATTAAGCTATGTGAGATTAAGCTACATGTAAAAATGAAAGCTAAGCTAAGCTAGAATGCCATGATGCCATGGATGAGAGAATGCAGACAAAAAATAGAAGTTCTCCACAAAGCTCCAAAGAAACTTGTTAGAAAACTTGCAGCCTAACAATACTCAAAAGATGGATCCTTTGAGGGGGAAATCTCTCTCCCTTTTAAAGTTGTACAAATGGTAGAGATCAAGATGAAGATGGTGGATGATCAATGGTGGAATTTGAAAAGAGGAGTGATCCATGTGCACACACAAGTCAACCAATAGAATATAAGTTGACTTGTCATATAAGACAAAAGTCACAAAGCCTTTTCTTTTAATTGCAAAATAGAAAAAGGATTTTATGTGTGCACTTTAAGTGGGTTAGAAGAATGGGGTCTTTTATTTAATTAAAAGGGGACGCATTCTTTTAATCAAATAATGAACTTAGGACAACATAGTTAAACTATAGGTTATAATCAAATAAATTGATTATTAGCAATTTGGTCTAGGTAAATGATTAAATTAATTTAGCCAAAATGTTGAGAAGGGGGCTAATAGTCTAGATGACCATTTTTAGGTGTTTACATTTGCCCCTCTTTGACTAATGTGTGATCGATCTGGGAACACATTATGTCAAAGAAAATAGAAGCCAAGTAGATAGTGATAGATATAGATATCTGATTTTGAAGAACAAAATGTAGAAAAAGATAACAAGTCCTAAATGTACAACCTGATAGTGGTAGTATTGAACAATAGGAAGAGAACAATGGTAGAATTCAAGAAGAATATTAACACCTTGAAAAGTGGATAGAGTGAGAGCAAGTGAGAAGATCAAACAAATGCTCCTAAGCAGTGATAGAGTATTTCTGCCCCCTCGGGATCGAAATGGAAATGAGGTAAGGGGGTGTAGAAACAAGCTAGATATGATAAAATTAGAATATAATAATGTCCAAGATGATAGATAGATTATTAGAACCAAAGAATGACTATTAAAGAGACTAGTAAAATGCCCCTATTTGACTAGAATTGACCACAAAGGATACAGTGTAAAAATTAGGTCAAATCTAGTAGAAAGATGATTTTAGACATGAAAAGGTTGAATATGAGTAGATATGAAGTATGGAAATGATGAATACATGAAGAAATGAAGATGCCCTAGTGATGGTTCAGAGATTAGACCTCAAAAGGTCAGCTAACTGCTCAAAAGAAAGTAGAATTTTAAAAGACAATTTTGACCATCAAGATGAACTTGAATTTGGATTTTGATCCCAAAAATGAATCGAGGATGTCAAAATTATTTAAGAGGTCAAAAATTAATATATTGTGATCATAAGATAGAAAAGAGATGAAGTGAAAGATTAAGAAGGTGAAAAGACATGAACAAGAAGAAAGTAAAGAAATATATGAAAGGATTTAGCCAATATGTCCACAAAAATATGAAGAGAGAGCTCTCCCCATATGGAAGAATATAAGATTAAGCTAGAAAATGAACCTAAAATGAAAGCTAATATGCAAAGTGGTTTACCAGTAAGAAGCGCATAACATTTAGACTCTTAATTTCATCATTGAGCATTTATCAGGGACATCATGACATCATACAACCATCACTAGTATAACTATGAGGATATGAATATGATCGATATTAGATAGGTATGTGGAAATCCAATCTAAGCATCAGAGACATTTAAATCAAAATAAATACGTGATTAGATTCCTTAAGTTTAATTTGGCAAGATTACACCTGTATCAAGGCATAAGTGCCAAGATAAACCTCAAGTGTGATCTTGTGAAACAGTCAAGGATGATACATTTGTAAGTTAAAATGTTGAATATGCCAAGCATAAATGCTTACAACACTATAGAAAAACAAAGTATACCCACAAGAAAAAATCAAGAAAACATGCCCCATACCCCCAGTCTTCAAGTCAATGACATCCTTGAAAGACTATTAGGGATGGAACATATGGTAAAGAAATCATCATAGACAACACATAAAGTAGATAAAGATCAGCATAGCTCAGATGTTTAAGTGTTAAAGTGCGTGTGTGTAAGTCACTTGGCCATTTCTTCAAGACTTGATTCTGATAGTGAGAAATATTGCGACATCGAAGAGCATAGGTAAACTATCTAAAAAATGTTAAAAAACACTTAATTTCAAGGTGGGGGAAGTGTTGAGAAACACTATTTTTTGAGTTGTCAAAGAAACCCTAATGCACAAGAATACCTCAATAGGCTAAGTAGCTATGCCCCTGAGACAAGGACAAGAAACAATTCCAAGCTAGGAAATATGTAGCAAAGTAGGTGATTGAGACTGATAGACATAGGTGCAAGGGTTTCAAGTAGTGCCTATTTCTACGTTTTCACCACTTGACATTTTATTTTTTTCAAGACTTTTTTCAATTTTTTTGTATTTTTAAATTTTTTGATTTTTTTGGTGATACATCAAAGCACCCATTGCTAGGTTTTTACTAAGATGATCATTTTTTTAGGGCATTTTCTAATTTTTAAGATTTTTTTCAGGATCATATATGATTTTTTTTTTTGAAAATTATAGAATAAATTAGAGATCACTAGTTCTCAAGAAAGATCACATCATTTTCTCCCAATGTCTAGCAAGCTAGTATAGGATACGATGGAGAAACAAGGTGGTGGATAAGTAGAGATGGATAAGAAAGGAGTATGAACTGAATGAAAGTGATCCTCAAGGATTGACTCCTCAAGAGTACCCAAGCTAGGGAAGAGGTGAAGTAGTCATATGAAGCATGTTTTGGATAAGCAATGGAAGTAATGAGAAAGATAGCATGTAGGATAAGTAGTGAAGCCAACAAGTGATATAGCATGAAGCGTTTAGTCCAAAAGAGTAGCCATGTCAAGAGACCTATGAGAACCATGTTTAATTTATTATGATCAAGACCAAGGGGTCAACTAGATAGGATAGAGATGGGATAGAGCAATAAAAATAAAGCTCAAGATGGAGGCTATGAGGGAATGAGAAAGCACAAATAGAGAATCTCATGGATAAGATAGCCAATATGCAAAGATAGCTTAACATTGTGAAGATCAAAGAGAGAAGAGGGGATAGATGGATGGTGGAAGAATTACACATGACGCATGTTTGCCAAGTTTTCATCATGGTAGTTATCCAAGGTACCACAAGATGTAGTTTTCACCATAGGATGCATTTATTTCTCTTTACTTTTTCTACCAAGGTGCCACAAGAAGTGGTTTTCACCAAGGTACATTTTCATTTTTTAAAATTTTGTTTTAGAATTTTTAGAATTTTTAGAAAGAGCTCAAGCTTTTTTAATGTAAATAGTGCTCCTATAGGAAAGATAAGTCATGATAAGCCAAGACCATAGAAAGGTATGCTCAAAGATTTTGATAGGGTGATGAAAGAGAAATGGTAGTAGGAAGAATATATTGAGGATAAGAGTTCATGTATAGAAAGTAAGTGTAAGCTTTAGAGGATTTCATGAAGGTAGCCGAAATATTGGACAAGATCAATGTTGACACACACCTTGAAGGGTATTGGAATGATGGAGGAATCATGGATGAAATAGCTTGAGGTTTAGATGCATGAGGTGGTAGAAGATATTTGGACAAAAGTGGAGTGGAAGGCTTTGGAATATTTTTAGGAAGATTTTTGGAAGAAGATGGAATGGAAGCCTTTGGAAGCTTGAATGTCAACTTTGAAGTATTTTCAATATTCAAGTCTTTTAAAAGAGACTTGGGAATCCACATAGCTTTAGATTTTCCTTGTTCTTTGGGTGGTTGAGAGTGCATTTGTATAATGATGGATTTAGGAACCCATATTTTCTTTGGTTTAGCTCTTTGAGTAGTGGACCTTTTGAGTCTCTTGAATTTTTGTCCTTCCTTAGCTTTCACATGTCTATTAGATGGGACATAGTGATCTTCATTTTTCAATGGATTCTTATGTTTATTCTCACTTCCAAAGGACTTGGGATTTGTGGATGAATAAAGCTGATATGACTGGTTTAGGTGGATAGATGGGTGATAATTCATCAAGGATGAGCATCTTTGTTGATCTTGAGGTATGATGGGAGAGCTAAGACTAAAAAATGTAGGAGATGAAGGAACATAAGGTCCCAATATAGATGGAAGGTTTGAAGGCTTTAGCTTTGATGGATAAGGACCAAGGATAGACTTAGGAGATGCAAATGGATAGTGAAAAGGGATATCAACATCTTTAGAGTGAGCAACATGGTCAATGCCATCAATAGACTCATGAGTAGCTTTGACAGGAGCAACATTTTTAATAGGAGCACTTGAAGCTTGAGAAAAATTTTGAAGTGGATATGGAGAAGTAGAACACGAAGGGATGCTTTGATCTTGACACTTGATTTGTGTCACACCCTAAACCATTCTACTCGAACGATTCCATGAGTTTGGAATGTTTGAATGCCGGCTTAGAGCTCTCTATCCATGGAGTGCAAGAGAGTGTATTTCAAGTTCAAGGGCTCTTAGATGAGCCTTAGAGATACTCTTCTTGCTAGTAAACCATGCAATGGGAGGTTCCAAAGACAAGATGCAAGAATGAAAATGTCTCAAGGAGTTCCTCAAGGATGCAATGCAAATGAAGATTAAGCTAAGATGAGAATGCAAAATGCAGCTATGCTAAAACATGTATGAGAGTGTTACAATACCATTATTAAGCTATGTGAGATTAAGCTACATGTAAAAATGAAAGCTAAGCTAAGCTAGAATTCCATGATGCCATGGATGAGAGAATGTAGACAAGAAATAGAAGTTCTCTGCAAAGCTCCAAAGAAACTTGTTAGAAAACCTACAGCATAACAATACTCAAAAGATGGATCTTTTGAGGGGGAAAGCTCTCTCCCTTTTAAAGAGATACAGATGGTAGAGATCAAGATGAAGATGGTGGATGATCAATGGTGGAATTTGAAAAGAGGAGTGATCCATGTGCACACACAAGTCAACTAATAGAATATAAGTTGACTTGTCATATAAGACAAAAGTCACAAAGCCTTTTCTTTTAATTGCATAATAGAAAAATGACTTTATGTGTTCACTTTAACTGGGTTAGAAGAATAGGTTCTTTTATTTAATTAAAAGGGGACATGTTCTTTTAATCAAATAATGAACTTAGGACAACATAGTCAAACTATAGGTTATAATCAAATAAATTGATTATTAGCAATTTGGTCTAGGTAAATGATTAAATTAATTTAGCCAAAATGTTGAGAAGGGGGCTAATAATCTAGATGACCATTTTTAGGTGATTATAAATACAATCTACAATCCCTTGTAGCTCAATATCATTACAAGCAGCTACAATCTCATCATAAATTATGAAATCCCTAACCCTAAGATATTTTATAGAAACTTTTTCCACTTATAGAATTAGGGCTAGAATAAGTCATCAAATAGAAAAAAAGTAGCTAACACCTTTTACAATAGTCAATTAATTTTTGGCTTCAGGGGTGTTGTCCTCCAAAACCCATGTGGGGTCATTTCCCCTTGACCCCACCTTATAATATAATAGAGAGCACACCTTGGGCATTACCCTAGGACCCTACAAGGGGTGTTACCCCTTGACCCCATCTTGGGGGTGTTGCACCAAAACCCCTCTAGTAATAATATGAGGGGAAACCATGCCAAATAAAGTGAGATAAATTAACCTTTGAGTCTGATTAGGCTACACAAAACAACACCACACTCGCATCTTCCTACTCCATTTCTATCTCCTTATAATTCACATTTTATTTCTTCTACTTATCTATCTCTAGCATAAAACCACCCATTGTTAAAGAAATATTATCAAATGATTTTCATTATCATCCTAAAGAAAGGTTACTATCTTCCTTTGAAATGTAATTACATAATTTGTAGCTCCAATCTTTTTTTCAAGTTTCTTTGGTTCTAGAGTTCACCTTTTAAATTTAGAGGTTCATGTCTAGCCCAATAATATTCCACAAAATAGTACTTTCTACATCCCATGTTAACTTGTCACTAATGATATTTTTACAATCCAACATAAAATTTTAAATATGTGGTCATTCGACATGATTTTTGGTTTTAAATATATTAATGGGGTCATCGTTCAAGATATGTTTGTTAAGAATGTTAGATGCTCATTTTCTTTCTAGTTCTTGAAAGAGATTCAAAATTATTTTGGCCTTAAGGGACTTATTTTGTCATTCTAGATTTTTGATGTCGAGTCCTATAGCTATAATAGGTTTATAAATATTTTTCCATTTAATCATTGTAATTTTTTTGTTGATCGAGGTACCTTTCCAAAGAAAAATCCTTAGCTTACTATCTAAACATTTCTTAACACATTCTAAAATTGGTAATACCAACATTTGATATGTAGGGATGTTGATCATTATTGTTTGACCTACATTTGAAAGATATATCCCTTTCCAACATTTTGTTCTATTGTGTATTTTATGTTAATCTCATATTGGTTTTGACATATGAGTGACAATATACTTAAGTCATTTATTTATTTGATGTCAAACAATTAATATATGTCGAGCATAAGTTGCAAGATAGTATATGTCAAGAAAGAGATATATAGTATATTCCAAGTAACTAGTAAGTGCCAAGTCACCCAAGTTCCAAGAAGGTAGTAGATGTCAAGTCATTTTGATGTCAGGTAATCAATAGATGTCGAGTCATTCAGAGGCCAAGTTACAACATTGAAGAGATAGTGGATGTCGAGTATCAGACACTTCAAGTGTTGAGTAAACAATTTTGGACATAGTTGTTTGTTATGGCACAAACTTGTATGTAAACCATTTTTGAACCAACTTAAGGATTTTTTGTGATTCTAGATGATAAGGACAAGTCTTTATTGAGGATCCCTGTGCTATACATGCAAAAAATAAGTTGAAGGGATGTTTAAGCAATGAAATGGATGAATTACAATTGTTGATTCATACCTAACCCTAAGTCACCTAGGTCTTCTTAGAGGAAAAACCCTAAAATTTGTATGAATGTGGAAGGAGAAAGGAGAGAAGTTTTCATGTGCAAATAGAGCATTCATGGTGGCTAAGGAGTTGTGAATTAAGATACATTACATAATCAGTTTGAGGAGAACAAAGGAAAGGAATTAGAGGATAGAAGAGATACATCTAATTAGTGAGGATAAAGTACACATTAGGAAAGAGGTGATTTGTTATCTAGCAGCATAGTGCTAACTAAAGGATCATTGTTGATACATTCTAGCAGGTGAATTAGTTGAATCTCTTAATAGAGTAGTCTTAACAAGCTACTATAAATCCTTTAACATGGTGCTTACTTCATTTTAAGTTAAAGTCATTTAATCAAGCACACTTCTAACAAGGTGTTGAAATCCTTTAAGAGGGTCAGATCTAGCAATCTTGTAAGCCTTTAATAGGGTAGACCTTTCATAGGGTAGACCATAGTTTATGATCAAACATTGTAGCCTTCATTAGGCACACTTTGTTACTATAATAGTGGAGATTTGTGAGGTGTCATCCCCACCCCAGTTTTACCTTCTCATTGGAGGGTTTCTAGGTAACCAAATATCTGCTAGTTTGTGGTGATTGATTAGGTAAGTATTTTACATACCTCATAAATTCTTTCGACTACTATTCGCCAATGGTGGGCTACTATTTTCCAATGGATAATATTTTCCAATTAGCTATTTCTTATATTTTCCAATGTATGGCCAACATGTTGCAACTAGTTTTAACCCTAAAGTAGCAAAAATTCTTGTATAAAAGGGCTTAGGGTTAGGGATTGTTTCATAAGGTGTGATGCAAAAATTGGTTCTCATGGCAGTATTGAGATGTAAGGGATTATAGATTGTAATCAGGTTATAATTATTGGATCATAATAATATTGGACTTGTTGTTTGGTGGATGTAGTCTAGGGCTTGGGTGAACCACATTAAATCTTGGTGCCCTACACATTAAATCTTGGTGCCCTATGTTCTTTTCTATGTGATATTTTATTTTTTGATATTGTTTATATTTGCATGTAATTATTATTTTTGTCTGAGGTTTAATCCTAACAATATCTTGTCGCATACATGTGTTGAATTTTATTTTCTTTCATACTATGGATGAATATGTTTAGCTAGTTATTTTAGTTGACAAGAAAATTGTGAGATGAATGTGTGGAGAATGAATTTATGATTAAATTTTTGAAGGACTGATTCACCCCACCACCCCCCCACCACACCCCCCCCGGCCTCCCCTCTCAAAGTTTACTTTCCCTATTGTATTTCCAATCATTACTATCAGAGAATTGGTTCTTTGGAAATGAAAGCTTTTCATCTTTGAGGAAAGATCTTGAAGATGGAAGTCTACAAGTTGGGAAAGATTATTGATAATTAGAAGATTGAAATCCAGCTTTCCCTACATCGGTTGAATGGAGCAAGAGATGAGTTAAAGTGATCATTGAAAAGAAGGAAAACAATAATTATTGAAGACAATGGCACATATTACCAAAATATTAACACTATTGAATTATTTGCAGATAGAAATTCAAGTGAGTTTGATGCAACAATTACATATCTTATGGAGAGGAATGGAGTCCTAACTGAAGAGGTCAAAAATATCAAGATAGAACAAGAAGTCCAATCAGTATTTCTATGTGAGGTGACCAAGCAGGAAAAGAAAGCTAAAGAAGACAAAGTCATGATTGAGGATGACAAAAGGATACTGACCAAAATACTAGAAGAGAAGACATTAGAGGTGAATAGGATTACTCACATACAACTGGAAATATTGAATCAAATGGTGATTTCCAATCATGAATTGAATAGAAAAGATATTGGGATCACAACAATGAAGTTGTAGAATGATCAACTGAGAAATGATCTAAAAAGAGAAAAATAATTTGCTAAAAGTTTCAATAGACCTAGTAAAGTTATCAAGTAATTTGAAAAATTGATGAGATCTCCTAGATCCAATAGTGATACTATTGGATTGGGTTACACCAGTACTAAAGGAGAATCATCTAAAAGTGGTGAACAAAGGAGAAACAATGGTAAGAACTACAAACCTACTTGTCATAATTGTGGTAAGATAGGTCATACAACAAATGTTCGCAAGATTAAGAGTGCAAATCAAAATCCTAAGAAGAATTTCATGGGTCACTACTACAAGTGCAACAAGCAAGGACATCAAGAACATGAATGTAAGATCAAGATGTCAAGCACACAAAGATTTTAAGGTTACAACTACAACTATAAGAAGTATGCACATAAAGCATATAAGTGTAGATCAAAGCCTAATTGGTCATCAAACAAGCAAGCTAAGGTAAACCATACTGGAAAATCCTACAATTGGGATTACAATAAAAGGTATAGTTATCACTATTGTTAATAATATGGAAATTTTTCTGAAAATTGCATTAGAACACATTTTAGAAGTGACTACAAAAGATGGTTGAGTCAAACTATATATTTTAGCTTTTTGAAGACCAATCACATAAGTAGAAATTGTCCAACAAGGTCAAAATTTCCAAGTAGTGAATTCAATAAAATAAAAGGAAAGGTTGATGTTGAAGAGCTCAAAGTGTAGATGAACAAGACGTGGAAGAAGAAGAAAGATTGCAACACATCAAGTTCAGATGAGATCACTTCATCCAATGGATCAGGTGATCACACCATCCCCAACTAGGCAACGAAGAGGTATGTATGGGACTAATATTTCAAAGTTCAATTATAAATCAGTTTTAAGGATTGAGTTCTAAAAAGATCATATATGCATGAAGTAAGATGAAAAGTATTGGTTATAAGTTTTCATGTTATTGTCGAGAAAGAAAATTTTCACTATGGTTGCCAAGTGAAATTTAGTTGTTTCCAAGCTATCAAAGGTGATAGTGTTGGCTGAGCTCGTAGTAGTTTTTGAGTGTGAAGGAATTATATGGAAGCTGAGTGTGTCAAAATTTCTATTAGAGCTGAGCTTACAAATGCTATTGTAAAGTTTTAAGGGCTATATGGTTAATTTTTGACTCATTTGCAATTACTGAAGATTGAAGAAAGCACAAAGAGATGAAGGCATATTGGAAAGAAGGATTCAAGTATTTTCAAATTGAATTTAACTACTACTTGACACTGGTCATCAAAATTTTCAAGGTATTTATCATGTGCCGAGCTATGTTGTTTAAATTTTGGCAAACCCTATTTAATTGTTATGGTGTCTAGTTCTTTACTATTGTGGTTAAGGAAGGAAAGGAATTTTTGAATGTTCAATTGATAAGTAATGAGATCAAATAATCACATTTATGGGCAATTCCTAACATTACAAGGAAGACTCACCTAGTGCACTATCATTGATACTACCACAATTTTTGATGATGCAAGATGTAAGGTGTTGACACTTGTAAGGTTGGAAGCATTGGAGACATGGGGATAAGAGAGTTATATGGAAAGTTATGTTAGAACAAAGTATTAAAAGAAGTATTCAAGGTTGTAGAGAGAAAAGGGTTAACCCGTGCCCTAGATTTTCTAAATGTGTTCAAAATAGAATGGATTAAGATTGTTCTTAGTAGAATTCATGAAAATTTTGTATGGTTGGAGGATGGCCCTATAAAACTGACAAAGAGGATCATTCATTGTGTGATAGGGTGTCCAACTCTAGATAGACCTAATACAATGAAGAGTGATGCAAAAGAGGCAATTGAAAAGAATATAGAGGAACTATGGAACAAGAGAGGAATGACCATAGACGTAATTTATGATCCCCTAATTGCATTTGTAGTGAGAATTATTGCACATAAGTTCTTTCAATCGAACAAGTTAAATAGTGCACCATGTATGGTTGTGGATTTGGGTTACAAGATAGTAAAGAAAGACCATTCTTATGACCTTATCAAGTTACAACTCCAACAATTATCTAAGAACTTGGGAGCCATAAGGAAAACAAAAAATGCACAATGAAAATTTTGTTCAATACTTGTTTGTATATTTTTCTATGTGCATAACACTTCTCCCACATTTGGAAAAGTAGCTTGGAAAACCAACAGATTAGTTGCAGTGTAGATTGGTAAATTTATAGAGCAACTTGGAGATAATTTTGAGAGTTTGATGACTAGCTACTTTGAAGACTTTAAGAAGTCAATGAAAAAAAGATAGAGGATTCATGTATCACTAGTAGAGAAACATTTCAATGATGTTTGTTTTCTAGTTGATGTTGATTTCACTTATGTTCAAGCTATCATTCCAAAGGTGAGATGGCTCATACTACTTCCTTATGAGATTAATGTTGATGAGGTATCTGCAGCCACCACTACTTTAGTGGTAGAAGAAGTAGATTAAGATGCTACTTCTTTTGGAAACTATGATGTAGAAATGTCAAAGATCACAATGGATTTAAAGATAGTTTCTTTGATGAGGAAAAAGAATAATCTTGTGAAGAAACTCAAAGAAAAATTTGGTGAAGGGACAAAAGGAGATGATGAAGAAGAAGACAATAAAGATGATGAAGATGCACCTACCCAAGAACCACTTTCTATCACACAAGGTCAAGGTGAGGAGCAAGGAGATGAGGAAGTAGAAATTGATGCAGGTGTTGAGGGAGAAGAAGCCAATGAAGCACCTATTGGCATAGAAGAAAAGAAGAGGAAAGAAAAAAAGACAAAAACAAGCACACCTAAAAAGGTTATGAAATCTTCACAAAAAAAGCCTACCATTCATGTTACTAGGGCTAGCACAAAAGCTACTACCAAAAAGAGTCAAGAGGTTCAGAAGCCTAAAGGCAAGAGAGCTAGTACAACTACACAAGGAGATGAACCTGAGTAGAAGAAAAGAAGGAAGTATATTTCCCTAGCTAAATCAAATGAGGAGAGGACCAAGTTAGATGATAAGAACCAATTTAAAGTGGTGAGTCACTATCCCTCTTCTGATTTGGACAAATTTGTGAAAATATTTAAGAATAATGCACATTTAAGTGGATTCGCACATGTTGAGTTTGATAAAATTGGGAAGTTAGATATGGATAAAGTAGAAGAGTCCATATATGCCATTATGTCAACTTTTAGGATGACTCCAATTGAGATTTCCAACTCTCTACCAAAGAACCTATATGATAGAGTTGAGCAAAGGTGGAAATATGGTCTCACAACAGAGAGAAATATTAGAGAGACTACACTTGCAAGAGTGATGCCAAATTTGGACAAATATGAGATGACAAAAGCTATTAGTAAGTATAAGGGAAGATTTTCTCCAAAGTACCAAGCTTTTAACATTATACAAAACAAGATTGAAGTTGTTTTCCCTCAAAGCAAGGTAATCTATGGGTTGACAACACAAAAGACTATTAAGCAAGCACCTAAGGAAGTCAGTGAAGCCAAAATTAGAGGAAGAGGTAATTGAAGCAAAAAATGATGAATCTGTGATGGAAGTACATGGGGAAGGCACTATAAAGGAAACAATTGAAGAAGAGCAACAAATAGACCAAAATTTACTAGTAGTACAAATTTTGAGTGCCAGTCCTCAAGAAGATATAGTAAAGGTTAAGGATGTGTCTAACACCACCATTCAGAACATCAATCCCCTAATAGAGGAGGACATGTAGAAGATACTAACTAATTCCACCACCAAGGCACAATTATGTAGTCATCCTATGATGGTGAGTGTGGATGAGATTGAGAAGGTAGAATTGGCATCTATAGGGGAGAAACCACAAGACTTATCCATTGCTCCCACTCAATCTATACAAGTGAAACCTACCATGCATATGGTATTATACCAAAATAAGGACACCATGCCTTAACATATCAACACCAAGGTACAACATGTTCTAGTACTAGGAATTAAAATAGTTGAGAAAGAAAGGACACTAGTCCAAATAGGTCAGGAAGCCAATCTTGCACCTATACCACAAACACAAGGTGGAGAAGAGATCAAAGAGAAGGAGAAGGATAGGACTAAAGATTTAGTCTTGGCTACAAAACTAGAGGAAGTAATAGCAATACAGACACTGGTTACCTTACCAAACACTACTAATTCTACTCCTAGTCAAGCACTTCACAAGCCAAGTATTGAAGCTACACCATTGCAAGCATCAAGATTGCATCCTAGCACATATAAGGTTGATGAGGTGACATACTATGGTGACATCAAATTAGATGAGGTGATTGAGTTACCAAAGTATGATCTTACAACAATTACAATAGAGAAAATGAGCACATTGTAGGATGATCTAGTAAGGAAGAAATACCAAGAACTACTCAAAAGGGAGCATAGACAAAAACAAGCACTTCATGACATCAAGGACATATTTATTGATTCATTTAGCCTTCATGTACTTGATGAAGCCAAGCCAATAATTAAGTAGTTGGAAAATATTATAGAGAAAATCAATGATGAAGACCTACATACCAATGTCAAATTATTAGAATGGTCTAAGAAGAAATTTCAAACCAAGGTGGATAAATAGATATCTAGTGCCATTATACTGCACCAAATTGAGTTAGCAACCTGATTGAGGGTCTAAAGAAAGTATTAGAGAATATTTTCTCTTTACACCAAGTTGTGTGATACAAATTTGTTCACACAGGAAGTGCAGTGACATATTGAAACTCTGCAAGGAGATATGTAGCTAACAGGTATTACTCTACCTAATGATATAGCTCATAGTCAAAAGAACTTTAGGAATTTGATGAACTCCCAAGGTTAGTTGGCTGCCCTACATGCTCAAGATGAAAACATTTAGGTAACACTGATCAATGTCCAATCAATGTTTTCCCCACACTTGGAGATACTACACCAAGAACCAGCCTTTATAGAAATAGTGATAAAGAAATATCCCCATATTTCTACACATGAAGGATTAGCTCACCTTGTTGCTGAGTTATCTATCCAAATAAAATCATTGGAAGTAACATGTGATAACTAGGATGTAACTTTGAAGATAATACTTGAGGTCCATAAAACTTTCTTGGACAAACACACTATTTGTGTACAACCTATCACATGAGTGTCAAAAGGGGGAGAATAAATGAAGGTGGGGAGAATGAAGAAAGGGGGAGAATGCATGAAAGGAGAGATATTTTTGGGGGAGATCAAATAAAGACAGAGCTAGCACAATAGATCTACTCAGCAGGAGTATTCAGAATTAGAAGCACAATGGAATAATCAACTCAAGGGGAGTTATTGAGTTTTGGGGTATCACTGATGAGTCATAAGTTTTGCAAAATTTTGAACTTTTGAAATTTTGTATGTAAGACAAATACAAAATGGATATTATCTAAGTTATGCTTGAAAGGATAAGGATATTCGTGATGGCCAAGTATTTTTCCACTCATGTCAAAGGGGGAGATTGTTAATCTTAGATTTTTTTTGACATATGAGTCATAATATACTTAAGTTATTTACTTAGTTCATGCTGAACAAGTAATATATGTCAAGCATAAGTTTCCAAATAGTATATGTCAAGCAACAAATGTACAATATGTGTTGAATAACTAGTAAGTGATGAGTCACTCAAGTGCCAAGCACACAATAGATGCTGAGTCATTCAGATACTGAGTGATCAATGGATGCCAATTCATTTAGAGGCCAAGTTACAACATTGAAGAGACAGTGGATGTCGAGCATCAAACAGTTCAAGTGTTGAGTAAACAATTTTGGACATAGTTTTTTGTAATGGCACAAACTTCTATGTAAACCATTTTTGATCCAACTTAAGGATTGTTTTATGATTCTAGATGATAATGACAAATCTTTATTGAGGATCCCTATGCAACACATGCAACCAATCAGTTGAAGGGATGTTTTGAGCTACTAGATGGATGAATTACAATTGTTGATTCATACCTAATCCTAAATCACTTAGGTATTCTTAAGCAGGACAAACCCTAAAATTTGTATGAATGTGGAAGGAGAAAAGATAGAAGTTTGCATATGCAAATAGAGAATTCATGGTGGCTAAGGAGTTGTGAATTGAGATAAATTACATAATCAGTTCAAGAAGAATAGAGGAAAGAAGAAATACATTTAATCAATGAGGATCAAGTACACATCAGGAAAGAGGTGATATGTTATCTAGTAGCAGAGTGCTAACCAAAGGATCATTATTGATACATTCTAGCAGATGAATCAGTTGAATCTCTTAATAGAGTAGTCTTAAGAGGCTATTGTAAATTCTTTAACATGGTGCTTACTTCATTCTAAGTCAAAGTCCTTTAATCAGGAACACTTCTAATTGGGTGTTGAAACCTTTAACAGGGTAGACCTTTCATAGGGTAGATCATAGTTTATGATCAAACATTGTAGCCTTCATTAAATACACTTTATTACTATAGTAGTGAATATTTTTGAGGTGTCATCCCCACCCCATTTTTACCTTCTCATTAGAGGGTTTCTAGGTAACTAACTATCTTGTGTCATACATGTGTTGAATGTTATTTTCTTTCATACTATGGATAAATATATTTATCTAGTTATTTCAGTTTACATGCAAATTGTAAGATGGATGTGTGGTGAATGAATTTATGGTTAAAGTTTTTGTTGGTTTGATCTTTTAAATATTAATTTTTCTTAGAATCATGGTGAAAAAAATTATATGTGAGTTCTTTTGTTAGGTCCAAGCATTTTAGGTTTTGGTCTCTTATTTTGATATCTTTTAAAATCTGTGTAAAACCCTAAGTCTTGCCTTTTAAATTTTATCCTGGCGCAAAAGTTTAAAAAAAGGATAAGCGAATATTCTTCCCACTTACTTTGAGGTCTTTTCTGAGTCCTTTTGAAAAAGGTTTTATCCTACCATTGGATCTTATTTGAATCTACAATTGTCACATATTCACTATAGCAAGATGCTCAAAGATTACGCATAGTGAGGTAGCGACCATTGGAGAACTATGTGTGATACTGAAAAGTGAAGTCCGATGTCGAGAAATGTGTTAACATGAAGACATTATGACCACATGCTATGTCCCAAGCTTTTCAATTTTAAGAAGAAACACATGCAAAAAAAACTCGCAAATGGTGTCACCAAAGTTCAAGTTTCTCTGGCAATTCACTAAGTCGCTATAAAAAAATCCATGCGACTTGCCGATAGTGACATAGCAAGTGCTTGGATTTTGCAAAAGGTAGTGTTCTTTTAAAGGTTGATGTGACTGCAAAAATTCCCATCCAGACTTATAAATATGAACAACTACCTTTTTTGACACTAGTATTAATTGGTGAAGTTTCAATCAATGTATCTTTGTTTTCCATCACCAAAATTGTGAATCTATCAGAGGTCACTATATCGCTAGCTAGGAAAACACCAATTTTCCAGTAGTGAGATAGCGAGGGCCTGGTCATTGCAAAAGATGGAATTCTTTTAAAATAAGAAATGATTTTGAGGATCCTGAGAAAAATATTATACAAGCTTTGGTTTTATTTTTATGCAAGTTGTGTCACTCATAGTTTTATTTCTTGATGTCAGTTTTGATGGTTACCGAAAAGTCGCTATATCACTAGCTGGATAGTTGGTATTTTTGTCGATAGCGACGTAGTGACTGGTCAGAAGGTTGTGATGTAATAGAAAATCCTCAAAGGTGGGCCCCAAATGAGTGACATGACAAAGCTAAACTATGTAGATCAAATGACACGATGGCATCCTACTGGGCATTTGTAAGCTAGAATTTTTGAATTTTTTGAAACTCGCTATATTGCTAGCTGGATAGTTAGTAATTTTTCCAATAGCAATGTAGTGACCTGCCTAAAAATAATAAACATAGTAAGGCCAAGGACATGAGATGTCACCAAAGGTTTAAAACAATATATATATCTATGCCAACGTGTTAAGCCAACTCAGCAATAGTAGTATCCTAGACCCATTCCCCATGTATAAAACCTACAAAGAATTCTAATCGTTAGATCAAACTAGAATCAACAGTCCTCACTATCTCACTATGAAAGTTGCAAGTTGTTTACTCTATGCGACATAGCGAGTATGGGACCCACCATTCTTCAGGGTACTTTTTATAGTTTCTCTACCTTTGATTTGGTCTTGAATCAACGATGCTCGTTAACTTGCTATGGAAAGATGTGTGAAGATTATTTATAGCGAGTTAGTGAACAAGGGATCCACCATTGTTCTCTTAAAAGTTGTTTCAAATATCTACCACATGATCAAAGCAAAATCAGTGGTTGTCGCATACTCGCTATAGAAAGATGCTCAAAAGTTACACATAGCGAGGTAGCAACTTGATGACACATGTCCCTAGTCATCAATGGGCCCAGGATGAAATGCCAGCATTGAAGGAAAGACACAGATGGATGTAGTTTATTTGTTTGAATGCCAGCATGCTAAGAAGAAAAGTGAGTCAGCCTAGTTCTCATTCCTAGATCATAGGATTTTTCAAGGATCAATGGTGCAAATTTAAAAGGAAGTGCGGTGCCACTCTATTTCTCTATTCTATGCATTTATGATGAATAAAAGCTTCGCGTGTGGGAGAAATAGAGTATAATATAGGAGATTTTCATTAGTTCCAATCCCACATAAATAAAGATTTCACATTTTTTGAGCATAAGAGACTGTTGATCATATTGTGTTTAGCCTAGTACGAACGCGAACTAATTCCTCATCTGTTCAAGAGCAATTGCAGAGTTTTAGAGAAGAACAAGTTTGAAAAATCAAGTAAGTACTCATATTTCAACCTCTGTAGCATTCCAGTTCCTATTATTAAGATCAAGATGCCTCCTAAGAAAGCATTTTCTAGGTCAATTAATTACATGGATAGGAATGTTCATGACGATTTGTTGGAATTACTCCCAGAATCCACCATTGAACCTGCACAAGTTAAAAAATTGATTTCCTTAAGCCTAGGCTTAAAATTTTTGATGGTTTATATGAAAAAGGGAACTAGGTTAGGGATGCAACAACTACACAAACTAGTCTTGTCTTGTTTAAAAAGTGGTTTTTAGAAAGGAATTTGTTTGCCTCGCATGCTAATGTCTAGAATTTTGATTTGGGAAAGCTAGTAGTTCCAAGTGTTTTCATGGATTATGATTTTCTTGAAGCCATTGCCAAGAATTATGACCAAGCTATTAGGGTAGTGAGAAGAAATGATGGTGTGCCTCTGATCTCAATTAGTCTTGAAGAAATTAGAGAGATTTTTCACCTAGAACTATTGTCAGATTACCATGTGCTAATCAATATGCCAGAATTAGAGAATGAATACAAAGTAGAGAAGAATGTAATTAGAGGAGGTGCACTAAGGGCACACATTGGTACAATAGGAACTCTACCAGTAATTACTGTAGCCTCTAGAGAACCTTTTAAGAAGAGTCTTTTCACTTCCCAGGCTGTAGAGATATACATGACCTTGTGTTGTGTTTTTGGTGAAGATGAGCAAGATTTCATGCCCATTGGCCTTATGAATATGATGGTTCAAATTTCTTCTTTTAGTGTAGATGTTATCTTTGATTTTGCTTCCTATTTGGCTAAAGAAATTCATACTGGTTTAGTTGGAATTGTGAAGGGCAAAGTGGAGAAAACTTTTGGCCACTATTCTTTATAAATGCATATGTTCTTATTCAAGGGGGTGACATATTTTGATAATGAGATGGAATTGAATAGAAAAGAGAATGGGGAAGCACTACCAGTCTAGTTGTGGAGCGCAGATATGACCTGGGATGCAAATAATGCCAATTTTGTTACATTTGATAGGTATTTTGCTTCCAGATTGAGATGCCTCATATTAAGTGACAATCCAGAGTCCCTAAGGTACTAATGAGTTGCATTAGGCCTATGGATAACCCCCATAATTTGAAAGTTTCACATAATTGGGGAGATATCATCCCTTACTCTATTTCTACTATTTTCAAAATTTATGGTTTTAAGGGGAGCCCTCATATCTTTCCTTACCAAGTACCTTTCAAGGTAGGAATGGTTGAAGTTTTGTGGCAATTAGGAGGAGTAGAAGAAATGTTTCTATTGAAAAGGCAACTAGGGTTAATTTTCCCTACCTGCATAGTGGCCCATCAGTTTGTGATTACAAAAGGGGGTTGGATCTTTTTGCATAAAATTTTGGATCAGTATATGATGGTTGTCTCTCATCCCCATTTTTTTGATTCTGAGGGATTTTTTAATTAGACCTTGAGGCATAGAATTAAGCTGGGACAGGTTAAAAATGATTCATATTTTCTAAAGGACATTATAAGGAATGAATTCTCATTGCAAGAATAGGAAACTAATAAGGAAAAATGGAGAGTTTATTCCCGAGTCTTAGAATCCATTCATTGTTTTGATCAAAAATATAGTCCTTTAGATAATGCTAATAAAAAGGCTGACAAAATAAATAAGATCATGAGTAACTTCCCTGAATTAATGGAAGCTATGAATGAGAAGAAACAATTTTTTGTTGATTCTTATCCTGATAAGGCCAGAGAAGTCATGAGGAGGTTGGTTTTCACTCCTGATATAGGGCAGCTGATCAAATAATTGTACAAAAGAAGCTAGGTTAAACTATATTCAAAATAAAAGGGCTCTTGTAGATAAGGGCAAGAAAATAATAGGATCCACCAGTACTGCCCAAGAGGAGAGACGTAATGAGCCTAGTCCCAAGAGGTAGAAGGTAATGAAAGAAGAGAGGCCTCAAGTTGAGGAATATTCACCCACTCAATCCCCTTTGAGGATTGGAGAAGAATAGCTCATAGGTGAGAAAATTGAGTAGATGGGATCACAGGGAGGTATTTTTATTACTCAAGCAGAATTAGATGAGGGAAACCCTCCAGAACCTCCACTCCCTAGTTTGGATCTAACTATAGCAGACTATAGAGGAGGGAATTAGACCTTGTGTTAGAATAGGCAATTCATCAATTTTTGGTTGATGACAGCTTTGTAAAATCTAAGGCTTTTCAGCAGTTTGCATGGAGGGTAAACATGAATATTTTTGAGGAAAAATGTAAAAGGTTGAAAATAGAGCATCCAAAAATGGATGAAGCTTCCATCCAAAACCAAATAAAAGAAGAAATGATAAAAGAATTTTAGAATATAAGTCCTGAGGATGGAAGGAAAATGGTGAAGGCATCTAACATTTTATTATTACCAAATTGAAATATTGATGATCCCTTAGTTTTTAGTTCTGTTTCAAATAAACTGACTTTGCAAGATCAAAATAAAGGGGACTTTCAAGGCATTGCATTCATTGAAGATCAAGCTACATTGGTCAGTTGGTCATTGAGAAGAGGATCTAGAGCCACATCATCACAACTAGATGAGTCTGGATTGATGGGAAGCATAATTGTGAGAAGAGTTGTTGATACCTCACATGTGCAGGCAGCACACTGGAATGTGGATTCTTCTAAGTTTCTTTTGGCCATTCCTAAGAAGGAGGAATGAGCTATGTTTGAGTTACAAAATAAATATGAAAAAATTCTTGAGGCCTATAATAAGGAGGTAAAAAGGAGAATTGAGCTCGAAGACAAGCTAATGGGGAAGTCCACTAAGCCAAGAATAACATACCTCCATCCTCTAGTGGAACCTTTTAAATCCATCCCCCTTGTAGAAATACCAGACACACCTCAAATGCCAGAATATTATACAGCTAAGAATTTTGAAGAAGAGAAAAGCAAGCTATGGGCCTTACATGTCGAGTTAAATATGTAATATGAGGATAAGCTTAGAAATGCTCTAATGTATTTAGTAGATAAAATTGAATGGCCCTTATTCTATGATCAGTTGGCAAGAGTAATAAGTATATGAAAGGAACTGAAAACCCATGATGAAGCCCTCAAGCCTATTGTTAATAAGTGGGGAAAAAGGGAGAAAGAAATAACCCTTTTATGTTATTCAGTTATAAGGTCTTCCCATGACCATATTGAAAGAATGTATGATGTTGCTAATGACTTGTCAGATTTTGATAATAGGAGAATTGCTCTGCAACTAAAAATTGTTTCTTATTTGAGCAAGTACAAGAATCAAAGATTTGATTTGTTTCCTTGTGCCTTGGATAGAAAAAGTAAATTGAAAAATAAAGATGCATGGAGTAAAGAATTGGATGACCTTTTTTGCATAAGGATAAATAAAGTTATAAACGAGAAGGGGCATGCTTGATGGGCCATCACAACAGAAGAATTGGTTAAAGTCCAATTTTTTTTTATTCTTTGAGAAAAGAGTTTGTTGGTCTTGAAAATGAGGCTAACTACATATTAAAAAAGAAAAATGATATCCTATAATTAAGCTGTCCTGATGATGCACAATTTAACACCTAGATAGCAGATATTCCTTCTGATGAGTAGTTAGAAGAAGGCGATACAAATGATGATGAGGAACAAAAAGGTGAGGTGCAGATTATTGACACATCAGCACCAGATCTAAAAAAAGAAGAAGGTGAAAAAGTAATATCATCTACTCAAGGTGAAAGCAGTGAAAACCCGTAGGAAAAAATTGATTTGGAGGCACCACAGAATAACCCTTTGTTGGCCAGTTTGGTAGCCACGTATTCTGAAGATCCAGAATAGTGAGGGACAAATAAAAAGTTGATGATTTGTAGCAGTAATAGAAATGAGCCTACTCAAAGAAATTTTGATGCGCTTGGCATTCTATTGTGCTCATTTTTGTCTCTTTTTTGGTGTTTTTTTTCTTGGACACTTGTCAAATCACAATTGCCCTTTGCTTGTTGCAACTCATGTCTATATAAATGAGTTTTCAAGGCATTCTGATGGTCCAAAACTTGTATAATTTTTGTATTTCTCAAGAAAAGTACATACAACTGATACAATAGTGTGTAGTTGTTTTGAGTTTATTTCCAGTTGTACTTTCTGATGATATATAAAAATGACAGAATCAGCAAGGTATTCTGGTCTTCCCATTCTATTGGTCATTGTATTAGTCATCTAAAAGGATAATACAAAAGGGTATTTACACTATATCTGTGTCATCAATTTCTGTCTCCATTTTATGGGTTGTATATTGATTTCATTGTTGCTTTTAATTCAAGGAATTATAGAAATGCTTCAGTGAATTAGTAGGGTTTATAATTTTATAAGAGGGATACTTCATAAGAATGGGGATGTGTCATTACAATTGATTAATTCATTTAAAAGTTATCTGAATTAGATCTCCCACCAATAGTCAATTTTCTGCCCAATGGATAAGGCACTGGTCACATAAGTCAGAAGTGAACAAGGATGAATTATGCTACTACATATCAAACCAATTATAAAATAAAAATCATTTTTCATTCCATTTTGTTCAAAGTTATAAATGCTGGTCACTAACTTGTTTATATCTATTCTCTGAGTCTTAGGTAGCTACTATTTCTAGGAATATTTGTAAATCCTAGGAGAATTATGACCAGATCTGCTAATAGGGGATGCATATAGATTTAAGAAACTTTTAGAGAAAATTGATAAACTGTGTATGTGCCTGAGGGTAAAAGATGAGGATCAGAATGAAACTAAGATAATTTCATACCACAGTTTGCATTAGAATCATCACTAGGTATACCTACCTTGGTTTAGCAGAGCCTAAAGAGTAGGAAACCATCCTTTGGTTTTGCTAAAGTTGGGTCATAGTGGTTTATTCATGTAATTGCTACTAGGAATTGGCTAATCCTTAGATTGCGTAAGTATTTTTACTATGATATTGAGCATTTTGTTGTTTAGTAGTTTTGAAGGACTGATTCAAACCCCAAACCCCCGTTTACTTTCCCTATTATATTTTGAACATTTTAGATGAGATAAGGCCCCCAAGTTTTTGCTTCATTTAACTTTATCTAAAGTAATTCCTAAGAATTTGCATGGAAAATTGACAATATTGAAGCTAAGGATCCTACTTATTTCAAGTTCCAATGAATGATTTGTGTTTAGTATGAATATTTCATATTTATCTTCATTCACTCTTTTTCCTAAAGCTTCCATATTTTGATTCAATATATTTTTTGAATTTCCTTGCCTCTTCCTTACTTCTAGCGGAGGGAAGAATAGTATCATCTGTAAATTAGTGATTAGTATTGTTGGTGACATTATTGATTATTTTAGCACCTAATATCCTCCCCTCTAAATTCTCTTTATGAATAGTTCTTCTTATGTTTCTTCCATAATGACAAAATGAAAGGGGAAATAGGATCCCCTCGTCTGATACCTCTGGAAAATTTAAAGAAACCTTCTGGGATTTCATTGAAAAGGATTGAGATTTTGAGGGTGGATAAATGGATATTTTGAAAGAACTTTTTTCAATATGTTTGCTAGAGATTTGGATAATATTTTGTAAATTATATTGCATAATGCATTGGGTCTAAAATCACATAGTTCCTCATAGGAGGATTTCTTGGGGATGACAACCAAAAATGTGTTATTTGTTTCTAATAGGAGAGTGATTGCCAGTAGTAGAATTTTGGAAAATAAATGAGTATCTGATCAAAACTTTAGGTCACGAAACTACAAATTTTAGTCATGTGATAAAAAGCGACTGAGTTATATGAATGTTTTGCAATTTCTAAGTATTAGTGACTAGATAAATGACTAATTTGGTCATCGAATAAAATCACAAGGTTAGATAAAGATTAGTGACTAAACAAATGACTAAAACATTTTTCACTAACAATTAGTCACCCAAGAAATGTAAATGATAATCGATAAACTTTTATCATATTAATACACTCTTTTAATTTTAAGAAAAGATTTATTACTCTCAAATGGAGTTGTTGTCCTATCAATACATCATTATCAATTAACTTCCTTGAATGTCCTCTTAATTGATATTAAACTAGAAATGAAGGCACTCTTACCAGTTTAAGACCAAATTTTTTTTTTCTACATTATTTCATTTTTAAAAATTAATATTAGTTGAATGAACTATTCTATATATTATAATAATAATCTTATTTTTTTATAGGTAATGGGTAAAAGTCTGATTATTTATTAGTACTTGGTGTGACTAATTATTATTATATATTGAGTTCAAGAAGACTCAAACCCAAGACCTCTTAGATGAGATGTTTATAATTTACCATTCTGTTGTAGGTTATTTCCTTATATTGTAATATAAAAAAATATTTATAGCAAGCTAATAATAAGTTATTCAAAATTATAATACTATTGTATTGAATTGAATTGAATTTTCTCTTATTAGACTTCAAAACTTTTAACTTTTAAGGTTGATTTTTAGTGCAATTTAATTATAAATTATAGCTTTAATAATTTAACTATATATAAATTATTTTCACTTTAAATTTTTTTTATTAATACACTTCTAATTATTAACTAACAATTGCACCTTGGTGTGAAATAACATTAATATTATCATGTTGTATTACTATCATTAAGATCACCTTATCTATGTGTATGTTATGCTTCCCTTTCACACTTATGTGTCCATCTCTTCCAAACCATTATCTCTCCATATCTTCTATCCTTTAACCTTATCTCTGTATTTTTTTCAAACTCCTCGTCACTCCATTGATCTATTTATGTATCTTTATTTAGGGACTTGTTAGTCTATCTAAGGGTACACCAAATAACATGGACCCTTAAATAACATCTATGTCAACCTCGTGTGATTGCGAGCAACCAACACCTTTGATTTTCAACTATAAGTTGCAATTAAGGCATCCACCAAGCATTTGGTAAATCATCACACCTAAGCTAGTGGGGTCACTGAGTAACTCAATCAATATGTAGCATTTGTGAGCATGATTTCCTCCTTTGAAAGAATTCACTTGCATGTTTCCATGGGTCTAAGGGATTTCAAAGAAAGATCACTATCTCAAGAAAGTTTTGCAATGAAAATATTTTTGTTGCACTATAGGATCAACACTAATATATAATATTCTCCTATAATCTAAAATATATTATATTAATTTGTTATATATGTATTGTAGCTTCACTTTATAAATAAAAGCACCAAAAAAATTTAAGCACACTTATCCATAGCCCTTGAACAATTCTTTAAACTTGTTCTTTATTCGTCCATTTTTATGGACTCTTCTTCTTGTGAATATTTCTTTAAACGTGTCTTCATACCATGATAAAAACATAGAAGAATATAGAGATATAGAAAGAAGAGGAACTTAAAATCTATAGAAAGATCATGTGAAAAAAAAATCACAACACTACAAATTTGGCTTGGCAGTAAACAATAATGAGAGATAGTTTTGCTTGGCACAAGAGGATGCCAAGTGACAAGGAGATGGTGTCCAGTTACTCAAGATCTGAAGGAGCTAAGTGAGCTCAATAGAAAGGAAGAAACACAAAAAAATGTATGTCAAGTGAGCTTGGAAAGATGGATGCCAAGTGATCTTGGTCACCGTTGCAACGTGGAGCTTGGCACCCAAGTGAACTCAATAAATACTACAAAGAGAAACTTGGTGGACTCAATAAAGACAACACGACTTACACAAACTGAGTGATCTTTTAATAGACTTCTTGTCTAAAAATTTCCACCATTAAATCACAGAGAGAATAACAATGAAGCTTCCAAGTATAAACTTCTCAAATACAAAATACCATGCAATAAGAAATAGAGAGGAGACAATAAAGATTTGTATACTTGCTTGCTTTCTTTCTTTCTATTCAACTAGGTTAAACTATTACAAAATCTGGGAGCATTTATCTTTAATTAAAAAACATTAGAAACTTCAAACTGATAAAACTAAACTCAAACTCAAACTTACAGCACTAAAGGCTGCATACAATGAGTCTAGAGCAATCACTGCTTCACTGAACAAAACAATACAAACTCATAGAGAACAAGGGGGTCAAGATCTGTACTATTGCAAACATTATCTTCTTCCTGAACCCTCCTTCTATTCTCTAAACTCTAACTTGACCTGTTGATCATCTTTCTTCTCTGATCTATGCTCTGATATGCACTTTTCTTCTTCTCTCTCTAACTTCTCTAACTATTTGAATGAATCAAATTCATTCCTTTTTGTCTTACAACAAAAAATTGTCCCTCTCATTTCAAATTCAAACTCACCTACTAAGTTGAATGTTGTCAAGCAGGTAGGTGGGCATTTGGCTCCAAGGACAACTGACCACCCGTGTTAAATTTTTGATACCCCCCCTTTGTCCTAAGCCAAACAAAACAAAGGATCACTTCTGATCCAAATCATCTACACCAAGACTCTTTCTTAGGTGCACAAAAGTTCCAATGCCTAAAGGGTTTGTAAAAATGTTTGCTAGCTTCTTATTAGACTTACAAAATTTCATCTTGATATCTCTATTTTTCACCAACTCTCTAATGAAGTGATATCTAATCTCAATGTGCTTACCTCTCCCTTGGAAGATTGGACTTTTGGACAATGCGATTGAGGAGGAGATGTCATGAAAGATTATGGTTCTTTCCTCTTACCTTTCATTAAAATATGTCAAGATCCTCGTTAACCAAATAGCTTGACATGTTTCTGCATTCACTACTATTGTGGAAATTATAAAGCCCCTATTGTATGCTCATACATAAATGCTTGGCCCTTTTAATTTCTACTTCTAGCATTTTAGTATTTTGTCAAACACTTTTCCCTCTATCCAACTATCCCAAATTCCCTAAAAGATCTCCATGAGATGGTAGGACTTATAGCTCTGGTCCCATTGAAATGGACACCCTAGAAGTGCCCAACTAGAAACTAGGCTCTGATACCACTGCAATCGACACCCTGGAAATGGCCAAAAATTGAACCAACTACTAATAGAGATTTTAATATCTTTCCATAGATTTGTAACCACATAACATGAACAAGAAGGAAATAACATGAACAAAAAGGAATTTATGCAAACTGAAGATTGTACTACTACTGAAATAATATTAGTTCTCAAAATAATAAAATTAAATACATAGTAAAATCAATAATTACTCCATCATCGTAAAATCTAATACATAACAAAACTCTTCAACTCACTAATTACACCCATTTTGCCTATAGCTAGAAATGTAGCAAAGCTTCTTGTTAATGGGGTTGATAGAAATGAATTCCAAAGGCCAAACCCAATGGAATGACATCTAGAATGTCACAAGAGAGGATAGATGTCCTCTAATGCCATGAATAGATCTATAACTCACACATCCAGGATCTTGTCAAGTGCAATTCATAATAATCCGATGCTAAACAATGAGGCTCTCACCCCTATTTGTTCTTTTTCCTTCACCCTTCTAGAAGGAAATAAAATATTAATTAATTTTATTCTCTAGAAGCTTCCCCCTTTCCAATAATTAATGCACTCTCTAGAAGATTCTCCCTTGCAATACAATAATTAATTGTGCTTCTAGAAAATTAAATTACTAGAGGCTTCCCCTTTCCAATAATTAATGTACTCTCTAGAAGTTCTTCCTTGCAATAGAATAATTAATTGTGCTTCTAGAAAATTAAATTAATTAAATATAAAGTCACCTTTTAATTTTAATTTATTTAATGACTTTATAAGAAATTAATTTAATCAATTTCCCCTTATTTCTCCACTTAGCCTTTGGAGAACATAAAGGCTAAGAACTCCACATAGTTGCTAAAAAGATGGGTACATTACAACTTTGAAGATTTATGAATATGCTAGTTAAATAATTTAGTTTTATAATCATTATTATACTTCTTTAAAATCATAATTAATCAATTTAAATTTATCATTCAGAGGAACCTACAAAAATTAGAAATGAGAAGAAATGATAGTTCATATTGCAAATTAGAAATGATAATAAATTATAGTTCATATTTTTTTGTTTTTATTTGTATTATAACTAATTGACATCACTTCGTACTAATGCAAATATAGTTTTGTATTAAAGCTATATATAATTTATAAGATTTAGATGTCGAAAAATATATAATATTTGAACTAACTCATTAAAGTCTACAATGATAATTATAAATGACTATTAAAATATCCTCATGACAATATTTTAAATTGACTAGGATACTATCTTTTTCATACTTAAAAAAACAAATTTAAATAAATTAAGAAAATATAATGTAATTCATTTTAAGTTTAAAAAATGAAAACTATTATTTTAATCTAAAAGATTAAAGTTAAAAATCAAAGGCTAAAATTTGAAGTAGTAAAATTAAAATGTACAAAGTTATTTTATAATTAATGACTTATTTAATTCTTCACTTTGTGTATATATTTAAAACATAAATTAAATGATCTTTTGGGGGATGAATTATGCAAATTAACAAACATTTCATTGAGGGGGGAAGGAGAGGAGGAAAAGAAGATCTAAAGAAGAAGAGAGAGAGGAGGAGGAGGAGGAGGAAAGGATGAGAAAGAAGAGGAAGAGGGAGGGGAATATGAAGAGAAAGAAGAAGGAAGGACAAAGATAAAGAAGAAAATAAATAAGAAGACAAAGAAGAGGAGGAGGAGGAGTCAAAGATGAGGATGGGGATGAGGAAGAGGAAAATAAAGAGAAGGAAGAAGAGGAGGAGGAGGAGGATGAATAAGAGGAAGAAGAAGTAGAAGGGTGTCAAAAGGGTGAAGAATAAGAAGAAGAGGAAGATGACAAGTAGGAGGAAAATGATGAGGAGGAGATGGAGAAGGCATATGAATTATTTTGTATAATGCTACCACATAGATGTCATCTCATGGAATGTGATAATTGAAAAATATGCATGAGACACATTTGTAGATAAGACTTTAGAAACATTCAACCTAATGCAATTGGTATCAACAAGGCATAATGGGTGAGCTAGAACAAAAAGTACAAGGATATAATAGATTTATTGAAAAAACTACAAAAAATTTAAGCGAGAGGACTTGAGAATGGTTGGGTACAAAGGTGGAGAAGATTGAAGGAAGTGAGATGAGGAAGACTAGGATACTTGTATGAGGAGCTATGTGGTGAACAAATAATTTTTCATGTTCATATAGTTCCATACATTACATTTTCATGGTCTATTAAATATGATATTTTAAATTTGTGTAAAATATAATTTAATAAGAGATATTAGAATATATGAATTAAGATCATTAATTTTCTTATCAAAACTACTACAATTCACCACCAAATATTAAATATCACATTTTAACCTTTGTGGAAAAGATATTTTAATAAAAGATATTATAATATATGAATGAAGATCATTAATTTTTTTACCATAAAAATTTAGAAATTTAGAATTGAAACCAAACCACGAATATTTTATGCAGGAACTCACATGACTAATAAAATGATTAAAGTGTTTTTGGTGAATATTTTATGGAGGAATTCAAATCACTAATAAGATGATTTAAAAGAGCTTTTCTAGAGTAAGTTTATAGCTATACAATAATTACACATAATGGTTTTGATTTGATGATCAACTTGACCCTTGGACCTTTGGGGTACAAGTGCAGACCTACAGGGTTTTCCTATCAAACTAATTGATCCATAATGGAAAATATTTTCCTATAATCAAAATTTAATTAATAATCATTAATTGACACCATCAAGAACTAGACAAAATTGGATGATAGAACACAGGCAAACATAGATCATCGATGATTCATCAATAACTTGATGAAAAATTGAGGCATGTTAGAAAATATTTTATGAAAATTCTAATTCGAATCACTTTCAAGCCTAAACATAGGCCAATTTTACCTATGGAGGGGGGATTGTTGAAGTCAGATGTTTTGAGAAGATTAAATAATGCAACAATAACTTGTATCCAACAATAATTGGATGATATCAAGATAAAAAGAAAAGGTGAATAGGGATAGTGAAAGATTGAGGAAATTCATAGCTCCACCTATTCAAATGGTTTGTATTATTGTTGGGTATTGGTGAGGCTAATTATCATTCATGTTGCTATTATTAATGTATGTGGGGTAGTAAAAAATTGAGTTGTGCCCTAATCATACAAATCACTCCAAAAATGGTAAGAATGAAAAGATTATGATATGTTTCTCAATTCATAGAAAATGAATTGATGCCACATGCACTAGAAAGCTACCAAATTTGTAGCCTAGATCACCACCATCTCCTTAAAATGGTTATGTCTAAAGCTGTAAGAGAGAGTAAGGTTATAAGTGTGCCTATTCTGGTGGAATTCAAACTAGAATTTGTCAGCTTCTTCTAAGCTTCAATGCTTTGCTTGGATAGAACTCTCAACATAAATCATCATTGTGAGGATGACATAAAACCTAAGAGTTTTTATGATGATGAAAGTTGCAGCTCATCTTTAGTGGTCAATTTTTGAATAGAGGTGTTTAGGTATGTCATCAAATATCATACATACCATGTTTCATTATCTACCTTCAAAAAATTATTTTCCTTTAGCTACTGAGAGTAATAGATTTTAGAGAATTTAATTTTTTCTTCTTTCAAAGAAGAGTTGTGTGTTGGAAATGATTGAAATGATCATGACTGAAGAATAAAGGAACTAGTAAAGAATGTTTTCAATCATTATTTTTTCATTGATGTCAAACTTGCTACTTGTAGGAATGACAATTTCTTAAGTGATCCAAATATTATCAATTGGTTGATTGACAAGGAAGTGGCAATCAATAAGATGTAACTAGAGTACCTAGAGAAAGGTTGAAGTTATGATGTTGTAATGAAGTATATGGATCAGCTAAGCCATTGATGAAATAGTGTATTGATGATATACTCTAAGAGGATGGACACACTAAGACACAAAAAAGATGTAAGGTTTAACTAAGTCATTTGTAAAGCCTAACTAAGTTCATTGGAGAGAGTTGAGCAAGCTAGTTAGAGTTGAATAGATTCTTAGTTGAAGTCGAGCAAGTTCTACTTTAGTGTGTGCTGAGCAAGCCTTCAGGTGCTGAGTGATCTTTAGATGCTAAGAAGCCTTCAAGTACCAAGTGAAGATCAAGTGCCGAGTGACTTCAGGAGCCGAGCATGATATAAAAGCCAAGTGATATTTAAGTGTCGAGTCACAGATGATGCTGAGAAAAATAGAAATGCAATAGGAGCTGAGTGAGATAGTTTTGTTACATGTGTTGAGCATCAGAAATTATTAAGTTCCAAGTAACATAGAATGCACATATGAGTTTGTAACTTCACTAATTCAGATGTAAACCATTTTTATGACCGACATTAAAGGATCTTGAAGGATCAAATAGATAAGATCAAATCTTTTATTTTTCCTATATAAACTACATGCAACCAATTAAAAAATGAAGAAGGCATGCAACCAATAACAAAAGTGCAAGGAATGAGTAGGAAATAGAGATTCAATATGGATTGTAGATCCACACCTAACTAGAAGAAACAACTTGGGGGGAAAGAAATATCATTTTCTTAGATCAAATTGAGATTTGAGTGGGAAATGTAGAACATAACTTCTTTATAAGGAGTTACAGGTCAGAGATCCATAGTGTGAAAAAGGGGGAGTTGGTCACAAGTGTGGTCGAAGCCAAGAGAAGGCTAATGTGAAGGAGGAAATAGTGAGGAGTAAGTACAAAGCATCAAGACTCTGAGTTGATCAAGTGATCATGAAGTGCATTGGCATAACAAGTGGAAGAACTCAAGGAGACAGATCTTGAAGGGTGAACAAGCTATCAACACAGCAAGTGAGGAAAGCCAAGCAAAGAAAAGGACTGAAGAGCAATCTAAAATCTGCAAGTTTGAAGTTGTAATCTTTATTAGGTCAAAACCTTTCTAATACTCTCTTGCCATTGTATTAGATATTGAAATACTACATTGCTAGGTTAGCTTAAGAGCTAGGTGAATAAGCCTCAAGAAAAGGATAGAAGATCCCCAGGAGAAGGATAGAAGATCCTTAGGAGAAGGATAAGAGATCCTTAAGAGGAGGATAGGAGATCCTTAGAGAGGGATAAAAGATTCTTTTGAGAAGGTGACTGTAAATCCCATGGACTTGGGTGAGCCTAACAGCTCTATGCAAATCCTTTAATAGGGTGACATTCTAAGTTGAATGTTCTTAAGTCCTCTAACAAGGCACACTCCTAACAGGGTGTAGAAATCCTTTAATAGGGTCACATCTGAGAGTCTGTAAAGCCTTTAATAGGGGAGGCCTTTAATAGGGAAAACTATCTAAAGTGGTTGAAATCAATTGAGCAGTTATTTTGTGGGTGTCATCCCCACCCCAGTTTTACCTTCTTATTCCTAGAGGGTTTCTAGGTCACCAAAATCCTTAGTGTTATGTGGTGATGCATGTTTACTTTTCATGGTTGTTTAATGTTTAATTGCATGCATGATAATTTCAGTTATATGTCATCAAAGATTTGAAGAAAAAGTTTTATTGGACATCATTGGACCTTGAATAACTGATTCACCCCTGCTCTCAGTTATTCTAAAAGAATTCTAACATTGTGTGTTAATATCTAAATCCAACTTGAAAAAGTAAGATAGAAAAATGAAATAAATGGGGAAGATGATAGAACTGAAGGCATGCCTAGAATGAGGGTGCTATAGCTCCACATTCTTTAAAAAATTGATCATTCACACCTAGACTATACCTAGACACACAAACAAATGATCATTCTTTATGCTATATTTACATGCTTTACTAAATTATAGTTATAGCTTAGAATCAAGTCAAGTAGATAAATGAGCCATGAGCTATGGAGTTTCCTGATATTTGTTAGTCCTATTTATGTTGGTAATTTTTTTATTCTGAAATACATGTTGTCTCAGAAATGGCCTCCTAATGCTGCTATCCCTAAAATGTGTCTTGTCATGCACAGCCACCCCTGTCTGAGAGACAACTTTCTAGAATACACCTTTGAACATAGGAAAATTATTGATATATTTGAGGCATAATGTGTGTATATCAATTACTTTCAAATTTATGAAATCATATTTCCAAGTTTCAAACTCAAAGTAACAGCTACACAAACTGTCCATTTTATTGTTGTTAAGTAAGTATACAAATTGACATGGCAATGAATGGGAAAGTAGATATATTTTCAGAGGTAAAGAAGTACCTTATTTAGGATTACTAGAAACATTACTGAAAATAAGATTTAACAAGCTAAGAGCTTCTTAGAGGGAATATCAAAATATAAAAAGGAGATGATAATTGGTGATATATTCAAGGATTTGAATTGAAAGGTTTTCATTTTGAGGGATATAAATGTACCATATACATCACAGAGTGAAAATGGAGTGTAGAGTAAATTTGCAAATGATAATTATAGATTTTCTCAAGGATTCACTTGCAAATATTTTTATTTTGTGGGAGTTTTGACTGGGGCTCTTGCTCTATACAAAATATTACAGAATTTATTTTATTTATAAATTACTTGCTTGTTGAGGAGGTCCCCATAGGACATGAGATTTTATAGAAACTTAAATCATATTAGTCATTTAGAGAGCTAAATTAGCACAAAGCAACTAGATTTTGGATGTTACTCAACCTTATGATGTCCTCTCAATGATCTTAGGAACAATTTACCTCTCGAAAGTTTGTTGAATATGTAAAGAAGTCTTCTAATATTTTATGCTCTTCCACTTAGTATTTTCCTATACTCAACTATTCAATTGGTATTTGCCATGTGGAAGAGCACATACAAGGAAGAGAGGTCTCAGAAAGATTCATTTCCCTAAAGTATTTCAGACTTCATATTTAAGAAGTAATATATGATATTATATTATCATTTTGTAATTTGAGAATTACTTTCCACAACACAGTAAAATGGAAGATAGTGGCAAACTTAGTCATGAGGCAGAGCTGCATCTTAGTAAAAATAGAAGCACTATTGGTTGGACTTAACCTAAGCATAGAATGGCGTGAGGAGAGTGGTTATACGAAATTATGGAATTTCTTAACTAGAAGATTTACATTGAGAAGTTTTCATGTAGTCAGTGGTGATTATAAATTAGCTTTTTACTACCCTAGCTAAATTTAAATCTCCTAATAGAGTTTGAGGCAATGAGTAAGGGATAGAGACAACATTAAATTATTTATTTATCACATTAATGGGGAAGGTTCATATGCTACAACCATTAGGGCGGAAAAGCACTGGTCACAATCCTTGAATTTATGTTTTGTGCAAGTGAGTTGGGTGATGCATCAAACTGAAACACCTCTATACACAAGCCTAAGCCCAACATGGGTCCTATGCAAAGAGGAAATAGTGCATCAACCTCCTTGAGTGATTGAAATATTTAAAAAGCCAGATCCATTGTAAAATAAACTATAAAAATTTTACAAACAAAAAGAGATAAGAATATTGATTCAACTATCACCAGTCCACTATTTTCAATAGGTATATACTATATTCTATTATACAATCATCCATGGAAAATTATATAATATCCAATACAAGTCAAAAAAGCAAGTCCAAGAAGCTTGAAAGGAAAGAGAAACCAAATAACTATTCCTAAGTCCAAGCAGTCTAAAAAGCATAGAGAACTTGTAATAGTTATTCCCAAGTCCAAGAAACTTGAAAGCCAAGAGAAAGAAAATAGAAATAGAAAAATAAAATTAACTAGAAGCATTCTAATGATGACAAAAAATAATAGCTAACTAAATATTCAAAGACAAACAAAGGTATTGGCATTTAGTCAAATGGTTTGCATAGAACCTCTTAGGAAGGGAAACAAGGGCAACCACAAGAGAGATTTTCATCAATAGTCAAACAATGGCCTAGAGTAAAATTTCTAAATTGTTAAAGGCATATATATATATATATATAGGTATAGTTGTGTGAGGATGCTAGTTTAAATGGCAATGAAGTTCTGTTAAGACAAATAAATGGCCAACAGTATTACCTATTCCATTTTTTTATTGGAACAATCTACCAGAAACTAGAATTGGCATTACCTATGACCATTAAATGTTAGCTTTCAAATTCTTGAATAGAAAAAAAAAGCTTAGTTTGACACCTCATTGTATGAAAAATCTTATGTGATGTAAAGATATTTCTTTAGAGAAGAAGTCAGTGGATGCATACTCTATTCCACACTTAGCAACACTTTCAACTATCATCTTTACCATAATTGTTGCTTGATGTCCACTATCGATCTTCAAGTCATATTTATGATGATTAAAAGACTTGTCAAGTGTGTTATTGATTCCCGAATGCCTAATCTTTTAGATCCATCTCTTCATTTTCTAAGTAGAGACATTCCTCTAGTTTAGCTTTTCTAGTTGTTTAATAGTTATCCTATTCGTGCCCAATATTCTTGACATGTATTTTTAGTGCCTTTATATTTGCTTCATGATCAGTCAAATAGGTTTTTAAAATATTTTTAGTCTATAGTAGTGATCAAGATTGCTTATAGATCTTAATTGTTTAAGGATTCTAGGTTAAATAACAATGGTGTTTTGTTAGGACATAAATAATCTGCCAACAGTATTGCTTGATACAAATATTCATTGGAACAATCCTCAAGAAACTAGAATTGGCATTACCCATAGACCATTAAATGTTAGCTTTCAAATTCTTGAATAACAAAAATAAAGCTTTGTGTGAAACCTCTTTGTATGACAAAGCTTATGTGATGTAAAGGTATTACATCAAAGAACAAGTTAGTGAATGCATACTTTGTTCCATGCTTAGCATCATCTACAAGTAACAACAACTTCACATGTATGGTGCTAGAAGAAAAAATGTATGATTTCTATGATATTCTGATTATTTCTTTTCAGAAACATCACATATGTTGACACTTTGTTTAGCATTTTATTGATCAACATATTGACTCATTACTAATAGAGAGAATTACCACAACTAATCTGAATTCTAATATAAATGAAAGTGACAAAAATCATTAAAGATATTTTCAATATATTCTAATCAACCATATCTTCTAATGAAAATGTTCAGCTTTATTCAATAATTTTCATGATGAAAAAACAATATGCAACTTGAACTAAGATTAAGGAAATTTTAGAGAACTTAAACCTAATTACTTCTCTACTATGATAATGCGCAATGTGATGCAATGCTTATCTTCCTTTTCTATGTTGGAATGTTTATATAAAACATCTAAATGGATATGCCAATCATGAGAATCATTTTTCTTTTAGGCACACTTTCTCTTTCTAGTATTCCACATTTTTCTTGCTATGGGTAAGTTACCAAGAGATGATTATATTTTGCATCATTATGTTTCAAATCTAACTATATTTATATATATATATATATATATATATATATATATATATATATATATATATATATATATATATATATATATATATATATATATATATATATATATATATATATATATATATATATATATATATATATATATATATATATATATATATATATATATATATATTGATCTATTATCTTCTCTTCTTAGACTATGTTTCAAATCTAACTATATATATATATATATATATATATATATATATATATATATATATATATATATATATTGATCTATTATCTTCTCTTCTTAGACTATGTTTCAAATCTAACTATATATATATATATATATATATATATATATATATATATATATATATATAGATCTATTATCTTCTCTTCTTAGACTATAGGAAAAAAGAGAGGTCCAATTTTAGATGTGGCATCTAGTTTGAGGGTCCAACCAAATAATATATCTTGTTTATAGCTTCGAAGAAATGGAGTTTTTTGTCACAAAAGTTTGCACCCTTGTCCAAAGTTTTTAGCTAAGGACTACCTTGTGAAACATGGAAACTACCTCCAAGTTGTGGGACTTGAACTATAAGGTTGAGTCTCTAGAAAAGTTCAATTTCCTTTGCTATCAAGATGCACCTAACTACACTTGGAGAAGAAAGGGAGAAGGAATGCATGAAAGAAATCTACCTACTCTAACCAAAGAGGTGATAGACCAAAATAGAGTGTTTGACCTTATCTCTTCCCATAAATGCATAGCTAACTAGTTATAACCTCAAGGAATAAAAAATTGGACTTTGCTTAATTCAACAACCACATATAGATCAGACAACAAAAGAATGGTGTAGGAAGAGACTTCACTTAATATCATTCAAATGCCAATAGTAGATACAATCATGTAAATTGTAGAATATAGACAAAAACATTAACTAGAGGAAAATAAATCTTGCACAGTGTGTTAATGGCTCAAAGGAGGCCCAAAAAAGGATTACAATGGCTCAAAAGGCACGAGAAATTATGGTAGTATGCATAGAAGCAGCACTAGAGAATCAGAGAAAGATCAACCTTACAAAGACTACAAAATATGCCTTTATAGCTCAGGCATAACTAAGATATTTCTAACTGACATGACTCCATAACTTCTACCATTAAGTGCTTAGAGAATAATCAAGGTGATCTACAAAGATCTGATCTAGTACACTTACAAAGGCATGAAAATCATGAAACTCTAATTGGAGAAAACCCTGAAGTGAAAAAAAGTGGTGCCAATCAATGCTAAAACTCCTCAAAATGGATGATCAAAAGGTGGAAAAGAGAGCCTTTGCAACATTTCAAACCTAGCATTAACTCTGGAGTGGTTGAAATCAATTGAAAAGATCAGATCATGCAAGAAAACTCAATCTTTCCCTATTTTTGGCTTATAAAATCAGCAAGGTCAGTAGGTCAACCTAGTCATGCAACTAGAAACCTCCTTGTGGACCAACCATATCATTTCCTCTTGACACCTCATGAAGTCTTCATGCATTTGACCATATCATGTTTAACTAGCTACACCACCTTCAAACTTAACTGTGATAGTTTACGATATTGTCAACCTTAACTGCAATGTTAACCTAACTTCACCTACCAAACTAGGCTTGCCAAAGTGCATAGTGAATCCTTGCTATGTCACTATAGCTAAAAGTCAAACAACTTCCCATAGTGACAAAGCCAGAGATGTCGATCCTGCTCCATCTGACAGTCCTAAAAATCATCAATCCTACCAGTGTACCAACCAATAGAAACACGGTCCTTTGCCAACCTATCTAATGCTTTGTCCACATCACACCATGGCCCACGGTCCTTTGCCAACCTATCTAATTCTTTTTCCACATCAAACCATGACCCATAGAAGGGAAGGGCCCACCATACCACATTGACTCATTGCTTTGTCACTATGACTAAAAATTGAGCAACTTCCCATAGTGAAAAAGAGACCACCCTTGATCTATTTGTATCAGATAGTAGAAGGTAGAAACTAAAAACATGTGGCCCATGACCTCAACACATTAGAAGCTCGGCTAATGAAATTCCTATCATACACTAGTTCAATCTCACTCATCACCCTATCACCTTGTGGCCCACTCAACATGACATTGATATGTTAGCACAATCAAAAGGATGGTCCACCATAGAGGCTTAGACACACACAAATATGTGATGTGATGTCACTTTTTGGCATGACATAAAGAACATGCAACTAGGCATGGCAACAAAGTGCCCACCCTCGATGATCCTTGATCTAACAATGAGGAAGTTGCATGATGAACTGGTGCATAAAAGGAAAGGACCCACCTTGCATAGTCATTACCCTAGCCAATAAGAAACCAAAAAAATCTTGATGTTCTCTGACAGGAAGGGGTCCACTAAACTATCACTATGTCACATGAAATAAAGGCCATGTAACTCTGCATAGTGATAAAGTGACCACCGTGGATGATGAAGGATTTGACATCGAGGATGTTGTGGGCCTGTGAAATATTAAAGTGTGTAGTCACTTAGGAAATAAAGCATAACCTAAAATTTTATTTATGAAGTATTTCTACACCCACTCTATTTGAATTTTTAAATATGTGAACATTACCACTTTTGAATTCAAATATGGTAGTTTGGCAAGAAGGCATAAATGACCAACAAATTTGGCGACTCAAGGAAGATGCAATCTAGCTATGCATAGACCAATAGCCTGCACATCCATTGGACAACAAAATCATAGAAACCGTGAGAATTTTCCCAGCAAAACCATAAAATTGCAAAAAATTATGCCTGGGAACCTTAAAACTGTCTCTCTGCAATTGCAACTAGGAAAAAAAATCCTCTGCAATCTCTACAAAAAACACATGTTCTCATGCACTTCTTGGAAAATAGGTAACCATAGGAAGGAAACTAACCTACTATATACATGAAATACTCATATTTTATCAAAATTAGAACTTAAGATATATTCTATTAACTGGAATAGGCAGAATTTCACCATTAGGTTTGCTTAATTGAAAAGCATTGGTGTAGTGCTTGCCCCTAGTCTATTAGTAGCATTATCTTGAGATTATTAGATATTGTTTCAAACTTAGTTGATATATGATGAGATTACTTGGTACTCTATACTTCATATGTGCATGATGATTATTACAATGCTATTAAATTATTGATGACGTTTAGTTAGATGGATTATCATATGTGTTTTATTGTGGATACTTACCCCATACTACATGTGTTTGGTGTGCATGTTTGTTTTCTTTATGTATGGTGTTTATGATGTGGTTAAGGAAGGGAGTCATAGTCACCTGCTAGTCAAGATCTACATGATGCACCACTTCCTATCATTGTCTGTTTAGCTTAGTATATATTGTGTATATACATGCATGGATTTTATGCAGGTTGTAGGTATTGGGTATCGACTTCCCTGAATTGCTAGGATGAGCATACCCTATTGCATTATCTCAATGGTAAGAGAGGAGAGATAAATTATTAAGTCCAAATCGTAAACCTTTGAGCCATTCATCCTAATTGACACTTAGGACAAGTATCTAAGTCGTGTACATTCTGAATGCATCGGATGACATTAATTCATGATTTTAAACCGTTAGTTTGATTTTGTATGTATTTTAATATGATGGGATTTTGTATTTTACTTTATGATTTTTTGGTGAATTTTCTGTTAATTAAGTCTAATTAAAAAGATTTAATTAATGATTTAATTTAATAAAAATTATATGTTATGTTAATATTTATTTAATTAATTGAGAAATTAATTATATAAAAGAGTCAAATAAAAGAATTAAATTTGAGAATAAATCTATAAATTTAAATTTGAACGTGATAATATTTAGTTAATTTAATAATAATATATATATTTGGAGTGCATTTTTAAATAAATGCTAAATATTATTATTATTTAAATTAATAGATAGTTATCAAAATTAATGTTCAAAAATAAATTTAGAAGTGGGAAAAGAAATTAATTTATTAAAAGTTTCATGATTGCATAATGCATCCATGAGACTAAATTAAATAAATCAATTTAAAAGATGTCAAGTAAAAATTAAATAAAGTAATTTAATGGATTATTGTATGTGCATGGAAAAGATAAAAGAAAGACAAATAAAAGTTAATAAAGAGTTAAAAGGTGTGAGCAAAGAGTTCTCTGGGGTGAACGCACAATTAGTGCCCTGATTTTAGGGAGAGAACTCCTTTTCACAATTTGGGAGTTCAAAAACTGGGAATTTTCGAGGAGAAGAAAATTTTCAGAGAAGGAGAAAGTTCTAAAAGGGGAATTGTTCTCTACAGATTTCTGGAGTGTAGCAAATTAGAATTAGTGTCCAAGTAGACGCTTGTGAAAATTTGCATAATTTAAATACGTTCTTTTAATTCCTGTCTTCTTCGTGTTTGTTAGATGATTGTCTGGATAATTCTAGTTAAAAATATATATATCATATTGTGGATTCTGGATATTGGGAAATTATTCTATACATGGAATGTTTTAATTGTTCAATATAATTTCTCTCTAGTAGATTATAGTTTGAGAAAACTTACTAGGAAGGGTTGAATTTTATTGGAAAATCTTCTTAAAAAAATTAAAATAATAAAGAAATAAAGAATGGGTACCTAGTATTCATCTATCAGATTTATTTATGAGTTTTGATAAAAGAATATATATATATATATATATATATATATATATATATTCATTTAAAATAAATTTAGTTGAAACTAGATTCATTATCTCAAAATTATTAAAAGAAAATTTATATTGGCAAGGAATGCAGAAACGTTTAATTCAAAAAAATGTTGGTTTTAAATTTTAAAAAATATATATTAAAAAAATTTATTGGGAGGGGGGGTTTTACCCCACCCCATCCCCACAATACTGTGCTAGCAGTAGCCATACCCGCTATCGTAGGTACTACGACTACCGTCGCAGGACCTGCGATAGAGGGCAGGGTCGCACGACTTTTAAAATAAGCCTCAGTGATTATTATAAAATTGCTTTTTTTTTTTAAGTTTTGTTTTTTAATTTATATTTTTATAAAGTTTAAATGTTATTAAGTGGTTAATAGTTTTTATTAAATAATATTTATTTATTTATTAAGTATTATATATGTTATTTAATAATTATGAAAATACTATTTAATATGTGTTAACCAAATTTTAAATTATAAAAAAAATGATGAGTTATTATAATGATTTAAAATCATGTTTTAATAAATTATTATTATTAAATTAATTAATTGTTTAAATTATACTAATATTTAATTTAAGTCTTGATTAATGTCAATCAACGAGAATCTTACCATTAGCAAACTTAAAAGAAAATATAATATTTACCTTAGTAAATTTAGGAAATTTATTTTTAAATCATGGGGTAAATATTTGTTTTTACTTAAGCTAATACTTGAATTTATTATAAGGAAAGTGATGGAAATATTTCTTCACTTGTTAGCAAACTCTGAAATGGAAACTAAAACCCCACATTTAACTTAACTATGTGCTTTCAACAAACTGAAACATGTGGTTGTATCTTGTTTTCTTTATGCTATTTATGTTTGGGGTTTTTGGGTAGACTAGATTGTTGACCATTTATAGGACGTCTACCAAAAGCTTGGTGGTTTTTGTGAGTGTGGTATCATGTTGACTTGATCTCGATCATTATTGCTCAACCATGTATGTGATGGTATGCTTATGATGAGTATGTTTTTATTGTTGGTTACTATGTTTCAGTGTCTTTGTGGGATAGCGAAATATATGCTATGAGATACTTGATTAACCATTCTAAGTCATTGATCATTATTGTTGGATTACTTTCTGATTTCTCATTGAGAACTGATGGATATTGTAATTTATCTTGTTTCTTTCCAATTGCTCATAGAGATCTAATGTGATTACTATGATTATCTTTATGATGTTTCCCAGACACTTGTATAGGACTAAGGTGAATTTACTATGATTCTATGATTTTTGATTTCATGAGCTTAAGGTAGGTTATCTATATACAGTGTCAGGAAGTGGCTTGTAATGGGGGCCGGAGACTCTAAGTGGTCTTGGGGGTAACCCATTGTAAGTTTGTAGTGCCTGCCCCTGGTTCGCATTTTGTTATTGTTGCCGAACTCTTTTAGAGCTAGTTTTATGTTGTTGGTTAACAGCATTCTTTTGAGATTATCAAGATATTGTGCTATGGATTCAGTTTATTATATGATGAGATTACTTAAATTTTGCATTTCATGTATGCATGATGATTATTTTCAGTGTTTTCAGTTATTAATGATGATTAGTAAGATGATTTATTATCATATGTGTTTTCTTATGGATACTTACCCCATACTTGCATGTGTATGGTGTGCGTGTTTGCTTTTGTATGGCGTGTCTGATGTGGTTAAGGAAGGGAGTCGTAGTCACCTGCTAGTCGGGATCTACACGATGCACCACTTCTTGTCATTGCTTGTTTAGTTTAGTATATATCGTGCTTGTACATGCATGGTTTTTTATGCAGGTTGCAGGTACCGGGTATCGACTTCCCTGAATTGTCAGGATGAGCGTACCCTATCACATTATCTCAATGATAAGAGGGGAGATAAATTCTCAAGTCCAAATCCCAACCCTTTAGCCATTTGTCCTAATTGAAAATTAGTACAAGTATTTAAGTTGAGTACCCTTCGAATACATTGGATAACATAATTAGTGATATTAACCCTTGGTTTGATTTTGTATGTATTTTGGCTATGATGGATTTTCGTATTTTTACCTTGTGAGTCTTTGATGTATTTTCTATTAATTAAGCCTAATTAAAAGATTTAATTAATGGTTTAACTAAATGGAAAATTAATATGATATTTTAATATTTATTTTATTTAATTAATTGAGAAATTAATTAAATAAAATAATTAAATTTGAAGATAAAAAGTTATAAGTTTAAATTTGGAATGTGACAATATTTATTATAATAATAATATATTTGGAGTTCATTTTTAAATAAATGACTAAATAATATTATTATTAAAACTAATAAATATTTTAGCAATTAAGTTTTGGAAAATGAAATTTAAAAGTGAAAAATATATTTAAAATTATTAAAATATTCTAAATCTCATATGATTAAAATATAAATATATTAAGATTGAAAAGTGGAATTATTAAAGTTAGTGCATGAGATTTAATAAATAAATAAATTAAATTGGAAAGAGTAAAAGTAAATATTATATTAATTAATGTTCATTATTTTAATATTTTCTCACATAGGAGTTGGCAAATTCTCAGAAGTTGTCATGTAGACAACACAAGAGTTTGCACTCTAAGAATGCACAAGTTGTCTACACTTAGAAGTTAGCATTTTATTTGAGCACATGGTGTCTACAACCTTAAGACTTATCTAGAAGGTTGGAGGAGACTCATGCTTGGTTGTCATGCTTATCTTCTAGTTGTTTCTAGAGACACTCTAGATACATCTTAAAGGCCTTTAAATAGAGGCTCTCCTAGTGTGTTTGGGACAAGCTGAATGGAAGCTACAAGCTTAAAATGGAAGCTTCAAAGCTTACATGCATTGGAGAAGTTCATATGCTCATATATTTTCTACATGCTTCTATGCTCCTTCTAGCTCTTCTAGTCACTTGGAGGATTCGGTTGGCTTGGATCTTGGAGGAATTGCAAATGATGGAGAAGGAAGGGATTTTCTATGGACTTCTAAGGAATGGCAGATTAGCATCAGTGTCCAGGTGCACTCATGATATTCGCATATTCTCTTTGCACTATTTCTCTTCTTGTCTTCATCATGTTTGTTATATGTGTCTGAATACTCTTTGTGATTGAATCTACAATTAAATTGGAATCTAGACATGTATGGTTGCAAAGAAAACAATATAAAACCCTAGATCCAATTAAGGAAGAAATTAGATCTAAATGGATTTGGGTTCGAATTAGAATCAAATTGAGAATGATGATTTCAAATTTATAGTTAGATCTATTAGATGGATTATAATCATATTTAGAGAACAATTATTTTAAAAGAGAGATTCTTATTTAAAAGAATTAGAAAACCCTCTTTATTTAAAAGTTATAAATATGTTCTCTGTAGAAATACATATATGTTTAAATCTGCATATATATATCTTAAAATAATAGTGCTGAATTACAATCTGTATATGTTTACACACACACACACACATATATATATACATATATACATATATATATATATATATATATATATATATATATATATATATATATATATTTATTTATTTATTTATTTATTTATTTATTTATGTATAAAATTGTGTAAACGTTAAATCCGAATATATATTGAATTTGAATCGCATGAAAACATTTTAATGAAAAACGTTATATATGAATTGCTTTTGAACGATATTTAAAAATGTTTATAAAAAAATTATATGGGAGGGCGAGGTTTTACCCCACCCCACCCCTTGTTCCTTTTATTTATGCCGGCTACAGACTGCTGACACAGTCGTACCTGTGACTACGATCACAAGGCCAACTACGGCAGCAACCGTCAGCGCACGGCCACAGTCGCATCACGATGACAATCGCATGGCATTGCGATTCATCCGCCGTTGAATGTGTAATTAAAAAATTTGGCTTTATAATCATACGCATGATGTTAGATATTAATTATCTCATATGCGATTTTTAATATATTAAAGTTTGTTATGAGTTTATTTATAATATTTTATATATATATATATATATATATATATATATATATATATATATATATATATATATGTATATATATATGTATATGTATATGTATATGTATATGTATATGTATATGTATATGTATATGTATATGTATATGTATATGTATATGTATATGTATATGTATATGTATATATATATATATATATATATATATATATATATATATATAATATTAATGAATTTGTTTAATATTCAAGATTTATAAATAATATATATAGTTTTAAATTGATTCATTTACTTAATTGGAATTTAATCCAATTAAAGTTAAAGGGGAATGTTATAAATGAAAAAAAAATTAAGTTATTAAACAAGTTATTGAAATCTCAATAAAGCAATATAATTAGAATTTAATAATAATTTGATTAGTCTAAAGACTAATCATAATGTTCTAAATGAATTAATGGAGGATTTTAATAGAAACGATTGTTGATAGAACTGATAGAAAGAGATATATTTATATTATTAATATATATTAAATAACATTTAATATATATTAAATAATTTAGAGATGGTAATTTTATATTATGAGATGATTTTAAATTAAGTGACTCAAATTTTATTGATATTGGACAATGGGTCATTGATACGTTTTGACCTTGTTATAACATAGCTATGATTTGAATTATTATATTGATTATAAATTATTGATATGCTTTAAAGGTTAGTTAAATATTAACTAATGAGGTTTATGAAAATATAGTTTGATGAGTTATTATTGGGTCTAACAAACTATTAATAAATAATGGTGTAAATAGTTCGATTATATTTAATCTAGTGAAGATTATTTAATGATTAAAGTTTTGTAAAGATATTAGTTTTGCATTTGAAGTGTGATTGATTTTTAATCAATTAATATTCATTGAGTTGTTGATATAATTATGCAATTGAGATTTATCTTGAAATGATTATCATTAATACGAATTTAATTAAGGAAACATTAGTATTCATAAAGAATGATGAATGTGATCTATTAATAAGATTCCCAATATAGCTTGTCATTAAATATTAGCAAGTTATTATTATTGAACTATGAATATGAATATTTGTGTATGGCTGACTTTTAGTTGTTAGTCAACTAATATTCATTGGGTTGATGGTTTGGTTGTGAAATTATTAATTAAATCAATTAACTAGAGTTAATTGGATTTAATTAATAATTAAGTTATGTAATGGAGATTTATTTGATATAATTCTTTAAATGGGATTGTAGAAATATTGATATCAAGTTGATAGGTCTTATTCCGATGACTTGAATAACAACTTTAGATATTTTAATGGTGAGGACTTAGTAATATATAATTAAGAATTATTAGAATGATAAAAGGTCAAGGATTGTGAACCGATGTTAATTGATCATTCTAATAAAGTTATGATCTCTTATTCGAAGAATGATAATTGGTCCTCTTATAATATAACGAATAATGATCCTAGAAAAGTTGAAAGGTTAATCAATTAGAATATGGATCATGGTTAAATACAGAGGACAATTTAATTAAAGGTCAATGATGATTGGTTTAATGAGTAAATATTTGTCCTTAAGTTATTCTTAGAATGTAATTCTTAATAATGGAAGGATAATGCTATCGAGGAATAAATGGGTTGACTTGTAGGTCAAATGATGAAACTTAAGACACTAGAAGTATACTTGCAAACAAAAAAGTGATACCTCTACACTTGATTCAACTATGTAAGATAGCAAAACCAAAACATGTGTTTGCATCGTGTATTCTATATGCTTCTTGTTTTGGGTTTTGGGTTGACTAGTGTTGACCAGTCCTAGGTTGTTACCAAAGGCTCAGGGGTTATGAGATGTGATGGCATGTTGATCTTATTTGGTCTTGATCTTTATAAGCCCAACCATGGTAATGTGATCATGTGCTCTATGAAATGTTTGTATTTACTGATTGTTATTGTTCATCAATATTCATGTGTGAAGCTGAGATGTGTGTGTATGAGACACTTGAGCTAATCATTTTTGAGTCATTGATCAGTTATCCTTGGATTATTTTCTAGTCACCATGATGGGACTAAAATGTGGATTTATTTCTTGATGATGTCATGTTGTGACATGTTTGACTCAACTATTTTGGAGTCTTCGATCAGTATGATTTTGAGATATTCTTGGTTGCTTGTTGAGAACCAATGGATATGGTGATTTATTTTGAGATATATTTGGTTATTGAGAACCAATGATTATTATGATTATTAGTGATGCCTTCAGTTTCCAAAAGAGAACTGTTGTGGTCATAATTTTCTATGGATTCTTTTCCAAATGCTCATGAAGATTTGATGATTCTTATCTTGGTGATCTGATGATTCTTATTATGGATATTTGATGCTTTTATCATGGATATTTGATGATTCTTTTTATGGATTATCTTTTGGATTTTCTTTCCAGTGGCGTGTATAGGAGTGGGGTGATTTTATGATTCCATGAGCTTAGGGTAGGTAATCTACTTGTAGTGTTAGGAAGTGGCTTACAATGGGGGTCGGGGCCCTAAGTGGCTGCCAGGGTAACTCATTGTAAGTTTGGTTAATAAGTGATAACATTTACACACTAAATGGGGATTAAATGAACCTAAAAAGATAATTTTTTTGGTTCTCACCCATGCCTTGAGTGCTTGTATAGGCTAGGATGGGAGTAGTGAGAACGCATGGTTGTGACCTTGCATTTCGTAGTATGCCTCGCCAGTATGAGAGGATACCAGTGGCCACATGAGATCAATATGGACCCATGGAGTTTAGCTAACTGCCAGGGTAACTTGTACGTGATAAATGCAATGACGCTTTCCTACTTGCATAGTAGGTTTCCTACATGTCTTTGTGTGCCTCTGGGAATTAGATGTCGATTTTGTGTGTGATGGAACTTTTGAGTTAGTATACTTTTAGGATTCCTGGACTTAGAGAGTATTTTTGATATGTGATTTGATAGCCTATTTGGGACTTGAGATTATCTCCTCAGCATGGTGGGAGTGGACCACTTAGGTTCCATGCGGTGGCTGGAGCATTCTTGGTTGGTATTTATGTTCATTCTATTCTTGGAGCATTATGATAGATAATATGCCTTATGATGGATGTATTTATCAGTATGTTTCTTATATTGATGATTTGCATATGTTAGATGATTTTATCTTATGCTTTACTTTGTTAGTAGGATGTTTTAGGAGTGACATTCCTACTATGTTAATATCGATGATCTCTTCGGTGCTTTGGAATGTTACACATGGAGGGATGGCTAGGATCCACGATGGTCTAATGATGCTATTTACGGTTGGGAGGAATCGTGCACTTAGTTATTTATGTTTGTGTTGTATGGTTAACTTTTATGATGGATGTTTATATCTTTTGTGATGATGTATCATGTATGATATGTGGTTTCATTTACTTTAATTGCATCATGGATTAATATTGGATGTTGATGTACTTTATGTATAGTGGATGATTGAGCAATCTAAAAATGTAATTTATGAACATTGGATGTATCATTGTTATTTCATAAGGATGTGATGTTAGATGAATAGTTATGATTAGATGTGATTCAACATTAAGGGATCTTTAAAGAATGTAATCTATTATGTATGTTATATTTACTTTTAGTTGGATGTTACTATTGCTTCCACGAATGTTATGAATGGTTTTACTTTCATGTTTTAAAAAAAAAATTGTTTGGCAAACATAGTGAAATTTTAGGTTAATTCTTTGGATCCCTTGGCGGGGCATTACAAAGTTGCTTAATAAGTGATAACTTTACACTTAATACTAACTTAAATGAACCTAATAAGAGATAATCGTATGTTCTCACCCATTCCTCAAGTGCTAATATAGACTAGGATGGGAGTAGAGAGAACACTTGGTTATGACCTTGCATTCCATAGTATGCCTTGTTAGTGTGAGAGGATACAAGTGGCCGCAAGGATCACTAGGGACCCGGGAGTCCTAAGGGACTGCTTGGGTAACTCTAAACATGATTTGTGTGATGACACTTTTTTGCTTACATAGTAGATACCTACATGTCTTTGTGTGCCTCTAGGTCTAGATGTCGATCTATGTGTTGGAACTTTTGAGTTAGTTTACTTTTAGGATTTCTTGGACTTAGAGAGTTCTTGTGTTATATGATTTGATATCTTGTTTGGGACTTGAGACCATCTCCGCAGCATGGTGGGAGTGGACCATTTAGGTTCCATCTGGTCGGGTGGTAGTGCTTTTTACTTTTACCATTGAGGTTCGTCTGTGGTCACTGTGACTGGAGCATTCTTTTTGTCATTTACCTTCATTATGTTCATGGATCATTATGATAGATGGTTATATTTTATGATGGATTTTATATCTTTTGATGTATGGATGTATTATGTATGGTGGATGATTTCATTTATTTTATTGCACGTGTATCATGGATCCGAAGAGGATGATGTATATCCTTTTTTTTACATATGTATATTATTTTAAGCCTTTCATACCCTGTGACATGTACAGTGGATGAATGAGCATTTCGAATTAATTTTCCAAGAGGCATTCGAAAACAATATATATTAAATGGACAGTGGACTTTTCATTATTCTTTCAAATGGATGTAGTATTTGATGGACTTAGTTTTGGATTAGATTTAAATGTGATTCAACATCATGGGATCTTTAAGGAATGTAACCTATTATGTATGTTATTGCTTCCCCTATTATGTTTTTGATGTGAATGGTGTATCTTTCATGTTTCAAAAAAACAAAATGCTATCAAACTTAGTCAAACTTTAGGTTATTTCTTTTGGATCCCTTGGTGAGACATTACAATTGGTCTTTTTGTAACTAATAAACACATAGGAACCACTCCATAGTGCATCAAATGTTGAGTGTCTCCCTAGTTTGCCCCTATTTGCATCCCACTTGAGCACAAGGTCACCCTCCCTAAAAATTCTAACCTTGGCCCTCTTAACAAAGCTCTTATTCACCGATTGTTGATGTGCCTCTAGGGTTTGCATAACTTGGCTTCTTTTCTCTTCTAGCTCCATTAGCTTCATCATTCTTATTGTCATGGCATCATCTTCCATTAGCTCCAACTAATGAGCCAATTCTAGAGATGGGAATTCTAATGAAATTAGAAGCCTTGCTTCCCTGCCATATACCAACATAGAGGGTGAATTTTTTATGGCTCTCTTAGGTATTATTCTATCAACCCATAGTATTGTCTTCAAATTTTGATGCCAACACCTTTGGTTATCCTCTATAGTCCTTTTCATAATCCTAATTAGGTTTTTGTTAGATGATTTAGCCAATCCATTTCCCTAAGGATAGTAGTTTGAGGATGTGCTAAAGTAGATATTATGGTCAATGTCCCATGCACAAATATGAGCTCCTACAAAAGATTTTGCATTTTCTAAAATAATGGTTGAAGAGGCACCAAACTTTGTAACATTCCATCAAGGAATTCAAAAACTAAAGATTATGTGGTGTCCTTCAATGTAACTATCTTTGTCCATCTGCTGAAGTAATCTATAGCTACTAGGATCCATTTGTGACCAGAACTAGAAGGTGGATTGATAGGACCTATGAAATCCAATCCCCATTGAGCAAAAGGTTGATCTACCTGGATGTGGTGAAGAGGAAGAGTTGCAAGTCTTTTCTTTCTAGAGAAGAAGGCACATTTTTCAAACTTCCTCACATACTTATGACAATCATGGAACAAAGATGGCTATTAGTAACCAACTCTCATGATCTTCATTGTAGTTGTCCTCGCTAAAAAGTGGCCACCATCAGGACCATCATGAAGCTCTTTGATCATTCTTTTAGCTTGGTCTATATGAATGCAGCTCAATAGGGCTCCATGGAAATCTCTCCTAAAAAGGATACCATCAACAATGGCATAAGGAATTGACTACAACCTATACTATCTCCTTTTAGTCCTATCCAATCCTTAAGGATATCCATTCCCTGACAAGAAGGTCATCATGTCATCCATCCAATTCTTTGGATTATCATTTCTTGTTTCTTTTTGTTTTTTCAATACCATAGCAACTTCCTCATCTAATTCTTGAGATGAAATCATCTATTTGCACAATTCTTTTCCCCTTGCCAACTTGGTAATCTAAATGTCTACATTATACTTCATTACCTTAGTGATCCATCCAGCTCTCTTCTTACTAATATCTTTGCTCAAAAGAAAGTCCTTCATGCTTGCATGTGGTACTAACAGATGGATCTTGTTGTGTGACATAAGGTGTTTGAATTTCTTCAAAGTAGATTATGGCTGCAAGGGCTTTCTTTTCTACATAACTATATTTGTCTTCATATTCTTTAATCCCTTCACTAAAGAATGAAATAGGCTTCTCCTCATTCTTATCATTTGTTTGAGTCAAGATAGTAGAAATACTTGCCTCACCACCTAAGGTATAAAGAATGAAATCTTTCTCAAAATTTGGATTGATGAGAGTAGGCACTACTCGCCTATGGCTGCTTTGATCTCTTTGAAACTTACATTCCCTTCCTTGGTCCATGCAAACACTATATTATTTTTAAGCATGGATGTAAGAGGCTTCACCATGGTAGCTAAATTAGGGATAAACCTTCTCACAAAATTTATTCTACCAAGAAAACTTTGCAAAATTTTCTTATGACTAGGAAGGGAAAGGGAAAGTATTGCCTTTGTTCTGGATCAATGGTCAAACATCCTTAGGTACACTATGTCCTAATAATTTTCCTTGATTGGTGGAAAAGACATACTTGTTTGGATTAAGGGATACCCCAAACCCTCTACAACTTATGAACACTTATTTGAGATGACCAAAATGATTTGCTATATCCTTTGAATACACTATGATATCATCAAGGTAGATCCACAAACCTTTCAATCATGTTCTTGAAGGCCATCTCCATTGCTTTTTGAAATGTAGCACCTATATTTGTTAGTCCAAAAGGTATTTTACTATAAACATAGGTGCCCCATTTGGTGGTGAATGTAGTTTTATGTCTATTAGACTCCTTGACTAGAATTTGATTGTAACCAAAGGATCCATTAAGAAATGAGAACCTCTCTAAACCACTGACCTTGGACAATATTTGTTCCATGGAAGGAAGAGGATGATGATCTTTAAGGGAAGCTTGGCTGAGGTCCCTAAAGTCTACACATAATCTAATTTCTCCATTCTTCTTCCTAACAAGGACAAGGTTTTCTACCCAAGATGAGTTCTTGATAAGGAAAATTATGTTAGCCTCAATTAGATTGGATAGCTCTTTTCTCACTAATGGTTCAATTTTAGGATTCACTAGCCTCTGTTTTTGCCTTACTGGTTTGACATTTTTTACTAAGTCTATGGTATTCTGAAATAAACTTGGGTCAAAACCCCCTAAATCATCATATGTCTAAGCAAATATATCATTAAATTCTTGACATAGATGAATGGAATGTTCTTTCTTAATTTCAAAACATACCTTTCCCATGTTTAAGGTTTTCCCATTAGTAACCACAATTGGTGTATAATCATCTTTGTCAGTAGCTAGGTTCATGCTTCTATCTCTTGCTTGGTCATTAGGTTGAAGACATTCTCTAAGGTAATGAGACCCTTAGAAAACTTGTTGGAATTGAGATTAATGATTTGATCTCTATTCTGGTCATGCAACCTAGATTAGTTTCTCTCTGAGAATTCTACCTCATTCTACAAGAAATTTACAATTTGTGCCTCAAATTCAAACACTTTCCAATTGGTTTTTTTGTCAAGAATAGTAGGTCTAACTACCACTTTAATTTTTTTCTTCTTTTCAACTTCAAGGTTCTTTCGGATATCATAAGACGCACCTATTGCTACAATTCTATCAGTATGTTTATTCTCTTTTCTAGAGATGAATTGAATATTAAATGCATTGAAACCTTCAAGAAAATTCTATACTTTATGTTTATAAGACTTGAGCAAGCTACTCTTAGTGATATTCTAGTTTCTTACCTGATTAACCACCAACTCACTATCTCCATATACACTTAATTCTTGAATTCTTCTTTTTTGAGCAAGTAGAAGACCTTGAATCAAGGATTCATACTTGGCCACATTATAGGTACAACTGAACATTATTGGTACAACTGAATTGGAGCCTAAAGGAGAATTAGTACCTTACTTGTGCAGGAGAAATCAACATCACACCTACCCCTAATCGATTCTTATCCCTTGATCCATCAAAATACATACTCCATATCCCACTCATATCTTCTTTGGCCTTTATAAGGTTAGGGACAAGAGGATTTTTTCAGACACACAATATGTACCAAAACCTATCTCAAGTGTTTCTGATATGGGATCAAATTGATATGCACTAGCTCATTCATCTAAGAGAAAATTAGGTATCTCTGCTAGAGAAGTGGTAGGCTCATTTACTATGTCATTCTCATCTATTGCTAGGATAGTGCAATTAATATTGATAAGATTAGGGATGTAGGGCTCAATATGATGGAGGGCTAGAGGCTATGCTCTGATTGAACCCTTGGTTCCATATTTTGTTCTAAAAAACATATATGACCAATCAAAAGATATGTAACCACCTATTTGGGCTGTGAAGTCTCTTGACAGATAAATGGCAAAGTGTGGCTTGACCTCAACAATTGATATATCTTGAGTTACAGTACAACTAGGGCATGCATGTAGGGTCATTCCAATGTCCCTAAGGATCCCTATAGTCTTGAAAATACTACCATCAAACTATAATTCATCCCTAACAATGGGACCATATTTCATTTCTAAAGCATCAACAACACACTTGGCCATCATTGAACTAATAGCCCCTAAATCAATCATGCAATTGTGGACTAGTTTATCCCCTATAATCAAAGAAAAATGAAATGGAGGAGGTCTAAAAATTTTACTTGTTTCTATCTCCCTTGATGGTTGTACTAGACTTGTGGCACTTTCCATGCTAGGTGACTAATCCTTTGGTTCAATACTTTCCAATTCTTGCTATAACAACCTCTTTTGCATGGGTATAGTAGCAATAGCATCCCACATGGAAATATTCACATTTTTCTTCTTCATCTGCTCCACCACATTGAATGAGGCACTAGGTACTTTGGTAGAAGCTTTAAGAGTTGTATGTGTAGGAGGGTGAGTTGGAATAACTTGGGGGCCATTCATATCTCCTCTATTATTATTTTGTCTTGGTTTTTGAGGGGCATTTGGTTGAGAACTTACTTCTTGTACATGAGGTACTACATTTGATGTTGAAGCTTGATTGGGAGGAGGAGGAGTATCATCTTCAATAGCTCTTCTTTTGTTCCTAGTGTTGTGAGCAGCAAAGTTTTGGTTTACATTACAATGTTCTTCCACCTAATGATTCATGAAGGAACAATCACCTTGTCTTTGCACATGTGAGGCGTCATTAGGTTGGCTTTCATTATATGATTGTCCTATTGTAGTCTCTTGGGTGGTTAAAGCTAATAAGTATTTAGCCTTTTGACACATGTAATAGGAATAGGAGTAGTTGTAGAAGGGAAATAAATCTTGATCTTGGGCCATATTGTTTTGAGGGACTAAGGCCCTACTTTGGTTTGCATTTGAAGTAGAAGCATGACTATTCTGCCTACTATAATAAAAATAATTGTTCCTATAATTATGATTTGGAGGCCTACCATTCGTAGGGGCTTGATATTGCTGTTGAGGAGCCTTATTTCTTGAGCTTGTTGTCTCTCCAAAGTCACCACTTTATTGCTCACCTTTTGAATCATAGATAAACTATACTCCAACTTCTTATCTTGAATTTTCAATCTTTGTCCAATATCCTACATTAATGCCTTCAACTCTCCTAGCTCACTAGATGATGAGGAAGCTTGAGGGGCTAGAGAAAGAGGTTGTAATGTGGAGGATATGGGAATAGGGGCTATCATTGGTTGATGATTTGGCATATAAGGGAAGAAGGGCATAAGAGGTCTTGGAGCTAACTTCCCTCCTTATATCAATATGTTTTTTGCCTTTATTGCTATTTCATAAACATCAGGTAGGGTATCCCCTCCCATGGTTTGGATTATAGTGGCAATATCACTATTAAATGCTCTGAGGTAATGTAAGAAGCATTACTAGGAGTAGGCTTCACTAAAGTATGTATTTTGTCCCAAGTCTTTTGAAATCTATAGTTGAAATCAATCATTCATTCATGGGGAGCTCTTTTTATGGTGGTTAGTTACTCTAAAAGTGACAAATAGTCACTTGGTAAAAGCACAAACCTTTGTCACCCATTTGTAACGGAAAAAGGCTAACAAAAGTATAATTGTTTACCTTTAATGGCATAAAACTAGTATTATTATTTAGAATTTGACAATGAATTAAACTAATGAAATGTGTAGAAATGGATAAACTTTAGGATAACAATTTTTAAAATTTATTTGGAATAAGAATTAATATACTTTTCTATTTTTTGTAAATAATTTTTTAGTTGTTGAAAAATGCTAAAAATTAAGGGTTTAGTTCCCACCACAAAAATATATGGAAATAAACTTATTTTCATTTGAACTCAGACTATGTTATAGATAACATATATAGCTAGAATAATCAAAAATAAAAATTGACTTTAGACCTAAAATTTCTCTTTTATAATGATTTAAATTTCAACTCACATGAAATTGATAGATTTCATCTCCCACCACATTTTTCAAAACAAGTCTATTTTCTAACAAAAATAAAAATTATACATTTTGAAAGAGGACTCTCTTCTCGAGAATGTCATAATTTTTATTTATTTTTAATATGATTTAATATTTTTTTCTTTATCATAATCGACATATTTTTTAGTGTTAAAATATGTGCTTATAGAATTTTTTAATTACAATATATTATGTCTAATTAAAACACCATAAATTCTATATGAGAATATTGTTGACTTTCAGCTCTATAAAATGGTGTTTATATGTTACTAAAAAATAATCATAAAAAAAAGTAAGAGTTATTGAAATGTCAATTTTCTGAAATAATTTCACTTCTTTAGTAATTAGATGCAAACTAATTTTAAACATGCATTTAATAGACATTTTGAATTGGAAAAGTGTGAGACCATATATAACTTAGCTAGAATGAATTTATCTAGGTCATATGTTTGAGAAAAAATGGTTTTTGGATAGAAATACTCAAATTTTGTCATCCTAATAAGTCAGCATGAAAGGTGACACAACTTTGTACTTTTACTTCACTTTTTTCCTCAAAATATTTACATAATCCTACTCCTAACCCATCACAATCTGTTATAGAATCATGTGATAGACCCCTGTACCATTTTAGAGCTTTCTCTTTCAAAGATGAAGCTAGGAATCTAATAGCCATATCATCCTCTGTAATACCATGAATATTGCAGACATTTTCAACCTCTTGAATGTGTTCTAAGGGAGAGATAGAAGTTTCACTAGTAAATTTAGGTATACTTTTAAGTGTAGTTACTAGTATTTCATGTCTTTGAGTTAATAAAAGAGGACTTCCATCATTAAAGGTGGCAAAAGCATGGGCTCTAGGCTGTGCCATATAAGCAAATGTTCTATTGATATGAGCTAATGGCAACCTAGGTTGAGATCTAACAATAGGAGGAGTGGAAATGGATCTTGTAAGGGTATGAGTTATTGCTACACTCTTAACTAGTGATAAAGACAAGGTAGCCTTCCTTCTTCTAGGATTTGAAAATAAAAGCTCTTGATACTAAAATTTACCTCTAGAAGATGCCCTTGTTTTAGCTTTGGGTATGAATCACATCAAATTTGATTCGGAACTAGATGTATTTGAAGCTCAGAGTCACCAAGTACTTGAAGAATGAGCCTCTTGAAGGATTGAACACTAAATTGAGTACTATCTCTTCAGCATAATCATGAGATTTTCTTCTTCTTGACACCAATAGACTTGAAATCTTTTTGATATGTCCCACCAAGCATGCCAAAAACTATTGTCACAAAATTTTTCACCCTTGTCCAAAATTTTTACCTAAGGACAATCTTGTTAAACATGGAAAAAACCTCCAAGATATGGGACTTGAACTGTTAGGTTGAGTCTCAGGAGAAGGCCGACTTCCTTTGCTATCAAGATGCACCTAACTACACTTAGAGAACAAAAAGGAGAAGGAATGAATGAAATAAAATCTACATACTCTAACCTAAGAGGTGATACACCAAAATAGAGTGCTTGACCTTATCTTTTCCAATAAATGTATAGTTAACCAGTTATAACCTCAAGGAATATAGATTCAAACTTTTCTTAATTCAACAACCACATGTAGATCACATAAAAAAAGAATGGTATAGAAAGAGACTTCACTTGATGTCATTCAAATGCCAAAAGTAGATACAATCATGTAAATTACAGAATATAAACAAAAACATTAACCAGAGACAAATAAATCTTACACAATGTGTTAGTGGCTCAAATGAGACTCAGTAGAGGATTACATTGGCTCAAAAGGCATGAGAAATTATAGTAGTATACATAGAAGCAATACTAGCGAATCAAAGAACGATCAACCTTACAAAGACTACAAAATTTGCCTTTATAGCTCAGGAATAACTAAGATATTTCCAACTAAAGTGACTCCATAACTACTTCCATTAAGTGTTCAGAGAATAATTAAGGTGATCTAAAAAGATATGATTTGGTACACTTACAAAGGCATGAAAATTATGAAACTTTGACTAGAGCAAACCCTAAAGTGGAAAAAAGTGGTGCCAATCAATGCAAAAACTCATCAAAATGGATTATTAGACAGTGGAAAAGAGTTCCTTTGCATCATTTCAAATTTAGCATTAACTCTAGAGTGGTTGAAATCAATTGAAAATATCAGATCGTGTAAGAAAACTCAATCTTTCTCTATTTCTAGCTTCTAAAATCAACAAGGTTAGAAGGTCAACCAGTCATGCAACTAGAAACCTTCATGTGGACCAACCATATCATTTCCTTTTACCACCTCATGGAGTCTTTATGCATTTCACCATATCATGTTTAACTACCTACACCACCTTTAAATTTAATCGAGATGATTTATGATATTGTCAATCTTAACTATGATGTCAACCTAACTACACCTGCCAAACTAGGCCCACTAGGACATGTAGTGAATCCTTGCTATGTCACTATAACTAAAGGTTGAGAAACTTCCCACAGTGACATAGTGATAGATGTCAATCCTCCTCCATCTAATGGTCCTAAAAATCATCAATCATGTCAGTGTACCAACCAATAGAAACATGCTCCTTTGCCAACTTGTCTAACACTTTGTCCACATCACACCATGGCCCATAAAAGGGAAGGGCCCACCATACCACATTGACTCATTGCTTTGTCTCTATGACTAAAAATTGAGCAACTTCCCATAGTGACAAAGTGACCACCCTTGATCTGTTTGCATCAGCTAGTAGAAGGTAGAAACTAAGAACATGTGACCCACAACTTTGACAAATTAGAAGCTTGGCCAATGAAATTCATATCATATGCTAGTTCATTCTGACTCATCACCATGTTACCCTATGGCCCACTCAACATGATATTGACATGCCAGCACAGTCAAAAGGATGACCCACCAAAGAGGCTCAAACCCACATAGACACATGGGGTGATGTCACTTTGTCCAATGACATAAAGAACATGCAATTCTGTGTAGCAACAAAGTGACCAACCTTGATGATCCTTGATTTGACGATGAGGAAGTTACATGATGAACTAGTGCATAAAAGGAAAGGACCCACCTTTCATAGTCATTACCTTAGCCAATGAGAAACCAACAAGATGCTGATGTGCTCTGACAGGAAGGGGTCCACTGAACTATCACTATGTTGCATGAAATAAAGGTCATGCAACTCTGGCTAGCAACAAAGTGACCATTATAGATGATGAAGGATCTTATAGTGAGGAAGTTGTGGGGCCATGGAATATTAAAGTGTCCAGTCACTTAGGAAATAAATCATAACCTAAAGTTTTATTTATGAAGCATTTTTGTGCCCACTTTATTTGAATTTTTAAATATGAGAATGTTACCACTTTTGAATTCAAATATGGCAATTTGGTAGTAAGGCAAGTATGACCAACAAAGTCTTCAAAAAGAAAACATCCGCCAAGAACTCCACTTTTTGAACAAAATATATAGGAAAATAGAAAAAGAAACAAAGATTATTATGCACATAAAAAAGATGTAATAGCTACCCATAGACACACTAAAATATTAGAAAGACTTTCAAATAGCTCTGTACATATATGGGCTGAACATATACAGGAAGAGAGTACAATAGAAACAACCAAAAACCAAGACCATGAATAATTAGAGCTACATCCATTACATGGCCAGCAAGCTCCATTGCAAGAACAATGTACCCACCTTCCAGAATATTTCCTTCACAAACTGCAATGAGAGAAGATTGGAAAGAGAGATTGAGAATACTATGTCCATCATATATATCTAGTATAGTTTTGAAGGTCTTATTCATTGGATTCTTACTTTGAAGCTTAGAAGGCTTATTCTACCTTATTCTATTATAAAGGGCATGTGCCTTTGTAGCTTTAGAGATAAATTATGAGATTGGGTAGCTTAAAAGCCTTCACAATTAAGGGATTTTACACTTGGCCATTATTTTCTTGTTGAAGAATATCTCTCTTATGGTTTCCTTTGTTTCCCTTCTTAAGAGGTTCTATGGAAACCATTTGACTAAATCCCAATACCTTTGTTTGTATTTGAATATTTGGTTAGCTGTAAAAAAAATTCATAATTAGAATGTTTCTCGTAAAAAAAAAAAAAAAATTCTATTTTCTTTCTCTTGGCTTTCAAGTTTCTTGGACTTGGGAATAGTTATTACAAATTCTCTATGCTTTCAAGTTGCTTGGACTTAGGAATCGTTATTTGGTTTCTCTTGCCTTTCAAACTTCTTGGACTTGCTTTCTTGACTTATATTAGATATTATATAATTTTGCATGGATGATTGTATAAGAAAATATAGTATATACCTATTAAAAATAGTGGACTAATGATGGTTGAATCCAATATCCTTATCTCTTGAAAACATTTTTTAAATCAGCTCTTTTTGTTTGTAAAAGTTTTATAGTTTATTTTACAATGGATGTGGCTTTTTAAAATTTTCAATCATTCAAATTAGTTGATGCACTATTTTCTCTTTCCATAGGACCTATATTGGGTTTAGGCTTGTGTATGGAGTTGTTTTAGTTTGATGCATCTCCCAACTCACCTACATGAACTATAAATTCAAGATTGTGACCAGTGTTTTTTTGCCCTAATGGTTGTAGCATATGAACCTTCCCCATTAAGGTGATAAATAAACAATTTAATGCTTTCTCTATCCCTTACTCATTGCCTCGAACTCTATTAGGAGATTTAAATTTAGCTAGGCTAAATGGGACAAACAAAACCTTTGAATAGGACTACATGGAAACTTCTCAATGTAAATCTTCTAGTTAAGAAATACCATAATTTCCTATAACCACTCTCCTCTTACCCATTCTATTCTTAGGTTAACTCTAACTAGTAGTGCTTCCTTTTTTACACACATCCAACTCTCCCTCATGACTAAGCTTCTCACTATCTTACATTTTACTATGTTGTGGAAAGTAACTCTTAGATTACAAAATAATAATATAATATCATATATTACTTCTTAAATTTAAAGTCTAAAATACTTTAGGGAAAGACATCTCTTTGAGACTTCTCTTCCTTATCTATACTCTTCCACATGGCCAATGCTAATTGAATAGTTGAGTACATGAAATGTAGTGCCTACCCTAGTTCACATCTTTCTAGACTCATTGTTGCTATTATTATCAGACTATGTTAGACTAGTTTTATGTTGATGGATTAGTAGCATTGTTTCGAGATTACCAAATATTATGTTATGGATTCAGTTGATGTATGATGAGATTATTTAGACTCTATATTTCATGTATGCATGATGATCATTGCATTATCTTTAGTTATTAATGATGATTAGTTAGATGGTTTATTATCTCATGTGTTTTATTATGGATACTTACCCCATACTTGCATGTGTATGGTGTGCGTGCTTGTTCTTATTGTATGGCATTTTTGATGTGGTTAAGGAAGGGAGTCGTAGTCACCTGCTAGTTGGGATCTAAACGATGCACCACTTCCTGCCATTTCCTGTTTAGCTTAGCATTAATATATTGTATGTACATGCATGGTTTTTATGCAAGTTGTAGGTACCAGGCATCGACTTCCCTGAATTGCCAAGATGAGCGTACCCTATTACACTATCTCAATGATAAGAGAAGGGAGATAAATTCTCAAGTCCAAATCCCAAACCCTTAAACCATTGTCCTAGAAAGATAGGACAAGTATCTGGATATTTTAACCACTGAATGTGTCGGATGACATAATTCATGATTTTTAACCCTTTAGACTATTTTTGTATGGATTGTTCTATGATGAGTTTTCATATTTTATCTTGGAGGTCTATGGTGAATTTTCTATTAATTAAGTCTTAATAAATTAATTAATTGGATAAAATTAATATTATATCTTGATCTTTGATATTTTGATTATAATTAATTAAATGACAATTAATTGAGAAAAGAATTAAATAAAAGTAATTAATTAAAAATTAATAATAATAATAAAATAATAATAAAGTAATAAATAAATAATAATAATAAAAGTTATAAAAATTAAAATAGAAGTTATTAAAATTAAAGTAAAAGTTATAAGCTTGTGTAGGAGTTAACGCACCTTTTATTTTCTCATATGTCAACAACACAGGAGTTAGTGCACAAATTAAGCACATGGTGTCTACAACCTTATGACTCATCTAGAAGGTTGGAAAAAGCTCATGCTTAGTTGTCAACACGTTCTAGTTTTTTCTAGAGACATTCTAGGTGCTTCCTGAGAGTCCTTTATACTCAGGCACTCCTAGAGGCTTACGGAGAGCATTTGGAGAGCGTTTTGGGGCGTGTTGGAGGACTCGAGAACATTGGAGAACGGAGGAGCTTGTTCTATGAAATTTTGATGAGAAGGGATTTAGCATTAGTGTCTAGGTAGACACTTGTGACATTGTTTATGTTAGTTCCACATCTTGCACTTCTTGTCTTCTTCGTGTCTTCCAAATGCTTTTTGAGGGTTTTTCCAATTTTGGTTGTATGCATTCTTGATATGGGTAGTTAAAATTTATTTGACAAAACCTTATATGCATAGACCTAAGGAAATTATGGGGTTAGGGTTTAAATTTATAGCTAAATCCATTAGAAGAATTATTGGGTAAATTTAGAAAACAAATGTTATTCTTAGAAGCCCTTTATATTATGTATATGTCTCATTTTTTTTAAATATTACATATTTGTACAAATCTGCATACTTGTATATATATGTATATATGTATGTATGTATGTATGTATTTATTTATTTTTAAAAATGCGGTTGTCATATCACAGTAGAAAAACTATTTAACGAAATTCCTTATTAAAATTTTGAAATATCAAAATTTCATACAGGGTCGAACATGAGTAAAAATGTTTTGGAAAAACTTTATTAAAATTTTTTTGGGGGGGGGGGGGGGGGGGAGGGAACCCGCACCCCTGTACTCATTCTCCTCGTGGGTACCTACTGTCGCAGGCACTACAATGATAGAGGGTACGAAGTACCTGCTGTCGCCACAGGCCTTGCGACCGCAGGGTACCGCATGCCAACAGCAGTTATCCATATATATATGTGTTATGTGTTATGTGATTTGATGGGGATGAAATTGAATTTCTCCATTTTGAATTTCTTAAAACATTTTAAAATATTTATCATTGAATATTAATAATTTTATATATGTGTGTGTGTGTGTGTGTAAGTACGTATATATGTTATTTATAATTAATAGTTATTAAATTTGTTAAAAGTTTTATTAATAGATATTTTCTTTTAATAATAAATTAATATAAGTTTAATTTAATTATGTAATTGACTTGAATTATGATAATAAAAAGAATTGGTAAATTTTCATGTCTAAAATTTACAATGTAAATTCGATGGGTGTCATTTTTAATTAATGTGTAAATCATTAGAATAATTGGTAAATTGATTCTAGGGTTATGGGAAATTTTAAACTAGTACATGGGTTAAGTAATAATGTACAAAATTTCCTCCATTCAATATTTAAATTTGGAAATGAGAACCGAGACCTTCACACATTATTCAATTATGAAATTTTAGCAAAACCAAAACATGTGCTTGCATCGTGTTTTCTCTATGCTTCTATTTTGGGTTTTGGGTTGACTAGTGTTGACCAGTTATAGGATGTCTACCAGAGGCTTGGGGGTTATGATTGTGATGTCATGATGATGTCTAAATTTTGATCTTTATAAACCCAATTAGGGTTGTGTGATGGAATGCTCTATGAAATGTTTGTATTTAGTGATTGTTATTGCTTTCTAGTCTTCTTGTGTGAAGCTGAGATTCATAAGTATGAGACACTTGACTTAACCATTTTGAGTCATTGATCAATTATTCTTGGATTATTTTCCAGTCATTTCATGGAATTGAAATTGTTATCTGATCTTGATGATGTCATGTTGTGGCATGTTTTGACTCGACCATTTTGGAGTCTTCGATTAGTATTATTTTGAGATGCTTTTTGGTTGCTTATTAAGAACCAATGATTATTGTGATTTATCAATGATACCTTCAGTTGCCAATAGAGAATTGTTGTGGTCATGATTATCTATGGATTCTTTTCTTTGCTCATGGAGATTTGATGATTATATTGTGGATTATCTTTTGGTATTTTGTGGTTTATGATCCCATGAGCTTAGGGTAGGTTATCTGCTTGTAGTGTCGGGAAGTGGCTTGCAATGAGGGCCGGGGCACTAAGAGGCTACCAGGGTAACTCATTGTAAGTTGTCTTAATAAGTGAAAACATTCACACCTAATACTAACTTAATGAACCTAATAAGATAATTGTTTTTTTCTCGCCCATGCCTCGAGTGCTTGTACAAACAAGGATGGCAGTAGAGAGAACGCTTTGTTGCAACCTTGCATTCCATAGTATGCCTCGTCTATATGAGAGGATACTAGTGGCCGCACATGGATCACTAGCGGGTCGGGGTCTATTGAGAGACTGCCAGGGTAACTCTAGTGTGATCCATGCAATGACACTTTCCTGCTTGCATAGTAGGTTTCCTACATGTCTTTGTTGTGCCTCTAGGATTAGATGTCAATTTTGTGATTGGAATCTTTGAGTTAGTATACTTTTAGGATTCTTGGACTTAGAGAGCATTTTTATGCTATGTGATTTTGATAGCCTGTTTGGGACTTGAGATTATCTCCTCAGCATGGTAGGAGTGCACCATTTAGGTTCCACGTGGTCGAGTGGTAGTGTTTTTCCACTCTTATCATTTGAGATTCATTTGAGACACTGTGGCTGATGCATTCTTTATGATGGTGGATATGTATCCTTTCATTGATGATTTGCATATTTTAGATGATGTTATCTTATGCTTTATTTTGCATGTTAGATTACTTTCTACATATGATGTAGTATGTTTAGGAGTGATGTTCTTACTATGTTAATATCGATGATCTCTTCGATAATTTGGAATGTTATGCACAGAGGGATGGTTAGGGCCCACAATGGTCTAATGATGCTATTTACGGTTGGGAGGAACTGTGCACTTAGTTTATTATGTTTGATCTTTTATGATGGATGTCTATATCTTCTATGATGATGTATCGTGTGTGACATGTGATTATCTTTACCTTGTTGCATCATGGATTAGAATAGGATGATGTACCTTTTTTCACATATGTATATTCTTTTAAGCCTTCCATACCCTGTGAAATGTATAGTGGATGATTGAGCATTTAGAAATGTAATGTATAAACATTGGACTTATCATTGTTATTTCATGTGGATGTTGTATTAGATGAATGCAATAATGTTAGTCGATTTAGATGTAATTCAACGTTAAGGGATCCTCAAAGAATGTAACCTATTATGTTTGGATGGTTATTGCTATTGCTTTCGTTATTTATGTATAAGTTGTAAATGGATTTACTTTTATGTATAAAAAAAATAAAAATAAATAAAATGCTACCAAACTTAGTGAAATTTTAGGTTATTTCTTTGGATCCCTTGGCAGGGCATTACAGGAAAATACTAAGTGCAAGAGCATAACAAATCAAAAGACTTCTTTATAGATTCAAAAAACTTTTGAGAGGTAAATTCTTCCTAAGATCATTAAAAGGACAACACCAGGTTGAGTATTATCTAAAATCTAGTTGCTTTGTGCTAATTTAGCTCTCTAAATGACTAATATGATCTAAGTTGCTATAACATCTCATGTCCTATGGGGACCTCCTCAATAAGCAAGTAATTTATAAATAAAATAAATTCTATAATATTTCATACTAAGCATGATCCTGAGTCAAAATCCCCCAAAATGAAAATATTTTCACATGAATCCTTGAGAAAATCAGCAATTATCATTTCCAAATTTTCTTAGAACTCCATTTTCACTGTGTGATGTATATGGTACAATGGTATCCCTCAAAATATAACCAAATATCATCTCCTTTTATATTTTTATATTCCCTCTGAGAAGCTCTTAACTTGTCAAATCTTAGTTCTAGAATTGCTTTTAGTAATCCTAAACAAGGTACTTCCTTACCTCTAAAAATATCTTTACTTTCTTATGCATTTTCATGTCAAATTGTATACTTACTTAACAACAATGAAATGGATAGTTTGTGCAACTATTTATTTTGTTGATCTCGGATTGGTTTTGACAATTGAGTGTCAACACACTTAAAACATTCACTAAGTTCATATTGAACTAAGTAATACATGTCAAGTATGATATGTAAAAATAGACCGTGCCAATTTGCAATGAGTGCCAAGTCACTCATGTGTCGAGTCACTCAAGTGTCAAGCAGACAATACATGCCTAGTGATTCAAGTGTCAAGGAAATAGTAGATGCCAAGCAATTCAAGTGCCAAGTTAGAGACAGATTTATAGTATGTGCTGAGCATTAGTAACCTCAACTATTGAGCATCACAGATTAGACATATTTGTTTGTGATTTCACAAATAATTATGTAAACTATTTTTTAGCCGACTTGAGGACAAAATATGATCTTTTGAAGATAAGGACAAATTTGTATGCTGATTTCCTATATAATTAGATGTAGCCAATCAAAAAAGGGAGGGATTAAGTGGCAAAAAGGATGAATCTTAGCTGTAGATTCATACCTACCCCTAAGTATTATATTTTTCTTAAGGAGGATGAAACCCTATGTATTGTCCCCATCTTTTATTTAATTAATTTATTTAATTATTGTATAACAAGGGAGAAGCTTCTAGAGTGTGTATTAATTATAGGAAAGGGGGAAACCTCTAGTAATTTAATTTTCTAGAAGCACAACTAATTATTGTTTTGCAAGGGAGGAGTTTCTAGAGAGTGCGTTAATTATTGGAAGGGGCAAGCTTCTAGTACAATTAATTAATATTTGATTTCCTTCTAGAAGGGTGTAGGAAAAATATAAATATAGGTGGGAGAGTCATTGTTGAACATCAGATGATTGTGAATTGCATTTGATAAAAGCTTGGAGGTGTGAGTTAGAGATTTGGTCTTGGCATTAGAGGATGTTCATCCTCTCTTGTAACATTCTAGATGTCATTCCCATGGGGTTTGGCCTTTGAAATACATTTCTATGTACTTGATTTTATCAGTATGAGAGCTAATATTATTTTAGCTGTGATTCAATCTTCAATTTGCATAAATTCCTTCTTGCTCATGTTGTGTGGATTAAACCTATGGAAAGACATTAAAATCACTTGCAACGGTTGGTTCAGTTATTGGGCATTTCTAGAGTGCCCATTATAGTGGTATTAGAGCTATAAGTCCTTCCATCCTATGGAGGTCTTATAGGGAATTTGGAATAGCCAGATAGAGGGAAAAGTGTTTGACAAAATACTCAAATGGTTACTGGGTACATTAGAGGTGGGGCAATGTTTGCAATAGGAGTAGAATAGGAAAATGGATATGATTTTGTAGCTCATGGATAGATAGATGGGCATCAATATTAACAATTTCTATGTTGCTCTAGTGCAAGAGGTAGTTGATTCCTTAGGTGGAATTGAGACACGTATAGAGCCACCCAGCTATGATGTTGGTGATGTGGGCATTTCAGCAGAGTCAGTAGATGTTGGTTTATGCCCTAGTATTATTGATTCACAATCTAGTGTTGAGTCATGTGTGCAGAGTCAAGAATCCACATATGAAGCTTTGTCAGGGGATGGAGATGCAGTAATAATGGGATTAGGAGAAAGCAAGAATACTGTCATATCAATAGCCACTTTTTTTTTAGTTGAACCATCCAATGAGGAGTTTAGTAATATGCATGCAGTGGTTGATGTGTGCTCTAATGAGGGCACACATGTTGATGATTATGAGTTTTCATCAACTATAGATCTGGTTCAATTTTCTATTGCAATAGTTAGTGTTGTTCCCATGTCCATATATTTTGATATGGCTACACCTATTGTTGATACAATTGGCATAAGTGCATATGGTTTTCCTATAGCTACATATTTTTCAATGCATGTTGGTGATGATTAGAACTCTAGACCAATATATATTATGTGGGTGGATACTGGGAAAAAGAAATTTCATAGATCTTCTACAGAGTTGCCTTCTGGTGACATTCTAACTTCTACCTCATCAACAAAAGTTTTGGGTGCTAGGTTATAGGACATGTGGTTGGTCATGATAATGTTGTTTATTAGTTGGTTTAATGTCCACAAGCATATTACATACTACTTCAATTGGGATCCAAGTGGAGGTTGGAGTTCATTATATTCTTGGATTGCTTGAGGACAAGCAATTTCAAGGAGGGCAGACTGTAATGTCCTCGTCTTTGATTTAATTAATTTAATTAATTATTGTATTACAAGGAAGAAGCTTCTAGAGTGTGTATTAATTATTGGAAAGGGGGAAACCTCTAGTAATTTAATTTTGTAGAAGTACAATTAATTATTGTATTACAACAGAGGAGTTTCTAGAGAGTGCATTAATCATTGGAAGGGGGAAGCTTCTATTACTTGCAATTAATTAATATTTGATTTCCTTCTAGAAGGATGTAGGAAAAGTATAAATAGAGGTGGGAGAGTCATTGTTGAACATCAAATGATTGTGAATTGCATTTGATAAAAGCTTGGAGGTTTGAGTTAGAGATTTTCTCTTGGCATTAGAGGACATTCATCCTCTCTTGTAACATTCTAAATTTCATTCTCATGGGGTTTGGCATTTGGAATACATTTCTATGTACTTGATTTTATCATTGTGAGAACTAATATTATTTCAGCAGTGGTTCAATCTTCAATTTGCATAAATTCCTTCTTTCTCATGTTTTGTGGATTAAAACCTTTTCAAAGACATTAAAACCACTTGTAGTAGTTGGTTTAGTTATTGGGCATTTCCAGGGTGCCCATTACACCCTAAAATTTTATTAACAGTGAGTGCATAAGGAATTGAAGGAAGAAAATAGAGAAGTTTGCATAGAGACTTAGAAGTTGTAAGAGAGAAAATTGTAGAATCATTTTGAGAAGAACAAAGGATAGAGGATACAACATTGACATATCAAATTAGAGAGGATCAAGGAGGAAAAATTACAAATTTGATCTTTAATTAGGCTACCAAAGCTAATCACAAGATCTATGCTAAAACATCCTAAAAGGTGATTTTAGTTAAATCTCCTAGGCAGAATAGTCTTAACGGACTGTTGTAAATCCTTTAATAGGGTGACATTCTAAGTGGATGTTCTGAAGTCCTTTAGCTAGACACACTTCTAACAGGCTGTTGAAATCCTCTAACAAGGTGGGACTTAACAATCCTTGTAAGCCTTTAACAAGGCAAGCTTTCACATAGTAGATCATGTCTCATGGTCAAATCATTGTAACCTTAATTGGTGACACTTTATTGCTGCTATAGTGAAGAATTGTGGATGTCATTCTCACCCCAATTTTACCTTCTCATTTGGAGGATTTTTGGGTAATCATATCAGGTGTCAAATGTGTAATTTCTTATGTGTTTACATGTTTTAGATGTGTGTGCTTTGCATGTTATTTCAAGTTTATCTATTGAATGCATGAGATGGATGAGTAGTGAAAAGTTTTATGGGTTCATGTTTTAACTACTGATTCACAACACCCCCCCCCCCCCACAAAGTAGGTTACCTTTCCTACTTGTAATTCCATCAATTGGTATCAGAGCTAAGTTCTCAAAAGAAGAAGCTTTGCAGCTTAAAGGAAAGATCTTGAAATGAAAGTCTACAATTTGGGAAAGACCATTGAAAATAGGAGATTGAGATACATCTCATACTACATCAACTAAATGAAGCTAGAGATGCTTTGAAGAGTTCCCTAAAGAGAAGGAAAGAGATTGCTATAGTAGAAAATGACATACAGTACAAAGAAATTGACACCACAAAGATAATTGCTGATGGTAACTCTTGTGAATTTGATGTAGCAATTGTAAATCTAAAGGAAAAGAATAGAGCACAAGTTGAAGAGATCAAAAATCTCAAGTTGGAGCAAGAATCACAAGATATACTATTGTGTGAGGTGACTGAACAAAAGAAGAAAGCTATAGAAGCCAAGGCCATGATTGAAGAAGACAAAATAATTTTGGCAAACAGATTGGAAGAAAAATCAACAGAGTTATCTAGGATCTCAAACATGCAATTGGATACCTTAAGCCAAATGATGAATGCTCATCATAAGTTGAATGTCAAGGACATTGAAATAAACACTTTAATGTTGTAGAATGACCTAAAAAGAGAAAAGGAATTTGCTAAAAATTTCAACAAGTCAAATGAAGCCATCAAGTACTTTGAGCAACTACTGAAATTCCCTAGATCCAGTAGAGATACATCAAGATTGGGCTACACAAGCACTGAAGAAGGAGAATCATCCAAATTTTTTGAGGAAAGGAAGAATAAAAGTAAGAACACTAAATCTACTTGTCATCATTGTGGTAAGAAAGGACATACAACTAATATTTGTATGAGCAAGAATGAAAATCAAAATGCTAAGCCTGAGAACATGACTCATTGTCACAAGTGCAATAAACAAGGTCATCAGGCACATGAATGCAGAATCAAAACCATACATGCACCAAAATTTGAAGGATACTGATACAATTGTTATAAGTATGGACATAGAGCCTTTGAATGTAGATCCAAGTCCACATGGTCATCAATCAAGCCAACAAAGGTAAGAAGCTATGAAAACTCCTCTAACTAGGATTACAATACAAGATCTAGTTGTCACTATTGTTAGGAATATGGGCATATACCTGAAAACTACATTAGGACTCACTTCAGTGGTAACTACAAGAGATGGTTTAGTCAAACCACATGTTTTAGCTGTCACAAGACTAGTCACATTAGCAAGCCTTGTCCAACTAGGTTCAAGGCACCAAGTTGTGAATTTGATAAAGGTAAAGGCAAGGTAGATGTTGAACACATCAAGAATGAGATGAACAAGACATGGAAGAAGAAAGATGTTGGCAGTACATCAAATGGAGAAGGGATCACTTTGCCCAAAGGGTCAAGTGGTCACACTTCATCAAACTAAGCAAACAAGAGGTATGTGGGACTGATACTTAAAGTGTGTTGCATTAGACATTAGTTGCAAAAGAAATTAGCACTGAAATGATTCCATTAGCATGAATTAAGATGCAAGAATTTATGGAAAATTCAAGGTTAAATCTTCAAGTTTTCATGTTGTTGCGGAGTATGAAAAGTCTTCTATTTATGCCAAGTGAAAAACTAGTTAATGTCATACTATTGATCAATGATAGTTAGAGCCAAGTTTGTAGTAGTTGTCGAGTGAAGGAAGTCTCTATAGATGCCAAATGGAACAATAATTGTGTTGATGTCGAGTTTTACAGCTGTACACAACCAAGTATTAATTGCAAAGTTTTGAAGGGTATAAGGTCAATTTTCTCCTATTTTTCATCATTACAAATTCAAAATGAGAATGAGCAGAGTGAATAAGTGATTCAAAAAATAGTTTGAAACATTTACAAGGATTCTAGTGATGATCAAGCAATAGTTCATCAAATCTTAAAGGTATTCTTACTAAGCTGAGTTGCGCAGTTTAAATTTGATGAACCCTAGTTTGATAAAATTCCCTTTAGCTCAAAGAATACAAAGGAGAAAGAATCTTTTGAGGTTCAATTAGTTAGTAATGAGGTCAAACAACCCAATTTCAAGGCCATCCCAGACATTACTTATAAACAAGATCTGTCAGGCGTATTATCCATGACTCTGCCTAAAGTCATAATGGTACAAGATGTGATAAAATGTTGCAACTACAAAGTAGGAGGCATAGGTGACATGGAAATAAGACAAGCATATGATAAATTGTGCAAAAATAGAGTCTTGAAGGAAGAATTTAAGATTGTGAAGAGAAAGGATTTGATCTATGCCCTAGATTTCCCCACGGTTTTCAAAACTAAATGGATAAAAATAGTTTTGAGAAAAATTCATGATGGATGTATGTGGTTAGAGGGTGGACCTATCAAGATATCAAAAAGGATTATTCATAGGGTGACTAGTTATCCAACCCTAGATTGGCCAAAGACACTACGTAGTGACTCCAAAGAGGCAATTAAGAAGAACATAGGTGCTAAATGGAACAAGTGTGGTATGACCATAGATACCATTACAGATCCTTTACTTGATTTTATTGTTAGAGGTATTTCCCATAAGTTCTATCAACCAAGCAGGTTAAATAGTGTGCCCTGCATAGTAGTGGATGTTGGTTACAAAATTGTCAAGAAAGATCACATCTATAATCTTCCAGAACTTCAATTACAACAGATTAATAAAAACTTAGGTGCCATCAGAAAGACAAAATGTGCACAATGTAACTTTGGATCAATACTTGTGTGCATTTTCTTCTATGTTAAAAATGAATTCCAATCTTTTGACAAAGTTGGATGGAAGACCAATAGATCAGTGGCTATCCAAATTAATGAATATATTGAGCAAATGGGAGAGAATTTTGAGTCAGTTATGACAAGCTACTTTAAAGATTTCAACAAGTCCATGAAGAAAAGGTTAAGGATACCTATCTCCTTATTAGAACACTACAATGACATATGTTTTCTTTTGGACATTGATTACACATACATTCAGGCAACAATACTAGGGTTAGATTGTTGAGACCCCTAGGCTATGAGATTAATGTTGATGAAGCCTTAGCTGTCGTTACTACAATCCTAGAAGAGGAGATTAAAAAAATAGCCAAGATATTTGGAAACTATGATGTAATGAAGTCTAAAGTTGAAATGGAGCTAAAGACAACTTCTACATTAAAGAAGAAAGACAAATTGGCAAGAAAAATCAAGGCTCAATTTGGTGATGAGGAAGAAGAAGATGATGAAGAGAATGAAGAAGAAGAAGAGGTACAAGCTCAAGAAACTCTAGCTTTGACCCAAGGCATGGGTGAGGACCAAGAAAAATAAGGTGCCAAGGAAGAGGAAATCAAAGAAGCACCAACTCAATCAACACCAAAGAAGAGAAAGGCCAAGGCACGGTCTGTAGCCAAACCAAAAGCAAAGAAAACTATGAAGACTAGCCCAGAAAAGCCAATAGCACCAACAAGTAGGGCAAGTACAAGGGCTACTACTCAAAAATACAAAGAGCAGGAAAAAGAGAAAACAAAAGCTATCGAGCAAGAGGGCCCAGTGCAAAAGAAATAGAGGAAGTATATTACACAACATAAAATAGATGATGAAAAGACAGAGTCTGAAGATACAAGTAAATTTAGAGTGGTAAGTCATACACCTAAATTTGATCTTGAAAATATCTATGATAATATTAAGGATAATGCATATATGAAAGGTTTAAAGAATGTTGATTTTGGAAAACTTGATAGAATAGAGAAAAATCTAATTGAAAAATCAATTTGTGCAATGATGTCTAAGTTTAAGAATACTTGACTTGAATTGGACAATACAATGCTAAAGGATTGTATACAATTGTTGAAAATAAGTGGCATTATTGCTTAAAGCTAAAGAAATAAATAAGGAATCAACACTAGCCTAGGTAATGCAAGATTTGACAAAAGGTCAAATTATCAAGGCAAATAAGAAGTATGGTAATAGATTTGCACCAAAATATAGAGCATTCAACATACTTTAGAATAATATTGAGGATGTTGTAAAGAAATCCACTCAAATGTGGAAGTTAGAATCTGGTTTGACAATAGTTAAAAAAGCAGAAGAAGATCCCTTTGAGGGAAGAAACAATGGAGAAGAAGAGGAAGAAAAGGAAGATGAGGCAATAAAAGGAAAAGATGATGCTATTGTGGAGGAGACACAAAAGAAGACAAATGAGATAGCTACAACTGAAGAGCAGTAGGAAGAACAGAGTGTGCAAGACACACAAATGTCGAGCATGAGTCCTCCACATGAAAAAAGCATGCCTACAAATACTGTAATTGTAAAAGATGTTCCTGATAGCTCAGCTCAAAACATCAACCCCTTAATTGCAAAAAAACTAAAGAACATCCTTGACCAATCCATATTGTAAGCAAGATTGTGTGAGAATCTAGTGTTGGTCAGTGTTGATGAACTTTATAAGGAAGTAGTTGATATTACAAGGGATAAGGTGAACACACAAGAACCACCTTCTGCTATCCCTTTAGCTACTAGTGCTCAACCCTTGGTGCAAAAATTAGAAAATACATCAACAAAGGATGACACAACTATAAAATTTCATAAAGTTCAACAAAAGAAAGCAAAAGAAGAGAAGATTACAAAAGAACAAATAGGACAGATAGATATATCTATACCTACAACACAAACACAAGGTATAAGTCAGACAATAGTAATTGATCAAGGCAGATCTGAAGAAAAGGACATACTAAAGGAGAAGGAGCAAGAGGTTGCTCAAGCATTGGTAACATTACCAACATCTAGCACTCCTACAAAAGTCCTTTAGGAGCTGAGCACTAAAGTTGTACCACTACAGATCTCAATACCAGGCTCCAGTTTATCCAAGGTTGCAAAGGTAATTCACTATGGAGATGTAACTCTAGATGAAGAAATAGTGATACCTAAATATTATTATGCAACCATTACTTTGGAACAAATAGGTATAATGCAACAAGCCTTAGAAAAGAAGAAAAATCAAGAAATACTCAAAAAGGAGTATAAATAGAGGCAAGCATTGCAGGAAATAAAAACATTTTCTTAGATGCTTTCAATATGCCTACACCTAAAGAATCAAAGCCAATATTAGAAAAACTATCAAATGTTGTGGATCAGGTGAATAATGAAGACCAAGATACAAATGTAAAGCTTATGGAATGGTCAAAAATAAAATTCCAAGGGAAAGCCAATGAGAAAATATCTGGTAATATAACACTGGCACAAGTATAATTGGCTACAAAAATTGAGACAGTGAAGAAGGTACCAGAGAATATATTATCATTGTACACAAAATTGTGTGACCCCACATTCTTCACACAAGAAACAAGCCATACAATTTTGAGTCTAGAGAGAAAATTGAAACTCTCAGGTACGCACCTACCTCAGAACCCAACTCAAAGTGAGAAGCATTTCCATTCATTGCTTCAATCATAGGGTCAACTAGCTATATTAATAGTAGAAGATGCTAATATAAGAGCCAAGTTGATTAAGATTCAAGCCGCCCTAACCCCTCATATGGAGATACTCTACAAGGAACTAGGATATGTGGAGACTTTGGTGACGAAAGATCCAAATCTTTCTACATATGATGAGCTAGTTCACCTTGAATTAGAGATAAAAATCCAAATTAAGTCACTAGATGTTGCATGTGATAATTGGGATGCTGCTCTAAAATTAATAATGGAGGTCCACAAGTCTTTCTTGGAAAAATACACCATCAATGTATAAACCCTTTGACATAAGAGTCAAAAAGGGGGAGATAAATAAGCAAGGGGGAGATGAGATAAATGTGCAAAGAAGGAGATAGATAGAAAGGGGAGATAAAGGTAAACCATAGGGGGAGAAAACACAAAGGGAGCAAATAGAAGAGCAGAAACAAAGCATATCAGACAAAGAGTATTAGCATATTTGAAGACAAAGAGTATCAACAAGAGATAGAATTACTCAGAATGAAGAATAGATTTTTGGATAACATAGGCACATTAACTCAAGGGGAGTTATAAATTTTGAAGTATATATTCAATTAAAGAATTTTAAAAATTTTGAAGTTTTGTATATAAGCCAAGTTGTATATTATACTCAAGAAGGTTAGATTGATTATGTAAAGTTAAGTGTTTTTGACACTCATGTCAAAGGGGGAGATTGTTGATCTTAGATTGGTTTTGACAATTGAGTGTCAACACACTTAAAAAATTCACTAAGTAATACATGTTGAGTATGATAAGTAAAAATAGACTTTACCAAATTCAATGAGTGCTGAGTCACTCAAGTGTCGAGCAAACAATACATGCCGAGTAATTCAAGTGTCGAGAAAATAGTAGATGCCGAGTAGTTCAAGTGTCAAGTCAGAGACAAATTTACATTATTTGTCAAGCATCAGTAACCTCAAGTGCTAAGTATCACAGATTAGACATATTTGTTTGTGATTGCACAAACAACTATGTAAACTATTTTTTAGCTGACCTAAGGACAAAATACAATCTTTTGAAGATAAGGACTAATCTGTATGCAGATTTCCTATGTAATTACATGTAGCCAATCAAGAAAAGGGAAGGATTAAGAAGCAAAAAGGATGAATCTCAACCATAGATTCATACCTAACCCTAAGTCTTCTAGTCTTCTTAAGGAGGATGAAACCCTAAAACTTCATTAAGAATGAGTGCATAAGGAATTGAAGGAAGAGAATAGTCAAGTTTGCATGGAGACTTAGAAGTTGTAAGAGAGTGATTTGCAAAATCAATTTGAGAAGAAAAAAGGATAGAGGATACAACATTGACATATCAGATTAGAGAACATCAAGAAGGACACAATATGAATTTGATCTTTAATCAAACTACCAGAGCTAATCACAAGATCTATGCTGAAACATCCTAACAGATGATTTTAGTTAAATCTCCTAGGTGGAGTAGTCCTAACAGACTGTTGTAAATCTTTTAACATGGTGACATTCCAAGTGGATGTTATGAAGTCATTTAGCTAGGCACACTTCTAATGGGGTGTTGAAATTCTCTAACAAGGTGGGACTTAACAATCCTTGTAAGCCTTTAATAGGGCAAGCCTTTCATAGGGCAGATCATGTCTCATGGTCAAATCATTGTAACCTTAATTGGTGACACTTTATTGCTACAATAGTGAAGAATTGTGGGTGTCATTCCCACCCCAATTTTACCTTCTCATTTGGATGTGTGTGCTTTGCATGTTATTTCAAGTTTATCTATTGAATGCATGAGATGGATGGGTGGTGAAAAGTTTTATGGGTTCATGTTTTAACTAATAATTCATCCACCCCCCCCCCCCTTGTCTCAGTAGTTTACCTTTCCTAACTTGGAAATATGATTTCATGAATGTAAAAGTAACTGATCTGCACACATTATACCTCAAATATATCAATAATTTGGTTATGTTCAAATGTGTTTTCTACAAATTTTTCTCTGGGATAGGGGTGGCAGTGGACTACAGGACACATTATAGAGATGACAACATCAGTAGATCATTTATGGAGACAATAGGTATTTCAGAATAAAAGAATAACCAACATAAATAGGGCCAACAAATATTAGAAAAATCCACAGCTCATGGCTCATTTATCTACTTGATTTGATTCAAAGCTATAGCTATAATTCAGTAAAGCATGTAAATATAACATAGAGAATGATCATTTTTGTTTGTATCTAGGTATAACCTAAGTATGAATGATTAGTTTTGTAAAGACTGAGGAACTATAGCCCACTCATTCTAGGCATGCCTTCAATTCTATAATCTTCCCCATTTATCTCATTTCTCTATCTTACCTTCTTAAGTTTGATTCATATATTAACATACAACTCTTCTTTGAAAGAAGAAAAATTAATATTCTCTAAAATCTAGTAGTCTTAGTAGTTAAAAGAAAAGAATCTTTTGAAGGAAGACAATGAAAGATGGTATGCATGACATTCCACAACATACCTAAACACCCCCTCTTCAGAAATCAACCACTAAAGATGAGCTGCAACTTTCATCATTAGAAAAAATCTTAGGTTTTGCATCATCCTTTATCACATACAAAAACCATACAAGCATAATATCAATACACCTTGAAAACAAGATTATCTAGAGCAACATAATATTACAACAATAGATATGAAATAGAAAATAATTGACACAATCGTCACACATTCCAGAAAGAGGAGTTGAGATAATACTAACCTCTCTGCAACCAAAAACATAAGATTAAGAACATATGACATCAACATCCCTTCATTTGTTACCACTTTCTTTGTAATGAGAAACTAACCATATATGATGTAGTTTGGCACTATTGTATGCTATGTTCTAGTGCTCCAGGGTAGAGGGATTCAGACTCTAGCTTCTAGCTTCTGAAGGATGTGTTCTTTGAAGCATTCTATCAAATGGTTCATGAACATCCTACATACACATCTACAAGGAGTAATCTTCAAATAAGAGAATTGATTAACAATGTTTTTTGCCATAAAATGTGTGGAAGGGGACGTATGTGTAGTCTATGCTACTGTGATGGAGTTACATAATCAAAGATGTGGTTGAAAGAGATATCGAAGCCCTATTTCTATCATGACACAACATAAAATCCAAGCAACTCTATGGCTTATTCTCCACTACATTGGTCTTAGTCACTCCAAGCATCTTAGTCTCCACATACCCAGCTAAAACAACACTCTTAGTTTTGGGTGTCTACAAAATTTCAATGGTAATAAACATCAGGAATCAAATAGCATAAGACAAATCAGCAGCATTAGAAAAATTTCTGTCAGTGAGCTATGCCCACAATGAAAAGCCTATTGACTTAATTAATAATTCATTCATAAATTTAAAAAATCAAAATTATTATTAAATTTCATTGTATCAAAGGTTATTCACTTGAATTCTCATCTATTAAAGTTTTGAAACTTTAATTGGATATGAAGAACTTTGTTATTATTTATAGAACACAACATATCCGTAATATTTGAGGTGTTTCTAATGTATGATTATTTAGAGATCTTGAAGTACTAATCAATACTTTGTAATGATCACATTTTCACCTTTGATACATAATAGATATTACATTATACATCAAGACTACCCAAAAGCTAAAACTATTGATAAATTAAATAACATATGAATTTTCAAAATATGATGTAGCCTTAAAATCGGTGTATGCACAAAATTAATAGATACTAATCCTCTTGAAAAAATATAAGAAATTAGCTACCTTTTAAATTTTACTCCATATAATATGAATTCCTTCTTTAAACAAGTGCCACATAGTGGCTAGTATTTGTTGTAAATAGGTAGTAGTTTTGAATTATATTATAATAAAATTATAAGTATTAAAGATAATAAGATTCTAATAATATATAATACTATTATGTCATACACATTAGATAATAATTTATTTTTAAAAATATTTGAAATTGTAAATTTTATTTATTGTATAAATATATTATAAGTTTAATATAATGAACATGTAATAGTAATGTATTCTAATATTGTTCAAATTATAACAATAATAAATGATATTTTAATAGAATATTCTTTATTACTCACATGAGAGTAGGTAATTCACTTCCTTTGAGTGTATGATGGGAGATTTATTTATATGTGAAGAATGGACCTCTTTTCATATCTTCATCTTCCCAACTATTTGTGCTTGTAATCTCAATTGCTTCTAGAATGTCGCTCCCACATGATACATGCATGAAATGTGATCCTGTCACCAATTTCATCGGAGTATTCTCCCCAAAAAATTTAGAATCAAGCTTCAAATAACATTGGATGAAGATGCACTCTCTCATCCTTTAGATGATGTAGTCCTAGATACTATGTTCATTATGCATTCCTACAACATTTTGTTGAGTGATTCGAACCATCATTGGGGAGGATTTCTTTTCTATATCCTCAAGAAATTGTGTTATTTCCTTCAAATTTGGTCTTTGCATTCTTGTATAATTCCATGGATCTCCTAGAAATTATCACTATCAAGGTGGTTGAACTAGAGTATTGGGTAGAAAATAAGTTGAAACAGGAAATGCAGAGTTATGATCTATGGTCTAGAGATGCCTTGGAGGGAGGACTATTTCCAAGAACCATACTCATGAAGAATCATGAAGCTATGATGACATTCAAAGTGCTACAGAAGTTCTTTGAAAAGCACAACCCTTGGTTCTTGATTAAGACTTTGCATGTCACGACACAAGCTCTGGGTTTTCAGCTAGCTGAGGAGGTGAAGAAAGTAGGATTTGCATTGCTTGATATTTTTGGTATTCCAAATTTTGATACATGAGCAAAATCAACCCACATGAAGATAACTTTGGCTCCCCCAATTCAATTAGTTCGCGATCCAGGTGTCTAGTCAGCTCCATTTGTTAGTGCTCCTAGCTTCATACACCATGTCTCACAAGAAAATACTTGGTCTCCCCATTTAGATTTCCCCAAATCAAATGTTTGGGGTGCACCTTCTACCACTAGCATTTCAGATGTCATAGCTAAAGGCTCAAATTTGGGATGGAAGGTTGCTCTTGTAACATGTTCGTGGGGTTTCTCTGTCAATCCTAGTTTGGCATCCACTTTTTCTGAGGGCGCCTCATGCGAGGATATGGAAGAAAGATAGCACAAAGGCTTCCCTCTATTTTTTTGGGTAATTTTTCCAAACTTCAAGCATGCTATGTTAATTGCTAACAATCTTGGTTGAATTTGAGTCCTCCATTCTTGTTGTTTGATACGCATGAAAATGTAAAATTCAATAAATTTTGAATTCTTGATGGTATTAGTTTTTTTCATCGATATAATAAGATTGTAAATATCAATGTTAGTCACTTGTACATATTGCAACAATGTTGGGTTTTCTTTTCTGGTTCTTTCCTAATTGAGCTCTTGAACTAGTTTAATTTAATAATATATATATTTAGTGGCTTGTCCACTTTTGCCAAGAAAAAAAAAAAAAAAACATAGTACACTCTATATATTATATAATAACATATTTTTAAAATATTAAATTTTAAATTGTAATAATTGTTTATAATATGTATATATTATAAGTTTTATAATAGTTATATATTAAATATTTTCTAAAGTATAACAATACTATATATATATATATAGTTTTTATATGGATATTTATATAAGTATATGGTGTAATGAAATATAATTACATATTTTTCATTTCATAGTTTGGACAATCCTCTAAAAAAAGGGGTCCTATAAGAAAAAAATGAATTTAACCAATTAAATAATTTGCATGATTTTTGAAATTTACAAATAAATAACAAAACTTTATAAATATTTCAATTGTTCAAAAATTATTAGTAGTGATTGGTGGAAACTAATTTAGTTTTTGGGCAAAGTGAATGAAATAGTATTGCCTATGACAAATACAAAAGGTTGTATACAAATAAAAATTTCCTTTTATTTTGATATAACCAATGATTAAAGGAATTTGGTAAAATTCAATGACCAACAACCACATAAGGAGCTATAGATTAGGAATAGAGCATCATTAATTATCATTAATAAACCACTCCTCTCTCACAAACTATCCAACATTACATAAGACAGACAACCATAAATACAACTTCTTTGATATTATAATAGAAATAATTAGATTATTCGATATTTACATTGTTATTTACAAAATAAATTACAAACATCGAAAATTTTTGATAACTTTGTAAAATTTAATAAGCTTTCTATATTCTAAAAACACTTATGTTACTCCTCTATTACATGATAGAAAGAAGAAAGGCATTTTCTTTCAAACAAATATGTTGACAAAGTCTTTGACATTAATATAGTATCGTTTGTGACAAAATAATTAAGAAAATTTGATAAAGAGTAAATAGTCAAGAATTGTGGAACCAATTAGTGAGAGGTATAAATATAAATAAACAAGAGCTCTTTGTGAGCTGGAGTCCCTACCTTTTGAAATTATAGCAGGGATTGTACATGAGTTATTCTATAAATAATTTGAAAAAAGCTTAAAAGATTTTTTAATTTTATTTTCTTATAAAATGAAAATTAAATAATTTGTTAGTTAAAATAATTTAAAGTAATTTTAAAAAAAAAACATTTTAAAATTTAATTATTAAATTTTCAAATTTTCAAATAATTCGTTGTTGAACATTTAAAAAGTAATAATATTAATTTAATAATTTAATTGGAAAGTGCTAAAAATGGCATTCATCAAGTATGAATGTATAGAAGCAATTTTTTTTAAAGAAAATTTTAAAATTTAATAATTTTTTAAATAACTTGTTATTTAACATTTAAAAAGTTATAATATTAATTAAATTTTTTAATTGGAAAGTGATAAAAATAGCATTCATAGTATATGAATGTATAAAAATTAGTTAACATAGCTCTACATTCATTATTGGTTTTTATAGAATATTGATCTATTTATTTATTTATTCATATATTGATCTATGGAGTTTTTTCTTTTAAAGCGGTCAGAACAAATCCATGCCAATGTTTACACAACACCAAAGATGACAATTAAATGCATATGGGTGCAATTTAGAAATGAGGAGAAATTTTTTTTTGATAATTTTTTAATATAAAGATTGTATATTAAATGCCAATTCTCAATGACCCTGTTACATCGAAATTATTACTTTTCTTCATGTACGTTCTAGCTAGTTCGGAATCAAATTTTTATTTATTTTTGGATTAAATCGTCCTTTCTTTCACCACAAGCAAGGATGTTTTCTCAGGCAACACAAACCTTCATTTTCCCATACCACATAAGTGTCATAAGGATTCGCACAATGCAAATTCGCGGTAGCAACATTAAAGGGCATTAGTTTTTTTATATTGGGCATTGAGGATTGGCCACTGCCTAAATGGTCGAATATTTGCAGCCGGTCAGCCAGTGCCGTCAGTCATGTCCGTCTAACTTTCGTCTTCGCTCTAACTTCCGACTTCGTTAATTTATCAAGTGTAAAAGTACCAAGTACGATTTACTTTTTAATGCAAATGTTCTGTAAAACTGGCCGAGTTCTTTATGACATAAGTGCAAATATTTTTTAAAAACAATTATTTTTTAATGATAAGTGTGAAAAGAGTAAATATTTTTTACATTTCTATATGATAAATTATAAACTACATTAATTCTATTTTTAATTTTTTAATTATATATGTAGAATAATATTTAAAATTAATAAATAATTAATTTATAAGTATGTTAATTTGATTATAAATTTTCATAGTTTATTTTTTTCAATTTTTCATTCATGTTTCCTTTTTTGAAATATAAGATATATCAATTTGAATATTATTATTTTTTAAATGTATTTATGTACTATTGTTAATTTTATAAGACTAAACATTTGATTTTTTTAGGGTGTGAAAGCTATTTAAAAAATGATAATATTAACGTGTAGAAGTGAATTTCTTACTTTATATAAAAACAACATTTCTATTAATAAATATTTTAGTAACTATGTACTAGATTTTCTTAATTTATAGAATTTTTATTTTATCACATTAAGAAAAACTTAAAATGAAATTACTAAAAGTAATATGTAGGTCATCAAATCTTTGTCTTAAAATAAATTTTATTTTTTAAATATATTTATTATATTTAAAATATTGAATAATTAAAAAATAGCTTTTTATTAGAAATCTAATAAAGTTGTATTGCATAGATAAAATTTTGTATCTAAAATCTATTTCAATTTGAAATTAGAATTAAGTACTTTTTAATGTAATAAAATGTAATTCTATAAAGTAAGAAAATCTAGTACATAGTTACTAAACTTTTTTTTAATAGAAATGTTGTTTTTATATAAAGTAAGAAATTCACTTCTACACATTAATATTATCATTTTTAAAATAGCTTTCACACCATAAAAAATCAAATGTTTAGTCTTATAAAATTAACAATAGTACATAAATACATTTAAAAAATAATAATATTCAAATTGATAAATCTTATATTTCAAAAAGGAAACATGAATGAAAAATTGAAAATAATAAACTATCAAAATTTATAATCAAATTAACATATTTATACATTAATTATTTATTAATCTTAAATATTATTCTACATATATAATTAGAAATAGATTTAATATAATTTATAATTTATCATATAGAAAGGTAAAAAATATTTACTCTTTTCACACTTATCATTAAAATAAAAAGAAATTATTTTTTTAAAATATTTGCACTTATGTCATAAAGAACTCTGAATATTTACATTAAAAAGTAAATCGTACTTGGTACTTTTTAACGAAGTCAGAAGTTAGAGCGAAGACGGAAGTTAAACGGACATGACTGATGGCACTGGCTGACCGGGTGCAAATATTTGGCCATTTAGCCAGTGCCTGATGATTGTTCCCTTACTACATTAAATTTGCTGATGTAAGGAGTCAGTATACTTAATGCATGCATGATTTTTATTTTTATTTTTTTAAGTGAAAAATATAATTAAACCCCAAGAAATTAGTTCTGAACCAATAAGAAAAAAAATTATTATACAGATAAATGAATTAAAAAGTACGTGCTCTAAAACCTTAGGAATATGTGATGCTTGCTGGAAAAAAAAAAAAAAAAAAGGTTGGGGAGTGAAACAAAAACATTAGTTCCCTATATAAAGCAGGGACTAATAATGAACATAGACTAATTCTATCTGAATCAATTATTTAAAAAAAATAAAAGAGAGCATAGACTATTTCTACCTTAAGCTTATTCGGCAAATTGATTTGAAAGTCTCCCCGAGAAGTAATAATAATTAGTTACAATTCTTGGAATGTAGGGAACGAGAAGAAGATTTATTGCAAGGTATTGAATGCCTCAACATTCAAGAGTTTTGAAAATGGAAAATTTGTTTTTATATAGAAGTTTAAAAAACCATATAACAGATGAAGTCAACACGCACATGAGCAACTCTATAATAAAGGGTTGCATCAAACGATAACCACAAAAACTTAAAACTTAGAGTCTAAATGTGGTCTTACAATTTCAGACTCATATCTGCTATGTCAACTTACCCCCCAACATAATGTCTATATAGATGGGGAAAAGTTGAATATTTTAAAATTACTAGTTAAATAATATGGATTTAATTTTAGAAGAAAATTTATAGTCACTATGTATGATTCCAACTAATGTTAGGATGGGTATTTTTGATATAAGTGTTAAAAGATCACTTATGCTTTAAAAAAAAGAGTTCCTCTAAATATTCATAAAATATCATTCATTATCTATTGATGCACAAAATTTAAAAATAAATATTGTTTTTATAATATTATATAATTTACTATACTTAAAAATTATATAATTAAAAATTTAGATAGTATAAAAATAATACATATTAGTTGAAGATCATTAATCTTTATTATTATAATATATAATTCTTGATGTCACTAAAAACTCCTAAAAGTTTTATTTTAGAAGAACATGTTCATTTTGGTTGTATTTTTAAATGCCTTCACTCTTCTCAAAGACATGGTGCTAAATTGTCTTTATATTAAGAAAGAGAGAATACACCTCTTTATCTAACTATTGTTGAACATAATCAAGTGGAATAGTTGAGGACTATTTTTTTACAACAAGAAGAAGAAAAGATTTGACCACTTTTTTGTTTAATGAAATGTTAAATTATTATTAGTCCTTGCCATAGGCAAAATACTATTGCATTCATTAGATGCAATTAAAAACTATAAAATATATTAGTTTAACCAATAAGTATCAAGTATTTTTTTAGATTTTAAGTTTTTTATAAAGTTTGAACATTTTATTATTAAATTTGAAATGGAAAAAAGCTATTTAACTAAAATCTTATTGGCTCTCACTAATAATAGTAAGGGAGAAAATTAATTTTCGAAACCAAAAAATCAAGAAAAAATTATAGCTCTAACTTTTAGCATTAATTGTGCAATTAATATGGTTGTAAATATCATAAAAGATGATGTGACACTACATTTACTTCATCATTTCAAGAATTTCAAATTTAAATTCTTTATAAAGTTTGGACATTTTTATTTTATTTTATGAAAAAACAAAAATAGTATTTAATTGAAATCTTATTGAATCTTACTAAATAGTAACGGAGAAATTTATTTTATAAAACCAAAAATCAATGTAAATTTAAAATTCTAACTTTTTGTATTAATTATGCAATTAATATAATTATTATAAAAGATATGTCACATCACACTTTACCCTACCATTAGTCAAATTAATAATAATAGAATGTACTAACTCATAAAATATTTTATGATTCATTTTGTGCTTAAAGCATTATCTTTTAAAATAATTAAAAGTAATAAAAAGTGAATAATGTAACAAAGAATTTTAAAAACTAAAAACTAAATAATATTATAAAAAAAATTAAAATGGTAGTTATTCTACGTTGACAATTGATTGTAGTTTTTTTTTTTTAATAAAGAATTATTTGATGTTAAATATTTGTAAAAAAATAAAAATTGTTTGGTAATTTTCAATGTCTCTAGTTTTTTAATCATATAATTTTTTCTTTTAGGAGAAACAATTGATTTCTAATTTCTTACATTGCAAACATGCTAAAAATAAAATAAAATTTATTGTACTACAGACTCCAAGACACAAAGAATGAGTAATTTAAATTGTGGATATCTTTTCTATATGTAGAATTTAGTTATAGCATGCTTATGCTTTTGTTACGGTTTTGGTTGGTATTGTTTAACTTTGCACAAGATATCAATGATTCATTTGTTCACAACACATTACAAGACATTTATGATAACTTTATAATTGTATTCAAACTAATATTGTAGAAATTTTATTTATTATCTCAAGACTTCTCATGGAAAAATCAATAATGCAAAAAATGTGTTGCCTTGTAATGTATGTGTGATTTTTTTAGTGAAATTGAACAACATATCTTGAGGGCTTATGAAGATGCTTTCCAATCTAAGAACTCTTGAAGTTAAAGAATTCCATTTTGTTCTAAAATTCTTATACACTTTTGAGTTTTCTAATTTAGAGCTTGTCGTAACTTTTTTTGTAAAGGCATTGATGTTAAAATTCTAATGACACAAAGAAGTAATTTTGCACTTGGTAAGAGCTCTAACTTATCTACTCACATTCAACTAGAAACATTAATGCAAAATGTAATTGTAAATGTTTCTCCACTGTCTTTAGTTCTTAAGTTCTATGTACAATTAAAATTAATTTTAATATAGATTAAAGATGGTTCAACCTCTAAAAGATCAAAGGATATAAAGAATGTTGTTCTAATACATGTTGCATTCCTTCAAATTAAAAAGTTTATTCCTCCATCTCAACCCTTTATTGCCACACTCTACAATACTATAATCATGACACATATGGTAGGAAGTATGACACTTTGCATCTCTTGTTGACTATTTAACCATTCCACTAAATAATATCTAAAAAGGATAATGGTGCATAATTGATTACTTTAAAATTGTATTAAAATATAATACAACTTTCAGTAATTCCTCTATACATTATTTTTACATATAATTTGATGTTTGACATCTTCAAGTAAAAGAAGATTCATTGTGAATTATTCTAAGAATATATCTATCTTCAACATGTGATCAAGTGCATAGATTGTATTAGCAAACAAGAAAACACTTTTAATTCATAGCTTTGTAACCTTTATCTCCTTTTCATTCCTCCTACTATTGAGGAGCTTAGAGGAAATAATATAGACATAATAACTCAATTAAAAAATGCTCTAGCTATTATTGACCTTGATGTAGTAACTTTATGCATTTAGAAATAGGAAGCACATGTTTCTAGGAAGATACTTGAAATATGAGTTTGAGATGCTAAAAGGAGGGCTTTTAGAAGGAAGTAACAATGTTGAGCCTAGGTCCATAAGGAACAACTAGACTAAAATAGTTATGTTGAAGGTGCTCTAATGTAGTTCAAAAATCATACACACTAATGAACAAATTAAGCATGGAAAGAGTTAATTAATTCTAGCTATTTAACATTTTTAGCCTAGGAATCAACCATTAATGTGTATTCTTTAGCCTTTAAGTACTCTTGTGGGAAACAATTATTTAGAAGGTATAGCTATAACATTTATATTGAGAAGATTATCCCAATGAAACTCTAGGGAACATAATGAATCTTCTCAAGAATCATATAAGAAAAGTCTTGGGGAAAGTATAAAGGATGTAAATTTAAACTTTAGGCTACAAAAATGTTAATCATAGGGATCTTCAAAATAGGTTTCTTGATAAGGTGGAGATAGTAATGACCCTTGAGGAAGAATTTAAAGTCAACATGAAAGAAGAAAGTGGTGGATGTAGTACAACTATATAGGATGAGAGAATGAGTGATCTAAGCGGATATAAATACATACTAAGAATGAAAATTTAGGGGATATATTATTATTTATAGTACGAGGCTCAACTAGTGCAAATCACCCCTCTACTTTTCTTTATCTCATTTGGGTTTTCACTTTTCTATATCTTGTACTTGCTAAGCAACACTAGTTTGTCTAACAAGGGCTCTGGGAGAGAGCTTGAGTCCCTACTTAAGGGTTAGAAGGTATGTTAGATAAGTTGCAATTATCATTTACTAATGAAAAGGTATCTTTTTGCATAATAGGCTCCAATAGATTATGCTCAAACAAAATACAGAACCTTAGGGTTTTTTGTGGGGGGGGGGGATCTAATAGGCTCTAGATTATGCTCAAACAACACAAAAAACCTTCCTTGAAAAATATCAAATGAATTTTTATTTTTTTTTGTAATTGTAGTAAGCTAATTTTGACATTGTATTGGAATTTTGTAGTTGAATAATTTATTTTTATAGTTAAATTATTTTATTAGATAATTAGATTAAGGTAAGAAATGTTGAATTTATATGTATTTAATTGAACACAATCAAATGAATCAAAATTTTCATTATAAAGTATCTGAATTTATAATTAATTAACATACACATATAGATAATATTGTAAATATAAAGTATATGTATTGTACTAATAATTGTTAGAAAATAAAAGAAAAAGTTGGGGTGATCTAAATTTATTAATTTCTAGGAGAATTAGATTGAAATATATAAATTAACACATATTTTATTTTCATTTTAATAGAAGAAATAAATTTAAGCAAACCAAAATGACAATAAATTAAGATAAAATCTAACAAACCTAAAGTTAACTTTAATAATAAATATATAATTTAGTTTAACTCTAAACCCTTAAAACAAAAGTCTAGTAAATAATAAATACTATGAACTATATTAATGCTTTCAAACTAATATTTATAAGAATTTTAATTTTTAAACTAATTTTCATTTTTACTTAGCTTTATTGTCATAAAAGTTGTATCACGGAGGAGAAGTTCTGATCTATTGATCTCTATCCGCAATTGAATTGTCCATACCAAACTCTTGAATCTTAAAATCAACACAATTATACCTCTCCACTTCTATTATAAAAGTATCTATTATTTTATTTTTCTTGAAAATAAAATAATTACATTGAAATATTTACTTAACAGATGTTATTACACAACCTTTTAATGACATATCTAAAAAGTTAGTTAAGATTTGATACTAACTAAAAATGAAGATACATTTTTTTGTTTAATTGATCTTTGAAAAAAGTAAATAAAGAATTTCATTTATGGTATGCCTGGAAAGAATTTTACTCAAGGCTATTTCCACCATCATTTGAAATTGATCCAAAATGGTTTTGACCAAGAAGAGATCGAGATTCTTCTTCATCTCTGTCAATTCTTGGGAGCCCTCTTTAGGAATCAGCCTATGTCCTGAGTTGCCTTAATAGTGCCTATAAGGAAGCAACAAGTCTGTGTGCAGATGGCCATTCACATTCTAACTCCGGCCTTTGTCCATGCCCTCCAAAGGGTTTTCACCTAGTTACCCGGTCATCAAATGTTTCAATTTTGAACTTGTTGATCCCCTAGTTTTGTTTGAAATATGTCCCATTTTGGTCATCGAAATGATTATATTATCTCTAATTTTTTGTGAGTCTCTAAATCTTCATATCTCCGACTCGTTCCTAACTCTGCCCAACACTTGAAATTTTCAAAATCTGACTTGTGAGCCCCAAGTTATCACAGGTTAATGGAGAGACCCAAATTACGCGTTTTCAAGTTTATCATTAACCATTAACCTCTTAAACAGGTTAATGATAACTTTCAAATTGCGCATTTTGGAGTAGGTTAATTAACCTCTCCAAAAACACGTATCCATTAACCTCTCAAATAGGTTAATGATAACTTTCAAATTGCACATTTTGGATTATATTAATTAACCTATCCAAAAATGCATATTTCTTAACCTCTTTGAAACAGTTATTAACTTGTTTGAAAATTTCTCTAACCTGTTTAAAATTCTTCTATGAGAAGTCACACATGCAAAATTGAAGCTATTTGTGATCATCAACACATTTCGTATAAAACAAGCATTCAAAAATATAGCTATACATCGGCATGTGTGGCTACTTATCATGGCATTTGCAGTGTTCCTATTCTCAAACAAAACCCAAACTCAGAATTACAAGACAATGAAATGTGTAGGGATAGAATGAATTAGCACTACTACATAGGGGGGGTATAAAGACATTTTTTTAGACAATTCCTTAACCAATTGTCTTAATCTACAACAATACAAAAGTTGTATACCGTCTCACATCTTGTCTTTAACTGAGTGTCTTAAATTATGTCTTAAAGTATTGTCGCTATAAGACAATATGAAACAAAAGTAATTTTGTCTCTTTAGAGACAGTTTACTTTAATCCCAACTAGTGTCTTTAGAGGGACAATAGTGTTTACATCCAACTATTGTCTCTAATAGACATTATTAAAAATATTTTTTAAATTAATATTTTTTTCTTCCAATTTCAACATCTAATGTTTACAAAAAATAATAGTACAAATATGCACTATAATTATTTTCAATATCTCATATAAGACACTCAACAAAGTAGCATAACAAATTAACCTGTCAAGAAAAATCATATTAATTTATTTATTCCAATGTTTGTTTCTTACAAAATGATGTGGGAGCTGGTCCACTGCAACCAATAAAATACATTGTAGATATGCCATATCCATCATTGAATAATAACATTGAGTTCCTTTAACTCTATAGCCTCGTAATGAAGTAGCTAGACTTACACAAACACCATATTACACATCCACAAAGTTTAATGGTGTAGTTAAAAAGATCCTTATTTTAAATACATATTTTTATGAACAAAACCATAAAACCATAAGGAAATATCTGTGGGATTTGTGGGTTGCAACTCATAGTTAACGCCATCAAGCTCCCTTCAAAGTATTTCTTTCGAGGGCATAAAACATCTTTGTCCTTAACTCTATAGCCTCATAGTGAAGTAGCCAAACTGACCCAAACATCATATTACACGTCCACCATGTTTAATGGTGTAGTACAAACAATCCTTGCGTTAAATACATATTTTTATGAAGATAACCATAAGGAAAAATCTTCTTTAGATATCAGTTCCTAATGACATGAATGCCCATCTCAGTGGGTTTTGTGGCCTGCAACTCATGGTGAACACCATCAAGCTCCTTTTAAGTATGTCTTTGGAGGTAGCATAAAACATCTTTGCCTTGATATGGAATGCAATAGAAGACCTGATGATATCATTAAAACATTCACCATATTTAGATGTTGAAGATGGACATAAAAATGCAATGCCTATAATTTAGTGGATAAAGGAAACCAAATTAGATATACAATAGAGTAAAAAATTGTGATCAAAGCCATGGTGCAATCTCAAATGTTTTCTGACTTCATGAAATTGATTGAGGGAAAAAATTACCATCCATTTAGCAGAAATTTTAATGCCATAAACTTCAATACTCACCTTATTTTGGATCTTGAAACTTATTGTTTCAAATATCAACTAATGCACCATATTTACGTATGAAATGCATTCACATAAGAAAAATCAATGAAATGCAAAAGAACTGACCAGACAATGAAGAATGTCTTTCTCTTCTGGTGGTTGTGGTAATGCACCCCATGGTTATTATTTCATTCTATTCTTTTATAGGTAAAACCAAGGGGCAAAGCTTGTAGCTTTAAATAGCTCATCTTCATAACAAATGCTCAAACTTTTATTATACCATACCCATCTAATTTGAAGTATGTTGTTGCATACTACCTATAGTTCCAAGATGATAAAAAATAGACCAACAGTTAGAGCCAATAGTATGTCCATGAGTTAGAAGAAAACATGATATGTTTTACTTACCATGCAAGAAATGGTTGCTTAACTTTGACCTTTTCTTGTACTTTCCATTAGACCTGAAACCACTAGAAAATAGAATTATGGTTCCCAAATAAGAAATTCTTGAGAATATTTTATTTTGGTTGAATCAGAAGCTCAATTTGTCTAATTTGATTGACATAGAAAAACAAAAACACAAAATATCTAATGGCTAGTAAGTCTGTAAATCCTATTTATTGAAAAGGAGAGCTTTTCTATAGGAAAAAAATAGCAACTTAGATAAAAGGAACTCTTCATAATGTAAACACTTACAATATTTAGCCTTCTAGAATAGCAGTGTACAACCAATTTAAGAATTCATCGGTTAGTCTAACACCGATGGACTGGGATTTTTTAGAAATGACAAAGCCACGAGAAATTCTTTCCTTTTCATAATCTTCAAAGGCACTCCTGATAAATCATATTAGAGATTTCAAAAAATAAATTGAAAATGTTTAGTTTAGTATGCAATTAGCATACTCAAACAAATACAAGTAGCATAATTCTAAGCACACGTCTAATTATTTTCCTGAAAAAATGTCTATGCTAAATATGGTTAACAGATAATAATTTCTTTTGACAGTTTAATGTGAATTCAATTTCCCTTTGAATTAGTTTCAATAGAAATGCAAAAATAAGATTCATTGACCATAATTCGGAAGAAATTGCAAGTTGCTTAGCAAGCTCTAATCCATCCTGATGGGGCCCAATTTTTTAAAAAAATTGAGGCCTCTATTTATGATGTAACGTGTGAGATTAGTGGTGATATGTTGAGTTGATGTCAGGCTAGTGAAACACAACAATAAACAGTGTGAAGATGACACTTTGAACAAATGTATCGCTAGAAAATTGTAGAATGGATCTTTGAACAAGACACTATACTAACATCTCCATTTGGTTGACTTGGCAGGCTCAGAGAGGATGAAGTTTTTGGGTGCTAAAACTGGATGCTTAAAAGAAGCCACAAATGTCAATAAATCTTAGTCCATTCGCGACTGGCTATACTCGTGGAAAAATAAATGTACTAGCTTTATCAAGTGATATGATGTTGAAGTATAACTATGAAGAAATTTTGTCAAACAATTTGCAGATGTGTACTGGTAGAGGACTAATGGCCGACCTCCAAGAATTTATTAATCCGACCATTTGTTGTCTGTGCATCTTTACTACCTAATAGATTATAGTGACATAGAATATAGCTCTAGGGGTATTTAGTTTTTCCTTTAGACCAATACATAGTGCTTTTCACAAAATGAAGATGGACACGTGTTTTTAGATTTATTGATAAACTCAAATACAGAGTAATGGAATAGATTATGAATTGTTACATTAGTTACAATAGTCTGGAGCTAATAGCTGCAAGGAATTTAAATGTTCACTTCCAATAGATGCAATAAGTATTTCCTAAATCTTGAACTACTTTCCATGTGCTGGCTGCAAAAGGGGTAGCATGAAGAAATGATTTGAGATTCAAACATTCTTTCTCTACCACAGGCAACCCCTATTCATTAATGTTCATTGGGTATAGTTAGTGGGCTTCAAAGCACTAAATAGATTTATATATCAGTCTACAAATCAACAGAGATCTGATATCATCACAATAATGGCTACTAGGAACAAAGATTAAACAGAAACATAATTGAACAAATGTCACTGAAATATGTCTTAAAATATGATGCTATTGGGAACATACCTCACTAAAAGATGATTTAAAATATGATGCTATTGGGAATACAAAGTAGAGATGAGAGAACATCTACATTAGATTATAAAGGCATGATATTGACATGAATCTTCAGTAAATGTAGTGGAGGAACACATACGTTATTTTGAGTAACTTCTAGCCCTTAAAAGGAGCAACAATCCTACTTGCTTCTATAACGTATCTTCCACCTAGTAATGTTGAAATAGAGATAATAAAATCATTACCGAAAGAGAAGTTGTTAAATTCTCCTTGTGAAGATGAATGGACTGCATTTCACACTGCTTCAACTAGGAATAAAAATAATTTAAGGCCCAATACAATTTATCATTTCCAAAAGAGTGGATGCTAAATTCTCCTTGTGAAGATCAATGGACTGCATTTCACACTCCTTGAGTACATTCATCTATGATACTTAAAGGCCTAATACAATTTATCTTTTGCACCATTTATAATGAATGTTGTTCAACCATTTTACATTGCTATAAGAATTCCAATCACCACGGCATTGACAAAATAGGTCCTCATCAAGAATGGAATTAGATGGAGGCTCAAAATGGTACCATAATTTTCCAGGACATAATATGTATACCAGTGAAATTGATCATTAACACTATTGTAACCGCAACTTCCTATTTGAAATCAAGGATGTGTTCTTCAAAAGATAGACTCTCAAAAGAAACGAAAGAAGTTTATTTTGATTTGATAAATACCTTGTGTGAGCTGGTTTTATTCAGACACCCATAAACACTCTTCTTGCCTGCAAGATGACAAAAATATTCAATCTATAGTAAGCCAATGTATGAAGTGAACCACAACACACAGAAAAGCATGTGATCAAATAATAAGAAAACATCTTCACTGACGACAAGCATAAGAATACAAAACTGAAATACATCAAAATCCAACATTGGAAAACAAGATTGCAAAGACACAATTTACCTTCAACCAATCAACTATCTATGACAGGTCAACATTTTTATTATCTATTGACCCAATGAATTTCATTTGACCATTTTTTCATATTAAAGTGGCAATATCAGAGTAATAACTTTATATAGGATGATGACAATTTGTAACTTAGATCTACACCTGTAAATAAGCAAAGAGTTTCTTCCAGAGAAAATAAGAAATTGTCTTTGCAAAAGGATTCTTTTATAAAGAACAGATTTCCACAACCACAAGAAAACAATTTAGTAATGAAACAAATTGTAATTTGAATCCAACAAAATGGTCTGTAGGAATCACATTATATATAATGATTTTCTAATCCTCAACTCCAATATCGTGCCTGATTGTTGTGACTGTGATTCTAATTTCAACCACCATGTGAATTTACCTCCTGCATGGCTGATGCGATGTGCAATGATTAGAAGTTCAATAGGATTGTGCATATCCTGTGTGGAATCAGGATGTTAATTGTAAGACAACAGACAGGCATATTTCAAAACCCTCTCATGTATAAATCGTTTCCCAATGTCACTTGCAAGATAAAATATATATCAAAGCCGATCCCCAAGGCTCTATCCCAAACTAAGAAATACCTAGAGCTGATACGCCCCTCTTACTGGGTCATTTTTATTGCATTCATATGGATCTGTTTCTGGATATTGGGTGTTGTAGGGGCAATCAGCCAAAAATATGCAGCCCTGAGCATAATGGCGTTCATACTCTGTTTGGGATGGGTGATGGAGGTACTCAGAAATATAGTGCATGTCACAACTGCAAGGGTTTTGCCATTGTTTTATCTGAGGGGAATGCAATGAAACGTTCATTTCTCTTTATAGAGAGCCCTAAAAATATCTTTGGGAAGCATCAATCTGAGATCAGTCTTAGTACCTTTTCTAGAAGTTCTTCAAGTCCTCATAATCAAACATGAACATCTTATTTCCAAAAATTATCCTATATGAAGAATCAAAATTAATTTAGCTTTTGTGGTGGGCCATAAGTTTATTTTTTGTATGGCAGGGACGGGAAATGAATATGGTTGAAGGAGAAGATGAATTTTTCTTCTCCTATGAATACGTTTTCCAGTTTGCTAACAACTGGGACTTTGTTTAGGTATACTCTCATTTCAATGACATTATTTTTAGCAATTAAATAATTTGGAAGAATGACGCCACACCCAAAACTTCAAAGGAGACAGATGGTTATAGATTCGAATCTTTAAGCTGATTCATGGAAATTAATGTAGTATTAGGGCTAGGTTACGATAGGAAACCCAAAAGGCTCAATCATTTAAACCAAAAGAAGAGGGTAGTATTAAATGTGAAAAGGTTCTAGGTTTTCAATTGCATCTGGTCCATGAGAAATATTAAATTCGGCAATTTATTTGCAGGTAGCAACATACAGGAAAGGATTTGTAAAAGCAGCTCAAGACACCTGGGCATTGTTCAAAGCGGCGAGTTACTTAATAAATTTCTTGTCTATAAAAAATACAAAAAATAGGAGCTGCGTAAACTTAAGAGCTCAATTCAAATCTCTATTATGTAAGAATAATACTTTGAAATTTATATGACCTTGATCATCAACCTTCAAATCAATAACAACATATTCAAGAAGTTCAAGAAGCATGCATAATCAAAAAAACATTTAGAAACTATACCACTGCATGGGGTCAGCAAGTTAACACAGACAAATCAGAAATTTACTTTCTCTAGCCTACAAAGCAGGCGAAAGTTGCTAAGAAGCTGGATCAAAGGATTGTAACACCCCCTAACACCCCCACCCCTAGCAGGTACTTGGCCATCCCAACTTTTAAAGACTTGAAGAACCCCAAATTGCAATCCATTGTTAGAAACATGCACAAACAAGATGGCTATCTGGAAAGTAAAATGCATGTCATAACAGGCAGAATGTTAATGCTAAACACTGTTATATCTGCAATAATTATAAATTAATCATTGAATATAATAAAAAATAAATTTAAAACCTAAAAGTTAAAATTAATTTAAAACTCTAAGTGTTGTAAGACTATCATAGTAATGCCATAAAGCTTTAACTTAAAAAATAACTTAGCTTTCTTCCATTCATGTCAGCATCTCTGCATCATATACTTTGAATCATGAGTTTTAAAAGGTTCCTCTGTTACTATTTTGACACTATAGCTCCTTTTTAATTTGAACCCACTCTTCACACATCTCAAATATCCCTCTTTTGTTTGCATTTTGTTTTGCCCTAAGACTTCATCCAAAACAAAAGTTGAAACCATTTGGAAATAAAAACTGACTGTCAGTTACTTCACGTGTCTCTTTCAAACTGCAATCTTATATGACAGATGCCTATGATCCTTCTTTGACATTTTACAGATAATTTGGTTAGTAAATAAATTCTCCACAGAAAGCAAAAAAAGTAAAATGTCAAAATTGTGAGAGCAGGCACTGCTGGTAAACAATAGTGGTAGTGGAAAAAGCTTCAGTTGAACACCACAAAATCATGCCTAGACACCCCTGGGGATGCCACTAATTAATTTTTTCCACAAAAACTCTTAATAAAATATTTTATGATTTTGAACCCTTTTGTGTTTTCTAAAGTTTCCTAAATTTCAAATTTATACAAAAAGCAATCACCAACCCTGTTACTTCACCTATAACAGTATTTATTCATAAAAAGCATATTTACATCTACTAGTCTACTATTTTTTCACGACTGTATTTTAATAGAATTTTAATGAAACAACAACTATCTATTATGTTTATCAGATAATATCTCTAATTTCAGCTCTAGACTAGCTCTTACATTAGCAGATTCCCCACTTCTAGCCACCAGTAGACTTTGTTCCAAACAAAGACAACACTGAAAAAAATATGCTGGACTTGTTTAGTCCATTCAGGTGGATATTTACACCACAATGATCAAATGGATATAGAGACAGGTCTTAATTTAACCATTGCTAATATTGTTTGGAACTTTTGAAGTCACATTACTATTTGTACTCTAAATTCTAGCTCCCTTTTTACAACAATGAAGTGTTTTTTTTTATAGATGATACAACAATGAAGTTGATGGTGAAAATTCAAATGACTATTGTGGAAACGAACAAGTTAAATTTTAAATTTCACTATTGCAAGCTACTTACCATAAGTACTCTGCTCCAGTTCTATTTTCTTTTCTTGATATCCAACAATGCAGTAGCCAAATTTAGACCTATGTCTCCATTGTTGCACTTAAGTTGTCTGCTCACAACCATCACAATAAATCTAAAATAGATTAAATATAAATTGACCAATAGTTAAAGAACTCAATAGTAGGAGTAACAATTCATGACTAACCGTATGATAACTAGAAAGTCATTATGTGTAAAAGCCTCCAAAAATAAAAGCAAACGATAAAAGAATAAGGTGTCCAACTCTTATGCATTAACTGAGGGAATATTTGTAGCATACTTCAGCATAACCTTCGGTATTTCTTTGCATATATCATCCCAAGCTTCCTAAAATCAGTGCTTGAATTTCAGAATTTTATCACAATTCTCAAACATTCCATCTTTGTGGAAACTAATACATGTAGCATATACCAAGACATTGTTATTTCAACTTAAACTATTCATAAACAAGACCTAAGTGCCTAACAACATGAAAACAAAGTTCCACCAACAAAATTAACATTTCTAGCTCACCTCGATTTATATGCTTCCGCCAACTATGTACTCTGAGAACAATGGTTATTAATGTAAAACTAATAACAATTGGTGACATGTTACACAAACCTGGCTCATATTCTTCATTAGTTCATTGCATAAGAAGCTCAATGGTTCATGGTAAAAACGTTCCATGCATGCCATCTGCAGAATTCAGAACATAACAAGTCCAAGTTCAGTGTGAGTCAAGAGAACATATATTTGTATGACCCAATAGAATGTAAACATCACAGTCACTAGATAAAAAGATAAAAAATTCTGAAACTAACCTTCAGTGCCCTTAGAAAGAAGGTTGCAGTACCATCCTGCCTCAAGAAGTTTGTGTACAGAAACCTTGCAACCATGAACCCAATATCAAATCCACAAAAGGATTCAATCACTATGGCAATGAGAAAAGCCTCAAGGTTCTCGTGAGGATACTTTAAGTTAAACCTTTAAGGATTTAGATGATGTATTGCACTTAAGGGCAGTAGTTTCCTTAAAGCATCGACAGTTGTTTCCATTCCCATTACAAGAACAACTGGTATCTGAAGAACCCATTCACTGACACAACAACATTAAAAACTCAAAAACTAGAAAACTGTTGAGGCAAATAGACATTTCTAGAAATAACCAAGAAATCCATTGCAATTATAATGTACATGAAGGTACAATCTGAAGCAATACTTATTTTCAATCACTATGCATATAGACACTAGTATTATTCTCAATGCATTTTTTTATCTAGCTAATATTCACAAAAGTCTTCAAAATGCTGCAAAAGAGGAATTGTAAACCCTCTTCTATCTAATACTAGTATGGGTCTATGGACCTTTTGTTGAGATAATGGGTGTTGCACACATTGCATAATATTGTTATTTTATTATTTTATTTTATTATGTAATGTTGTGCCTAGATGGACGTGCAACATGTAAAGATTCCCATGGAATATTCTTGATGAGTTGTATTGTAACATTGTGAAAATATTTCATGTAATTATTTAATATTGGGGGAAAAGAATTAAATGCCCAATATTAAATGTGGGGTCAGTGGGTTAGGTAGCACATGGTTTTAGCACATGGTTTATGTAATACCACTTAGTGGTTTTGTGGGACTTGCTACTATATAAGCAGCCACAAGGGTAGTTGTTGTAGATAGAGAAAGAGAGTGACAAGGAGAAGACAAAAGGCAAGAGTCGAGCGGGACAAGGCTTGACAGGTTAGCCAAGGGAGCATTTGTGAAGGTTGAAAGCATGGCATGGGATGTGTGGATTCATGCTTGTTCACATAGTTTGCTCAGTTGTGGCTATGGCCATGAAGGCTTCCATGGTTGTATGGCAATGGTATTTTTGCTGAATAATACATGATGATGGATGCTTTTGGAGGCTGGGTTTTTCCCTCAATGAGGGTTTCCCAGGGTATATCTTGTGTCACATTTTGTGGGTATGTTTTCTATTCTCTTGCATGTGGATTTTAATTCCGTGTTTATTTCAGATCTATGATGGGTTATGTGGAAACGGTTATATTCTTTATTGCCAAGTTTCCTTACAAGTGGTATCAGAGCTATGGTTTTATTATTGTAACCCTAGATTGAATCCATGGGAATGCATGAGAGAATTAAAAAAAAAAAGGGGCAAGATATATGAATAATTATTGCAGATCTGAGGGTTTTGGATTTGCTGTTATGATGGGATGTTAAAATATTTGGGCATGGGAAATTGTTGGACAAAAAAAAGATTTTTCGGATGTTTCATTTAAAATGAGGATTTTGGGGGGTAGCATGCAGAAATGACCTCCTGGGTAAAAACAGACCTCACCATTGGATCCGGGTCGACATTTCCATAAATTTTGATATATAATATGCCCTAGTTTGGCCATGTTCAGAGGAAATGAAAGAGTTTTTTGGTTTCAGCTCATGATGGCCATCAAATTTAATCCCGTCGGAATTTTCGTCACTGAAAAAAATTAAAAATGAAAAATCGTACTGAAAATGGTAAAAAGACTGTCTTAGTAAAACGGCCATAACTTTCTCTCAAAATATCAGATTTCAGAGTTCTTACAGGCGTTGGAAAGCTAATTCAGAGCACTACAAGATGATGTAGGTTTGGTTTTGTGATTTTAAGATTTTGTTAGGTTTTAAGAGCCCTAAAGTCAGATATTATTTATTTTGAGCACGGATTAGGGCATAACTTGGGCATACGGAGTCGGATTTTGGACTTCGAGTAGTCAATGGAAAGCTCTTGGAGAGCTCTACACATTGGTTCAGATTTGGTGCAGGTTTGGCATGATTTATTTGTTGATATATTGATCTGAACAGTTTATAGATATATTTTGACTATGGTAACATTGTGAGTTTATGGCATTGGAGATTTAAGTTTTGATGTCATTGTATACTCAAGTTTGGTCTCATGATGATATGGTTATCAATGTTTGGTTTGGATATGCATGATGACTTGTTGGGTCTACAAGTTGTGCAGTGTTGTAAGCGGTCTATACTTACAGGTTGCATTTATAGCTTGGTTATGGGTTGTCTTTGCCCATTGATCTTTCATTATTGATGCATATTCAGATTGGTGGCTTGGATTTGGGTTGTCTATGCCCTAAGTCACATGATTTTATTCTTCATGTAGAAGGGATGAGATGTTGTTACCAGGTACAGTCATGGCAGAGGATTGTGGTTGACTATGCTGGCAGGTTGGACACTTTAAGAACCAGATGCTCGGTTCATGGATGTGATCATGGTGTCATGGATTTTGGCATGACATGATTGGTTATATAGGTACATCCTTGATGTTCTTTAGCTTCGATTTCTGATTTGGTTATGGTGGTATATCTTCTTGGTTGAGGATCATGGTTATTTGGTTTCTTTTGAGGAGCTCATGATGTGCACTTTGAGTTCTTTGATGGTTTAATGCCTTGGTTGATTCTCATGGTTAGAAGATGGTTTTTCATCATGATGTCATGGATAGCTTGGATACACGGTTTAGTGGGAGCTTGTGACAGTGATGGGGTGACAGTGCAGGATTAGTTCCTGGTTTGGTTTATATCTTCTTGGTTTGGAGAAGATGGATTTTATGATGCCATTGGTGACTTGGTACCACGGTTGAGTGAGAGTTTTTTGGCATTGATATATTTATTGAGTGTTTGCAGATGTTGGAGGTTTGTCTTAGATCCTGTTGCTGCAGAAGCATCTTTGACATTTGCATGGTGCACTTGTTATTTTCATGGTGTTTGAAGATGGTTAGATCTTGAGGACTCATGGAGTTCTTGGTTATCTTCATGGTGTGTGGAGATGGTTCTTCATGGTATGTGGAGATGGTTTTCTTCATGGTGTGTGGAGATGGTTGCATCTTGAGGACTCATAGGGTTCTTGGAAAAGGTGAGGTTTATGCTTTTATTTGACATGTTATCCTTGGTGTGAGGATGGTTTCATTATTATGTCATGGTATACTCTTGATACGTGTTTAGAGTTGTGACATGTTATGGTGTGTTCATATGGAGCATGTTATCTCTTTGGTTGAGATGGTAAGATCATGTTGTCATGTTTATGTTCCTGAGGCCATGGTTGGAACTTTGACATTGATCTTGGTTTAGTTTCTTAGTATTGAGTACACTGATCATAAGCTGGATACTTCATGATATTGCTATGTTGCATTTGGAGTTGGCATGGATTGATTGGTTACAGGTGCTCATGGATACTTAGAGATGGTGGTGACGTTGATTTCTCTTGGATTAGAGAAGTATTTGTTGGGACGGTTAATGGTTTCAGCAGGAAGTCCGAGGGGCAGTCACTTGATATGGACTTGAGAGGAGATTGTTCTTAGATGAGTCTTGGTTGGAGACTTGGGTATCTTGATGAGCATTCTCATTCCCCACTCTTGGTCTACTCGGCGGTTTGCTACTTGAGAGGTATAGCCCATTGTTTTTTCTCAAGTACATTATATTTATGCTTGTCTTTCATGGATATGGATCTTGAGCTATGGTACATGAGTTAGTTCTGGAGGGTTCATTTGAGAGATGGTTTAGCATTGGTTATCTCCATGTGCATATGTTGTTATGCTGGTTGAGTTTGGGATATGGTTTTATATTGGGCATATTCCTTGGATTAGGAATGGTTATTCCTTGGTTTAGGAATGGTTTTATTGAGTTTGATCTTCTTGTGAGAGGCTTACATCCATGATGAGTTATATGGTATGGTTTGGGTGTTTTTTGAGGCTTCTTGTTGGGGTTTTATGGAGGAGATCATACTTGCACAGTTTACATCTAGAGGTGTGTGTAGAAGGACATGATACAGGTTATGATTTGCATGGTTTCTCTTGGTCTTGGTTATCTTCCTGGATGTTCAGTTTTGCTTACATTGGATTTGAGATTGGTTAGAGATTGTGATCACTGGTTTGTGCTCATGTATGTCATGTGAGAGATGACATGGTTATTTCTTTATCTCTTTCCTTTGTTGGTTGTGGTGAACTTGGGAGAGCATTGGAAACTTGTTATGAGAGTTGTTCTTGCAGGATATCAGTTTATGTATTGTGGATGTCCTTGATACTACATGGATTCACTTCTTTGAGATGTGTTGAGTGGATTGGTTATAGATTTGACATTATCTTTTGCAGTGGGAGCTTCTTGGTATATATGTGGCAGGTATTGCTCTTGAGGCTTGTGATTGCAGGTTGTAGATTGGATATGTCGGTGATATGAGATTCACTTGTTATACCTTTGAGGTATGGATAGTTGGAGGGGTTTGGCACTTTGCTGTGGGTGCTATTTCAGCTATGGATATTTTGACAACTACGGATACATGTGATTACCTTTGGATCAGGTCTTTTGTGCTTGGAATTTCAGTTGGTACATGATTTTATGATCTTCTAATGCGACAGGTTGGGTGGCTTTCTCTTTGGATGGCTTCTATGTATGTCCAGTGGGAGTGGCATAATAGGAGTTGAGACCATTCATGTTCGAGATGCTGGATACTTTGATTTTGTTGCGGGTACCAGGATGGAGCACTTGGTGTATTTTGATCCATGATGGTGGATGTGCTGGAGGGATTGTTCCCTTGTTCATTTATGTGGCTACGGATTGACCCTATGCAATGTATACAACAAGTGGGAGATTGTTGAGATAATGGGTGTTGCACACATTGCATAATATTGTTATTTTATTATTTTATTTTATTATGTAATGTTGTGCCTAGATGGACGTGCAACATGTAAAGATTCCCATGGAATATTCTTGATGAGTTGTATTGTAACATTGTGAAAATATTTCATGTAATTATTTAATATTGGAGGAAAAGAATTAAATGCCCAATATTAAATGTGGGGTCAGTGGGTTAGGTAGCACATGGTTTTAGCACATGGTTTATGTAATACCACTTAGTGGTTTTGTGGGACTTGCTACTATATAAGCAGCCACAAGGGTAGTTGTTGTAGATAGAGAAAGAGAGTGACAAGGAGAAGACAAAAGGCAAGAGTCGAGCGGGACAAGGCTTGACAGGTTAGCCAAGGGAGCATTTGTGAAGGTTGAAAGCATGGCATGGGATGTGTGGATTCATGCTTGTTCACATAGTTTGCTCAGTTGTGGCTATGGCCATGAAGGCTTCCATGGTTGTATGGCAATGGTATTTTTGCTGAATAATACATGATGATGGATGCTTTTGGAGGCTGGGTTTTTCCCTCAATGAGGGTTTCCCAGGGTATATCTTGTGTCACATTTTGTGGGTATGTTTTCTATTCTCTTGCATGTGGATTTTAATTCCGTGTTTATTTCAGATCTATGATGGGTTATGTGGAAACGGTTATATTCTTTATTGCCAAGTTTCCTTACACCTTTTACGAATATATATATATATATATATATATATATATATATATATATATATATATATATATATATATATATATATATATATATATATATATATATATATATATATATATATATATATATATATATATATATATATATATATATATATACACACATATTGAAAAGCTGATCCCAATTAATAGTCTATAAATTATGATAATCCAGTTACTGGCAATGCTAAAGATACCATAATTATGTTGGTGATGCCCATTGATTGTTTGATAAACACTTTCATGTTAATATTTTGTCCATATCAATGATAAATACACACATCAAGTTAACATTACATAAATATATTATATATTGTAGGGAACTGATAGATGTAACTAAATCTAGACAATCAAATTCAGAATCAGTAATATACATATCTAGTAAAATGATGCCATCTCTAAGTTAAGATTATGTTAGCAGAAAGAAAAATAATGATGAAGTTACCTACAAATAGTAAGTAATGATCTCTTGTCAAGTGAAGACAATCAAATTCAGAATCAGTAAAACTATATATCATAGATCTTTAAAATAATATAATGTTAGCAGTAAGAAATGTGATTACGAAATTGCCTGACAATAGTAATGTACTCCAATGAGTAATGATGTGGTTTTCAGTTACAACATCTTCTCCATTGATATCTTGCACAACACCAGTCATTGTGGACTTCATATCCAAGTCCAACACACGTGGTCCACCTCATCTCTTTAAATAACTGTATTAAATAAGAATAGTTCAATATTACATTTATAACTCATATATATCATAGTTGAGGAATCTAAAATAACTACCTAAAATGATTTGTTGCAGTCTCTATCAATTTGAATATGCTGCCTAATTCACATAACCCATTTGCATTTTACCCATCATCTCCTCGAGAAACCTGTAGTAAATAGAAGTCAGAATTCATCCATTTGAGATCAAACAATGATAAGGTAAAGGGTTAGAGACCCACTTGTAATTACAAAAATAGAATATGTTTATTGAATGCCCTAATTAGAATGCGTAATGGCTTACCTATTTGAACTTTTCCAGAAATTGCTTACGTATTTATTGCAACCCAGTCACACAACTTATATCTTGGTTAGTCTCTGCAGTTCTTAGCCTTGTATGAGTGTCTCCAATATGTTCTCTAAAATTTAGAAGTATGGAAGTTTTTTCACTAGAGAGGTAGATAATGGATAGAATCTACTGCCTCGTATAGGTAGAATTTGATGTTTCCTATGAATGTACAGTCAACACAAACTCATTTGAGAGCTTAACCAAATGATCTATAACAAAAATAAAAATGTGTCAAAGCCAAATAAAATTACAACAACTGTTTTCAAATTACCTCCCATACTAAAAAATGCAAGTGGTACCCAACACTACATAATAACCCAAAATAATAATAGAAAAGAATAACAATATTACCTTGATCTCTTCTAATTTCTGTTAACCTGAACAATTTAATGAAAAAATGTGTTTACAACAATCAAATTAGATATGTTATATGCAAAGAGTTCAAAGACTATTAGCAATTGAATGTTCTCAAACACCACAAATTACTGCTACTTCATTAGTTTAACATATTTATTAAAGTCTTTTGCAACTCCAAGAACAGAATGTAGCACAACATGCATAAATAATAGTAGTAGAAGAAAAGCCTGGAAATAATGCATGCAATATTTTTATAAGTAAAAGGAAAAGTCGTATTAAATTTAATCTATTTTTATGTTATCTTCTACGAAATATTTGTATGCATCTATTTCCTTTTTGTTCTCTTTCTACGAGGCACTAGACGGATTGTTGTTTCAGATTGCTTATTGCATTGTACATTTTCGTCATTATTCTTCTCTCTCATTTGTTCAGATTCAATGATGGTTGACTTCTGAGTTTCAGGAACATGTATTGCATCGTGTGAATGCATCTCATCTTCATGCTCACTACTAGATGCTTCAGTTGACGAGTTTGCTTTTTCAGCTTCCTATACACAAAACAATTTAAGTATTAAAACATAATTTATCCAATTAATTTAATCCATGTCATAAAATATATAAATTACATACATCAAAATTTTCATTATTGATTAATTTGTCCCCTCGATCAATCATATATTGTCGAAGGCCTTGCGAACCATGTAGCAGAGCATACTTCAAGTCCTTCTCTACTGCTTCCTTTTCAAAATGGTGAACCTATATTAACAAAGAAAAATAAACTTATAAGGTACAATGACTAACACAATCGAATTAACTTAAAAAATTATTACTAAGATAGTGAATATAATAGATTAAATATTCACTTACCATGCTAGCATGAATGCTATTATATCCACCAGATCCTAATTTATGAGAACCGATCCTTGACACTCAAGCTTTGGTTGCATTGCTTATATCACGAAGGCGTCTTTTACTTCCTTTTATAGATGCCTTGTAGTTTGGATTCTCATCGACCTTCCTCTTAAACTTGGCATCTTTCACAAGTTCATCCCATGTCACTTGATTCATGATCCAAGTTGGATGCGGATACTTCAAGTTTTTGACCAATTTTAGCCTTAAATTATCTCTTTTTGAGTGTATGTACTTACATGCTATATCTAGAATAACATCTTTATTAAAACCAGGATCGCCAAATGTTGTAATGACATCATTAAAGAGTTCTTCCTTTTTATCTATAGGTTGATTCCTCCAATCCCTTTGGATGGTATCTCCAAATAAATTTTCCACACGACGATATATAAAGTGAAAGTATTTTAGGCTTGTTTCATCCTTCAACACATTTCCTTGAGAGGTGAGCAATATTGTTAGTTCTTGCAATCCTTTTGTAGTTACTAATGATACTTTTGTAGTCTTGGGGGTTGAGGCAAATCGCCTTACAGGCACATCAGTCACTTGCTCATTTACTTCCTGTATTTATAATTAATTTTTGAAATCAGTTAAACCCCAACCAAAATATTAAACTATTGTCAAATCTAGAACAAGTGCAAAGACATTATCCATAAATGAGCAATCAAAGAAAACACAATGCTAACAAATAGACTATACTAAGGATAAGAATTAATTTTCAAATAATCATGTGCCAAAAAAGGAATACTTGTTACTCTATTATATCATGTATGTCAACATTGATACACACACATATATAATAAATATTGCTGCTACACGAAGAGCTGTAGAAAATTTCAGATTTGCTATTTACATCTGAAAAATATATATAATACATAAAGTTCTACAAGGCATGTCTATCTACTAGTAAAATAATATAAATACGAAACACCCATATGCAACAACATATATTTGGAGCATACAAACTTATACTCTCAAGTACAGAAGTAAAGAAAGAAAATTACAATAATAGTTAATAAATATATGAAGTGATATTACTGATCTAATATATATATATATATATATATATATATATATATATATATATATATATCAAATATTCAATCCAGCAACAATTCTCCTTCACTCGTTCAATAATTATATAGCAAGTATTGATCACTGAATACAGCAGCACTAATTTAATCAACAAGTGACTATTTATTTTCCTATATATTTCTATACTAACATGATGTTGGTGGGAGAAGTCATTGATGGGGAAAAAATATTATTTCAGTTCATTCATATCAGTAGCAAACAAAAGAAAGAACAAATTCCATTTGAAATATATCTCTTACACTACCAAGTTAATAGTGATAAATCAAATCTAAGAATAAACCAATCCTTTCAATAACTGAAAATTTAAAAGTAACAACAATTGAAATCTATATTTCTGAAAAAATATATGAACTTCACATGAACAAGAATTTATTATATCTCTTTGCAATTTTACCTATTCATCTGAGGTAGTCCCTGCAGTCTCCAATAATGCCCTATCACATAGCTGAATTTGTTTAATCATTTCTTGTCTAATTCCAATATTTTCAGGAGTATCTGGTAACATCCTTAACATTCTTGATTGTGAGTCTCTATTACTCCTTAAGGAAATTTGTTCCAATGTAGGTGGAAGAATTCTTATAGAACCCACATTTGGTGTGCTCCTAATAGGGGCATTCATTCACAACTCAACAGGTCCATTAGGAACATTAGTGTTTGATGTAGATGGTCTGGTATGAGGTTTTTCACTTGATCCCACTCTTGTCATAGGTGTTTTTGTTGTAGACATAGATGGTATACCAAAAGCCTCTACACCAGTACAATGCATGCTTGTTGGAGTTGTCCCTGAAATATTTTGCAAGTACAAATATACATATTTTGATGGTATAATAAGATGAAATTAATATAAGTAAGCTTGCTCAAAAATGTCATCAGATCCTACCTTTGGCATACCAAAAGATGTATTGGTGGGCATAGTTGGATCCTGCATACCAGCAGAATACATGGTCAATTCAGTTACTTTCCAAATGTCTTGTGTATAAAAAAACACAAAAAATAGTAGGTAGAGAAACTAAAATGTAGATAATAAATGCATAATAATCTTGATCAAATTTTACCACTAATATAGTACTAGATGTAGTAACTAATGTAATAGAGGTCAGAATGACATTCGAAATGACCTGCATTCCATAGATATAAAATAACATTATATTAAAGATGGAATTGTGAGTCTTTATTACTCCTTAACTAAACTTGCTCCAATGTAGGTGGAAGAATTCTTAAAGAACCCACATTTGATGTGCTCCTAATAGGGCTAGTCATTTTTGATTCAATAGGTTCATTAGGAACATTTTTTTTAGATGTAGATGGTCTGCTATGAGGTTTTGCACTTGATCCAACTCATGTCATAGGTGGTTTTGTTCTACACATAGAGGGTATACCATGAGCCTGTACACTAGTAGATTGCATGCTTGTTGGAGTTGTCCTTGATATATTCTGAAAGTACAAATATAAATATTTTGATGGTATAATAAGTTAAATATTTTAATCAAGATTACTCAAAAAATTCATGTCATCCTACCTTTGGCATAGCAATAGGTATATTGGTGGGCATAGTTGAATCCTGCATACCAGCAAAATACATGCTTAATTGAGTTACTTCCAAATTTCTTGTGTATAAAAAAGCACAAAAAATAGTAACTAGATAAACTGAAATAAGGTTATTAAATGCATAATAATCTTGATCATATTTTACCACTGTTATAGTACTAGATGTACTAACTGATGTAATAGGGGTTGGAATGACTTTTGAAATGGCCTGCATTTCATAGATATAAAATAACATTATATAAAAGGTAACATTTGATAATTGATATTATAAACAATAATTTTCAAGCTTACCTCCTGCACCATCATCGTTATCTGTTGCCCTTGTCCATTTTTTAACATTTCAACTAAAGCATTTAAAATCAATGGATCCCCCACAAAAGAATTTGTAGCACTTTGGGCCACATTCTTGAAGATGTACACAATGACAATATAATAAAAATAAGAACATATTTATTAGAGAACATATGCAAACAATATTAGTAAAAAATTCAAATTTAGTGCCCCATTAACAATAACATATACAAATTTCATTAATCATCAACATAAGCAGTGGTCAACATGCATTTTTTTGAGTTTTTTATATTACATTTATCTTGAATAGGTGGTGATTGCATAAAGTTCCTAGATTTTGATTGTGTAAAGTTTCCCAGAAATTCAATTGAGAATTTGCAACATGTTATGTCATGTGCCTCCACCAAACATAAAACTATTTTAAAAATAAATGTTTGAAGAAATAAAACATAAATACAATTAAACATAAACTTATCCAATTGAAAAAAAATGAAGTTATATGTATTGACATTACAAACATCCACTATAAAAGAATTCAAATTAGTAATTGTTCATTACATTTTGTGTATAATAATAAACTCAATACTCATATACAAGTGTCTATTAATGTACTTATTACCTACAATAATCTTAAAGTGAGCATGGTTATCAAACCATATCATCCTGAGATGTAATGTCCTCATCTGATGGCATAAATAACCCATCATTAGTAGGCCCTAAATCCACAAATAAATTAATACTATCGCTTTCATGATCTTTATCACCTTCAACTATAGGTAAATGAAAATCAATGAAGTCATCATCTTCATGGACTTGTTGTCGTTGTAGTTCCTCATGTGTTTCAAGCACTTCATTAAAATCAGCAAGATCTTCATCATGGTCATATGTATCATTGACAATAAAAATTTCACCGTCACCATCATCATCATCTATGTCTTCAAGTGGGACTTCTACATCTTCAAGTAAGCCATGGTCGTCTACTTCAAAAAATGTTACTCTTCGCCCTCTTGGATCATAATCAATAACAAATGACCAACCAAGTTGTTCTAAATTTGGAATGAGAAATATTTGGTCACATTGATTTGGAAACACATAAGGTTCAGAAGTGGCTTCAAACCTACAAGTATTGATCATATAGAATCCATTATCATGCAAAAATATTGTTTTATCTTTGCCCACTTTGATTAGCCTGTACCATTCAACACGAAAAACAACTTTCGTGAAAGACCTAAAATCAAGCTCTATAATATCCTCCAACACTCCATAATACTGAAGCGTGCTTGTGATTGGTTCTCTATCATTTGCATGTGAACGACATTCCACCTCAAATGATGCTGAAACACCACAATCATAGGTTTGTCTCTTTTCATCAACTTTTCTAATGCGAAAATGATGACCAAGATTCCACATTGCTTTGTAATATTTTACCTAAAATCATTAGAATAAGAACTAATTAGATTCAATTATACAAAAAATAAAATAAAACACAGTAAACATATCCAATATGCTAATATATATGAATCACCTCCCCGTTCATTGATCCTTTAACAAAGTTTAATTGTTGTGGTGTCACTCTATTCTTCTTTTTTGTTGCCTCATGTTCAATATTGGTCTTTAGCCAATTCCATGAGCATCTATCTGTCCATCTTCTTTTATGGCTTGCAGGTAGCCCTCGAGAAGTGTTTTGACCATGTTTATTATATATCTCGGCCCATGCCTTTTCATCCTCTAATTTCTTTTGTTCAGCATACTTTTCCATCCATTCCAACATAAAGTTAGAATTGTATGCAATATACAAATGTAATGCCTCCCACTCCTTAGCATCTACAACGAAAAACAAAATTGATCAATAAGTTAATAATTATTTAAATTATTTCATTGTTAAATTTAAGATAAAATTATTGCTTCAACATTATTGCATACCTTTTATCCACTTTGATGTCCCCTACCCCTCTAATTTTTCTCCTTCAAATGATAGAGGTTGGTTATAATTCCATAATTGTGGAGCTTCAAGGTGCAATTGAGGCAAGTACTCACTCAAATGAACCATTTCTTGGAAAACCACATACCCCTCAACCATGGATCCTTCTGGTTGAGCCTTTTGCCTAAATTTTTTTTTTAAAACTTTCATATATCTCTCCACTAGCCACATTGTCCGAATATGAATAGGACCACACAACTCAATCTCTTCTACTAGGTGTACAAGGTAGTGCTCTTGAGAATTTAAAAAACTAGTAGGGAAGCACATTTGAATATCACACATCAAAACTGAAATATTCCTTTTCCAGTACTTCAAGTCATCCTGATGTATCTCTTTAGATGAAACCCACCTACAAACATTTGCAATTATTAGATAAAGATTTTTGATATCTTCAAAATCGAAAGGATTAGCTCGTACATAGGCAAAAGTAATGATGCACTTAAAATGATAAGATTAATATATTGTTATGCATTATTAATTCAAAATACCTCAAATATTTCGACAATTTGTATATTGTTAATGTGACATCATGATCAAAACTGCTTGGTATTGTTGTGGGCAACACATACTGCACAACCATTGATGAATAACCATTTTAAAATATGCATGACCTGATATTATTACTTGGATATGAAAATTTCTAACTAGGTTTGAAATATTTCTAACATACTACAAAGTTACCTTTATCCAATTATGCCAATCGTGTGTTTTTAGGCCTGATAAATCTGATCCATCTCTTGTGAATAAGTTTTTTAATGATGCACCAAATCCAGAAGGAAATCTAATCACTTTCATTGTTTCAATGATGTTATCTTTCTCGCTTGATGTAAGAGTCCATGGAGCATCAACATATGAGTTATCTCCATGTAACCACATGTTCGGCATGATATTGACAACTTGCAAGTCCTTCCCCAACTTAATTTGTGCTTCATGATTGGTTCCATTTAGATGTTTCCATAAGCATTCTGCCACATTTTTTCCAATGTGCATAGTATCAAATAGATGGGCTATTGGCAAGTTCTCATAATATTCTAATTTGTAGAAAATTGAGAGCCTTTTCATTCCTAGTGGAAATCTCGCCCCTTCCTTTTTGTCATACATTGCTTTCCACCTAGCAGGGTTCATTCTTCTTGGCTTTCTTGTTTCCACTTCTTGTCCATTAAACTTGTTTTTCTCACGCACTCTATAGCAATGATTTTGTGGTAAGAAATGTCTATACTCATCATACACAGTTTTATTGAGATCTTTTGACTGCCTGTGTAAGGTTTTTGGCCCACATGTTGGACAACCATGTTTCCCCTTTGTTTGTAGCCCTAAAATAAGAATGGAAATTAGAGTTAGTAAATGGAACAACAAAAATAATAATTACAAAATGAAATTTTTCGTATATTACCACAACAAATAGAGAGCCCAGGGGCATCATGTATTGTTCAGATCAATATTGCATGAAAGAGGAAGTTTCTATCATTGATTGATCTTGATACATCATACATATTTACACCATTCCATAGTTCGCGAAGCTCATCAATGAGGGGCTCCATGTATACATCCATATCTTTTACTTGATACTTCCCTAAATAAGAGAACAAAATTATTTGGTTTCAAGAAAAATGAAGTATTTATATAAAATCTTCAAGAAAGCATTGAATTTATATGTTCTAATGCCTGGTATGATAAGAGTTAACATTGCATGCTCCTTTTTCATTGCCATCCATGGGGGAAGATTGTTGTTAATAATTAAAACTGGCCATATAGAATATGTTGTTCTAAGATCTCCAAAAGGATTGACACCATCCATTGCTAGAGAGATCCTTGCATTCCTTGGCTCATTTCTTAAATGTGGTCATTTTTCCTCAATCTCTGTCCAATATTTGCTATCTGCGGCCATACGCATGACACCATCTTCACTTCTCCCATCTGCATGATAATTCATATATTTTGCCAATTCCTTGCATTTGAACATTCTCTCAAACCTTGGCTTTAGTGGAATATGCCGTAATACTTTATGTGGAACCTTCTTGGACACTTGATCTTGGCGATACCTACTTGTGTGACACACTGAACATTGCTTCAAATTTGCATTCTTTCCATAGTACAATATATGGTCATTTGGACATGCGTCATATGTATTGTACTCCATTCCAATGTCTTTCATCATTGAAGATACTTCTCTATGAGAATGAGGCAACTTATTGTCCTTTGGAAGTATTTTGTTTGCCAAAAGCCTACATGATGAATTTTTTTTTTAATAAGTATACAAAATACTTAAATAAATGAAGACACCAAAGAGAACTAATTTATAGCAATATATATCCTACCTTAATATGTCAGTAAAACATGTATTTGTCAATCCATGTGCAACCTTCAAGTTCAACAATAACATAAGTGTCGCTAGTATAGAAGTGTCTGCATTTAGAAATAGAGGCATCCTAGCCAACTGAGCTATGGGTGAATCAATAACTTCTTCAGAATATGTGTAGAAGTCTTGGATAAATTCATTAACTCCAGCCTCATTTATCTGTGAAGTGCTTTCATCCATAAATGCATCTTGCTCTTCATCTTGGGATTGGCTATCATCAGTATCATTCATTGGTTCTTCAATGATGTTCGGAGTTGTAAGTGGCTTTTCATAAATAAAAAAATCAAATGAAAAGATTAGAAATAGAGTATTAAACAATATGCATATGAATTTTTATTATAAGATATGTTATTACAATGTACCTCTTCTATATAAACTCCATATTTCATTCTATGGATACCAACAAGTCGTCGCTTCTTTAGTTTCCCATTTTCACACCTTTTGCAAGTGCAATATATCATTTCATTGAAGTATGCATTTGTACCTAGAGCAAGTCTTGGTGCTCGTTCATCTGAATATTCAGATGATGACGATGTCCTATTTTCCTGAATCCACCATGTACTATCAACAATAAGTGTGCTAAGTTTTTAACTTGCATAGTATATATTCTTCAAGAGCTCATGATTGCAACTTGAGAAAATCAAAATTTGGAAAACCTAATTTGTATATTTTTATGTCTTTAGCTAACTCAAGATAATATGTTAGAATGATTTGTATTGTTGTTTAACACAGTTCTATAGCAAAAAAAGGATGTGACCATAGGTAAGCACCATCTCCACCATCTCATCACACAACCGTACCTAAGCACCATCTAAGAAACATAGTTCTCTTCAAAAATCTCTCCTCAAACCTTATGATTATGTTGGTTCAATATCCCAAAGGTAAGATTAATTTATTGTTCTGTATTATTACACATAGAATCATTGTATGGTAAGATTTTTGAAGGTATTTTCTAATTTCAAGGGTTTCATCACAGTCACAAAGACATTTCATAAATAGTGCAAATTACTATAAATAAAATTAAAACTAACTAGTTTAGTATTTTAATCATATTAATGATGATATGAAATATTACTCTATGAGATAAATATTAAATTCTATTTACTATTTCATTTAAATAAAATGTTATCAGGAGTACAAAAACAACATAAATACCTGGTCTACCATTTTGTGTGGACACCACGAATATTTCAAAATAGAAAGCTACAACAAAAAAAATGGATTATGAAGACTATGACAGTCAATAGGAAAAATAACAAACTTGATAGAGTTTACAATCATTCTAATCATTAGAATGAAGAAATGGAGTCATCATTCGTGTGTCCAAACTCATGCACACGTACACTCTCCTCATATCATAGTCATTAGATCTTGTATGCATAAAAGAAGTTTATTTTGATTTGATAAATACCTTGTGTGAGCTGGTTTTATTCAGACAGCCTTAAACACTCTTCTTGCCTGCAAGATGAAAAAATTATTCAATTTATAGTAAGCCAATGTATGAAGTGAACCACAGAAAATAGAAACGCATGTGATCAAATAATAAGAAAGCATCTTCACTGATGAGAAACATAAGAATACAAAACTGAAATACATCGAAATACAACATTGGAAAACAAGATTGCAAAGAAACAATTTTCCTTCAAACAATCAACTATTTATGACAAGTGAACATTTTTATTATCTATTGACCCAATGAATTTCATTTCACCATTTTTACATATTGAACTGGCAATATCAGAGTAATAACTTTATATAGGATGATGAGAATTTGTAACTTAGATCTACACCTGTAAATAAGAAAAGAGTTTCTTCCAGAGAAAATAAGAAATTTTCTTTGCAAAAGGATTCTTTTATAAAAAATAGATTTCCACAACCACAAGAAAACAATTTAGCAATGAAACAAATTGTAATCCAAATCTAGCAAAATGGTCTGTAGGAATCACATTATATAAAATGATTTTCTAATCCTCAACTACAATACCGTGCTTGATTGTTGTGATTGTGACTCTAGTTTACCTCTCCTGCATGACTGATGAGATGTGCAATACTTAGAAGTTTAATGCATTCTACATATCCTATCTGGAATCAGGATATTCATTATAAGACAGTGGACATGCATATTTCAAAACCCTCTCATCTATAAATTGTTTCCCAATGTTGCTTGCAGGATATAATATATATCAAAGTTGCTCCCCAAGGCTCTGTCCCAAACTAAGAAATACCCAGAGCTGATATGCCCCTCTTATTGGGTCATTTTTATTGTATTCATATGGATATGTTTCTGGATATTGGGCAGCTAGAAATATGCAGCCCTGAGCATAATGGCATTCATACTCTGTTTGGGATGGGTGATGGAGGTACTCAGAAATATAGTGCACATCACAACCACAAGGGTTTTGGTATTGTTTTATCTGAGGGGAATGCAGTGAAACATTCATTTCTCTTTCCAAAGAGCCCTAAAAACATCTTTGGGAAGCATCAATTTGGCATCAATCTTAGTACCTTTTCTAGAAGTTCTTCAAGTCCTCGTAATCAAACATCAACATCTTATTTCCAAAAATTATCCTATACAAAGAATCAAAATTAATTTAGCTTTTGTGGTGGGTGATAAGTCCATTTTTTTGTATTGCAGGGACGGGAAATGAATATGGTTGAAGGAGAAGATGAATTTTTCTTCTCCTGTGCTCACTGTTACCTGAGATTAATGGAATACATTTTCCAGTTTGCTAACAACTGGGCCTTTGTTCAGGTATACTCTCATTTCAATGACATTTTTTTTAGCAATTAAATAATTTGGAGGAACAGTGCCATGCCCAAAACCTCAAAGAAGACAAATGGTTATGGATTCGAATCTTTAAGATGATTCGTGGAAATTAATGTAGTATTAGGGCCAGGTTAAGATAGGAAACCGAAAAGGCACAACTTGAATAATATGTTACAATAAAAACAAGGCTCAATCATTTAAACCAAAAGAAGAGGGTAGTATTAAATGTGAAAAGGTTCTAGGTTTTCAATTTCATTTGGTCAATATAGGAAAAGATTTGTAAAAGCAACTCAAGACCCCTGGGCATTGTTTGAAGCCCCGAGTTTGGTACTTGTGATCAGTTAGTTTGATAGGTTTGATAGAGGAACCAAAGATCTGAATTATTTCCATCATGATAGAACTAGTAGAGAGACCCAAAGAACAAAAGTTTAGTCAAATTAAAAAAATGGTCTTTGCACTAAATCGATTAGTTTGAAACTTTCACTGATGATAAATCTGTGCAAAAATAAACTAATTAATCTTAATTAAACTACTATGATTTAGATCTCTCTACTAGACTCGTTAGCTTTAATCCTTTCCTAATTGATAGGTTGATCCAAAACAATGCCCTATCTAGTGGATTGACGAAATTAATCAGAAGCTAGTCAAACTGTGCAGTTCATTCTACACAGTTAGATTCATGAAGAACCTATGCAGTTGATTTTAACCTATGAACCTATCTCAATATCTAGATAAAAATAGGGTGTAGTTGTGACAAGTAGAATAAACCTGTTATACAAGGTCTACACACCTATGATTCCTCGTGTTTGACTTAGATTGTGGCATTTGTTGCACTTGTCCTACTGTAATATCTTGCTTCTGACTAACTGTGACATGTGATTGCATCAATTGTTTATATATATCTCTAGCAAATATCCTACCTTACTTCTTCAACTTAAGTTCATATCATTTTTTGGTTCAACAAATAAAGTGATGTATGGATCTTGTATGTCTACATGCAAGGACTACACAATGAAATAACGGTTTCTAAGCTGATTAGCATAACCCACCAATAAATTATGAGAACAACAAACAAAACAAAAAGTATTATGTAGGACCAACGTTTACAACCATGTTTTGAAGTATTTGAAACAAATTGGTAGTAATGTGGATAACATACAAAAAGTAATGCCAAAAAATATTAAACCTTCACTCTGTTTTTTTTTGCAATAAACACCCTACCAAATTAAGTATTTTCTAGCAATTAACTCTTTCAATGTAAAAAGAAGTGCAACCTTCCAAAGAATTATCTATAAAAGTTCAGTCCAAAATTGAGTCCCTCTAAGAATTTTGCTTAATAATAGTGAGAATCTCCCATGTGAAGTCCTGTCAGCAGAGCAATAGTCACGATCAAAGAAAGCTATAGGAACAACTATGAGAACATGGTGGTGAATTTAATAGAATTCATGTTTCAGAAAACCATCTTGACATGAAGTGAAAGAAGGAAAAGAGACATCCTTAATACTAAGGACTGTTCCACGGGCCATATCTACCCCATGTTATAATGTATGTGTTACAAAAACTGAGCTCAAGGCCAAGGTGAGGTTTGTTTCCCAATTCAAATGAATATTATCGAAGTAGATAGGTTTTAGGCATTGTGCTAATTATTAATAGGGTATGCTGTTTGAGGGGATAATTTGAAAAATGTCATATGAATTTAAATCACAAGCATTTTCAAGGTTGCAAAAATACAGACCTTTTACCTTGTTCTTTTCATATTCTCATACTCTCCTAATTAGCTCTAATTTCCTTGTTTCTTTGAATTTAGCAAGAAATCCTTTATTCATTTCTCACAATGGATCTCCACACTCAAACAATAACAAAATTTGTAATTATATTTGAGCTATTCAATACTATCCATGAAACAACTATTAATGTTGTCGAGTGATTGATAAGTGCAAAGATTAGAGCATTTTTTGACATCATTCATGGATTGTACGAAACCACTTTCAATGTATTAATTAGTATTTCCTGCCATGGAACTATTGCAGAGGATATAACTATAAACAATGATAAATTGATGCTCAAGAAACCAATCAAACTCAATCATTTCTTAATATTAACTGATGGTTCTAATAGGGGACAGTACAAACAAATGTCTGGACAAGACCAAATAGTTAAACAAAGTATTTGAATTTGAAAGTACAATAATGTCCAAAATCTAGAAAAGGTACCTAAAATATGATGATGTGTACAAAAAAGATCCTAAAAGTGTTGGACGTCGAGGAAGTTCAATAAAGACTGGGGCTTCACTTGAATCCCAAAAGCATTGTAGAAACAACTTCTAGTCCTGTTGGTGCTATAGAACAAATTTATAAGTACTAAAACTAAATAGTATTTTTTTATCAAAACACAGATGGGATGAAACAGATAACAAATTTTATTCTTCATTTTTTGCTTGTCCTACAGAATCTTTCATTTAAGATAGAGCTTAGAGAATTTAAATAAATAATAATAATAAACCCCAATTACTTACAATTCCAATACTGTTGATCAAAGAAAAAATATTATGAAACTGCCACCTGCAAATAGTGTTGGCAAAACAGATACTTATGATGCAAAGATTTCAATCACCATTTTTAAACAAATAGTATACAAACAATAACCAAATCATTCAAACACTAGCAAAGTAATAAATCGGCTACAAAAATCAAATTGTTGATGTTGTGGCATTGTCAAGTTGATCCTTGTGACAAACCAAATCACTCAAACAAATTATGAAAGAACTATAGTGGCAAGTAATTGATCTACAAAAAGAAGTGATATAATGTGGTTAATGAAGTGTGTTGAGGTAGACAAAATACATTGACTTACTTTTCATACAGCTTGTGCTAGACATTCTCTGAAAACATTAGTGAAATGTTTGTGAAAATAAAAAAAGAGCAAGTCCCTCTAATGTGTATTACAAATTATAAAACAATTACTAAGTTTAGCCCAAATAAGAAACCTTCCTGCATGTTGGAAAAAAAATGTCTATGCATTTGATTGAATTGCATTTTTATGGTGTAATGAGATAACTTCAAACAAAATTTTGCATTTATTGAATGTTTTGTCAACATACATGTATATCTGTATGTACACCATGCCTCACAAATAATTTAATTTAACTGACATGATTTTTTCATTTATTTTCCACTATGCCACCTAATTTCTCAAATATTGTAAAGTATACTATATAACAGAATCAAGACTATCAAAAACTCATGCCAGCAACTACTGTAAAGCCTGATAAATTTCTAAAAAGCATTTTCCTGTTGTCTCACATATTTAAAGTGCACAACCTTCGAAATACTGCATTTCTACTTAAAAGAATCATCCATTCCCTAAGATTTACAACACTCTTTACAAAGACATTTAATTTAAAAATAGAAAGACACTTATTCAGCCATTAATAAATCAAATTTTCCACGACTTCTTGTTCAAACACCGTAAATCCCTTCAAATTGTCCACATATGTAAACTATTTTTTTCATATTTTCAAAGAATGCCACCATTTTGTAGCCATTTATACTAAACAATCACTCTCCAAAAAGAAATACAAACCATTAAAATCATTCAAAATAACAACACATTGAAGCAAAGAAGAAATTATATAAACAAATCATACCTGACGTTGCCATACTCGAAGACTTTCCCTTTGGCTAAGATAATGACGACTGTAACCTTAGCAATGCAGACTACGACAAGCTCCTTTGCCTTTTTCAGTATCCCTTGCCTCCTCTTTGAAAAGGTCACCTATCAATTAATCATATTCTTCATATGCTTCATTACAACTTTCCCTTTAAACCTCATTACATATTTTATGCAGCTACAACAACTGTCTTACCTCAACAACAAAAAAATTCAGGTAGTCCAAAGCTATGCAATTTCCACCACCAGACACGTTCGAAACCACCTATATGCAACACCTTCTAACATGTGAGAACATTCCAGCCACCCATTTTTTTCCAAATTAAAATTAAAAAATCAGCAAACCATCATTTTCAAACCCCAAGCATGTCCAAAGATCCATTAATCACACAAATTTAAGAAAAAAAGTCATAATTCTTTTACAAGTCGATCCATCAGAAATAAAACCCTCATTAATAAGCGAGCGAAACAAATTAAAATGACACATATAATTTAGATCGATTTCAAGATGTAATTAACTTTGAATACTTCCAAATTTTGAAGTTTTCATTATTATGTGATAATGCAATGTCATTTGTCATTAGGGCATAATTACCAGAGTGAAAATTTTCCTCCAAGATAGCCAAATGAAGTAGCATTTTAAGAAAAAATAAAGAATTCTTCCCCTAGTTCATGTGTTGTTGACGTTTTGTAGGAGCATATTAGATATAGAAAACGTATGAAAAAATAAACATTGAACAATATACTGGATTCAAACATAGAAACAAGTATAGAACAAATAACTTATGGAAATACAAAGATAGTAAAGACTACAGTCATGATGGTGACTTGGTCAAGAGTGCTCATGAATTCCACCAAAACGGTATTCAAAAATAGCAAAGAGGGTTCATGACTTCCAAAAAGAAAAACTTTTTTTCCATGCCCATCTACCTTGGTTCGCCATGGATCTACGCGGGTATGCAGAGGTTTGTCCCAAGTTCATCCTGTTGGTTGTTTTGAAAGGTGTTTTATATGGGGGAACTGAAGTGTCTAGGGTTTGAGTCTATACAGTGGCTTAATACGGATTTTTGGACTGACATGGCCAGTTCGTCAAAACCATGGGGTCCATTGAGGTAAGGTCCAATATTAGACAATGGACTGCACAATATTTTAACTGCAACTCTTCTGGTGAAATTGGAAATAGAGTAGGGTGTATTATTACTAATATGTTGACAATGTGCCTTCTAAGTTACACATGATTCACTCTTTAGAAGAGCTCTATCTAGATAACAATCAGCTTAATGGTACCATACCCACTTCTCTTGGACATCTGACTCAGATTTCTAGAATAAATCTCTCTAACAATAGTTTAGAAGGCCACTTTTTTCTCCATTTATTTGATAATGCTAAGAGGCTTGTTGAGTTACCTCTTTTGAACAACAAATTGACTGTTCATGCTGACCAACATGGATACCTCCAATGCAGTTTAAGAGATTGAAATTGGGTTCTTGTAATATTGGGGTCCCATTCCTACATTCCTTTCAAAACAATTGAGTTTGTGGTTTTTGGATCTCTCCAACAACCGTCTTTATGGAAACACTCTAGATTGGCTTGGGGACCTTCAATATTTGTGAGTTCTTTGTGTCAAACAATATCTTGCAAGGTGAACTTCCCTCCAGCTTTCATAAAAGCTACTATATAGGGATAGACTTGCATAATAATATGTTCATGGGTTATCTTCCCATTCCTTCTGTGCATGCATCAGATTTGGAACTGTTGGACCTATCCCCGAATAGATTCACTGGTATCATCCTAGCTAAGATTGGCTCATTTCTTCCCATGCTGGAGTTCTTATCATACTCTCAAAATGATTTAGGAGGTGGTATCCCTAATTCCTTTGCTCTTTTGCAAAATCTTAAGGATTTGGATCTATTAGAAAATAACTTAAAAGGAAAAATACCATCAAGCATAACCAACTGCTCAGCTTTCAGAAGATTGAATCTGCCAAACAATAATTTGAGTGGAGAGATTCCATCACAGATGGAAAGTTTGAGCCAACCTGAAAAGCTTCATCTTATTGATAACATGCTTGAGGGAAACTTGTCATCTACTGTTCAAAACTGTTGGAAGTTGCAGATTTTAGATGTGGCCAGGAATTTCTTGTCCGAGTTCATGTCTCTTTGGTTAGGAAAGCTTTCCAAGTTGATGATACTTGTTATGAGGTCAAACAAATTCCATGGATGGATTCCACATGCATTAGGCAATCTTTAATCAAGTCTCCATGTTTTAGATATCTCCCACAATAATTTGACTAGTTCCATCCTTCCAGAGTTGGGGAAGCTGACAGCTATGATAAATGGAGAAGTGGGAGGATCAGAACTCTTACATGGCATGGCAATTGCTAAGGACACATTTTCATCTAAAAGTAACACCCAATCGTTCAAGACAAATCAGCTTACGGGTTATTCAATGGTCGGGGAGAAACTATTGTGGGCATGCAGAAAATTTCAACTGGTGCACAATGGTTCTTTTAAACCCGCTAAACAGAACTCTAGAAATCTGCATCTACAATTGTGCCTCAATATTTGAAGAGTCTCAGAATAAACTAGAAGCAAATAAGATGATCACACTCAAATGCGCATATAAGGAAGCTATAAAAAAAATCTTACTGCTGCCAGAGCAGCCAAGCAAAGACATAACATAACAGTTCTTCAGCTTTGGGGTCAAAGGAAAACTAGTGTAATCAACTAAGGAAACAAGCTTAAGGGTTTCAAATATTAAAAATGAAAATAAAAGGGTTTTTTTTTCTTACTTCACCCATATAGTGAATGCAACAAGTGATAAAACATAATAACATTTACAGAATACCAACATTAAAAAAAAAACCATGAGATCTACAGATGGGTAAGAAAATTTATTACCTCTTTGATGTGTAGATCTAGATTTCTAGGGCATTGTCCTTGACTATACCCAACTTTAGATCCTACCCTGCCTTTGCCCCTCACTCTTCCTGGTCGTGAATCACCTGTACACCCATGTAAGAATATAGCTAGGGCATATAAAATTATAACTGAAATGCTCCTACATATAGCCAGATCAAGGCTTTGCATGATTAATATCCTCTCCGCCGCACTATCGATTATGTCAGTCCTTGCCGCTAAATTCAGCCACTATTCTTGCCTTGGACCTTGCCGCTAATTTAAAATTAAAAAATTGCAGACAATGAGTTCCTCTAGCATCAACCACCAGTTAAGTGCGCGGTCAGAGGATTATAGGGAAAACCCACTTCACGAAGGACCCCTGCATTGAGAACGGTCATGAACGTGGCTAGGGCATAGGAAAAAATTGTATTGATCCGTGCTCACATCAAAAATCTGAACAACTACCAGCTACATGATGACCCTTAATTCCCTGCATCGATGATCCCACAGTACTTGCCGCTAATTCCAGAAGAAGCAACAGTTCCATGAATTCGTCATAGGAGAAGAGGTCGAGTTTGGGCACCGTGAGCTGAGGAAAATACGAAATGACACCACTATTATTGATACTCATAACTATAGTGCCCTTTTCCTTTTGTCTTTACGGAACACGTTTAAAAAATTAAAAAACATTCATTAAATAAAAACATGTGTTAAAGACAAAAATAAAATATTATCTCCAACAACTGTCGTAAGTACATCCACTCTGTAGTAGTGTAGGATGGCTTCAACGCTTGTGCCCATCTTCTCCAAGCGTGCAATAGCCTCACACAGCTTATAAAACTTCATGCTCACACTCCAATTAATGGTCTTCGACATAACATTGTTTTGGGTACCAAACTTGTAACTCTGTACGCCAAATTAAATGATTTGGGTGATACACACAAAGTGTTTAACAAAATGAGTGAACGAAATGTGTTCCTGTGGAATGCAATAATAAGAGGGTAGTCTGGGAAAGGCTTTTGGCAGCAGATGCTTGAATTGTATTTTGAAATGCGAGCTGTAGGCACACATCCTGACTTATTAACATTTCCCATTGTAATCCGGGCATGCACAGTGCTATCAGATTTGCAGAAGGGTAAAGAGATACATCATCATGTTGGTAGGGGTTTGATCAGGGCTGAGACAATTGAAAGGGAATCATCAGCAGAATACGGTCAGCCAATTCAAAAGTCCACTTGCTTTCATGTAACATAATTTTTTATCCGAAACATGAAGTCTTATTGAATCAAACGTGAAAATGAAAAATGGTTCCCTGCCATTCATTCATAAAATATTAAAATGGCATACATAATCGATGTCGGAGCACATTCTGGAGAGTATAATCTGATGCGCTCTTTTATGAATGGTACCAGAGTTACTTCTACCAAACATGCACAGAATGGAGGTATTATCAGTAGTGCACCTAGTTATGGCTACTTGCGAGATAAACGTTATCATGAGCATGGAAGAGAGCATAATCTGAAGGGCAATAATAAGTAAATACGGGGACATGAATAGCAAAGCTAACAGTAAGTCCAATGCACACATAGCAGACAAATATCTAAGAAAGATGGTCCAACTGCCACTACACCTACCAGACGCTACTAGCTCAGGGTCTATTTACTTTTTGGACAACCAGCTTGATAGAGGAAAGAGAAAACCTTATATCAATCTAGCAGCGAAAACAAAAAGGAAAGCAAACTATACTTGTGACATCACATATTCAAGCAATTCTGAAATTGGGTTTGACTATTTGCGTGACAACCTTGGATGAAGTAAAGAGGACCTTGTTATGAGATGGCCAAAGACATTTAACTATGCTATTGCTAACAAGGTTGAATTGGTCCTAATTGGTGATGGTAGAAATCCTTTGCTGATAAGTGGTGAGGCCCCTAGTGATGCCACATGATTTCCAGTAGCCGCTCAGGTAACCAATCTTCTTGTGCGGGATTATCATTATAATGTGGAGCTCACTAAGGAGGGCATAGCAATTGCAGAGCGAGCTCTTGACACAAATGACTTGTGGCATGAAAGGGATCCTTGGGCAAGATTTGTGATAAATGCTTTAAAGGAAAAAGAGTTCTATCGACGGGATGTGAACTACATTGTCAAAGATGGTCAAGTGCAAATTATAAATGAGCTAACTGGAAGAGTTGAAGAGAAAAGGAGAAAGTGTAGACGACATTCATTAGTCAGTACAAGCTAAAGAAGGCGTGGACGTACATCCAAACATGTTAGTTGTTGCACAAATAACATATCAATCGTTGTTCAAGCTATATCCCAAGCTATCTGGCATGACCAGAACTGCTAAAAAAGAAGAGAAGGAATTTCTAAAAAAATTATCAGATGCCTGTTGTTGAAGTGCCAACAAATTTGACTAATATTCGCAAGGATTTACCTCTTCAATTTTTTGCTACTACTCGTGGAAAATGAGAGAAAGTCAGAGAAGAAGTAGAATACATGTACAGGTTGGGTCGTCCTATTTTGGTTGGTACAACTAGTGTAGAACATTCTGAATATTTATCTCAACTTCTTACGGAATGGAAGCACCTCATGAAAACTCTCACACACAAAAAAAAAATGGAACAAGCTTGAAGTTTTAAGAAATTGGGAAGATACAGAGAGGCCTACTCTGGGAGAGATTGTTCAACATGATATCGATGAGAGGTGGCCAGCTGACAAGAAGACAAGTGCTAGCTTCGAAAGAGAAAGATATGACATCAATTTCCAGCGAGAAGGATGCAAATGAAGATTATCTCAAGGAAGATCTAAGAAAGGTTTGGAACGAGCAAAAGGAGATGAGAAAAGCTCTAAGATTGCAAGTTGTATTGAAAGGTTACAAAGATTGCCGAAGCAGCTAACAACTATGGTAAGGAGATCAGACATGCCGTTAACAAGATGCATTGAATGTATGATGAGATTGCTACGGGAGCTATACATTTTAGAGCTGTCCGGGATAAGTCAATTGTGTCCGGATAGATAAAGTTAGTAGCAAGATGAATCAGTGATTGGATATGTAAACATCTTTAGGAATTCTAGCTAAAAGTTTTGTTTTTGCAAATATAGGTTAATTTTGTTAAGGTTAATTAACCTTCCCAAAATCACATATTTTGGAGGTGGTTATTAACCATGAAGAGGTAGTTATTAACCTTTATGTCTATATAAGGACCCCTGTTGGATTTGTAAAGGGACTTTTTGGTTTTAAAAATAAGGGAACACTATGCTGAAATTTTCGTATAGAGATAAATTTTTGAAAGTATGTACACTTTTTATCTTTGAAATAAAAAAATCTCTATTATCTTCTTGGTGCAAGGAAATGAAATGAGATGTGCTTTGGGTTTCTTATTCTAAAATCAAAATTGTCATCCGTTGTAGTAGACATTCTCATGGAATTGTGTGAGTGTTTATGAATAATGAATGTGTTTGGTAATACTGGTTGCTTTCAAGCGTAGTTCTTGATCACCTTTGTTATCATTCTTGTTTACCCAAAAAGGTTGTGAGGGTGTGTAGTGCATTTTTCCTGAGCAACTTTCTCTTGATCTTTGAAGTTTAAGATTCTTTATTTGAAAACTCTTTAAAATAATTATATCATATGAGGGAGCTACCCCTCTAAACATAGAGGAAGGCCGCATATCAAGGGCCTATCCAACTGTTGTGAACGATTTGCCACATACTCCATTGAAAAAATTCTACTATGAAAAATCTATTTACTAACAGAATTTTTGGTGACTCCGCTAGGGAGATTGAACAAGAAAGATTAACAGTTGCCTATAATGAAGCAAAATGGTGCTATTGCATGAGAACATTTTTCCAGTTCTCCAACTGAACCTCAGTTTCCAAGACACCCAGGAGGATATCATTTCAGACTTGAACACTCTAGCCTAGAGGTGTAGGCGAACTGCACAGCAATATCATCAAGTAAATCAAGTTCTTGAAGAAGAAGAAGAGTTTGAGGAAATGTTGCAAAGAGCTCCTATTGGTCAGAACGTTGTAGTCATTGAAAGAATAGTAGTCATTCCAAAAAGAAACAAGCAAAATCTTGGTCACATTTAAGGGCAAATAAATAATAACCACTAAGTTGGCTGAAAAACCATACACCCATGTAGATAGACAAAAGGGTTTGGTAGACGAAGATTTTGAAGCCCTTTGGAAGTTAGATTTCAAGCTAGTTACTCCTAAGAAGAAGAAAAAGTTCAAGTCTGTTAGTAGGTCTTCTTCACCAATTAAGGCTACTATTTCTCCTACAACCTTTCAAGCTTTGATTCTACCAGGTACTCTTGTACATCTAGCTATAAATTTGCAGCCCTTGAATATCATTCTTCCGACTATGTCACATCAAGCACTGCAGCCACCAGTCCCATGGGGAGCTGCTATTGGTCCTCTAGCTTTGGGGAACCAATTACATGACATGCTTGTTGGTTCTTGAAAAATTCTTCCTAAGTTTTTTGGTGATGGAAAAGTCACTACTGATCAGCACATAAGTGCATTCTTTACAACAAGCGAAGTTCTCGCAATTCAACATGAAGATGTTTCTGTTTGTCTTTTTGTTGAAACACTCACTGAAGCCGTAGTTGAATGGTTTGGATAGCTACCAGTTGGATCAATTACTTCATGGGTAACTTTGATTCAAGCTTTTGAGAAGAGATTTAAAACTATTGAAGATGAACATTTGCTCCTTTCCTAGTTGACTCAAATGAAGAAGGAAATTCATGAGCCAATGCGAGAATTCATTGCTCATTTTAATCAAATGGTGAATCGAATTTCGATCAACAAAAGACCCACTGAAGAAGATCAAATGACTTTCTTCATCAGTGCTCAACCTTTTGATGTAACCTTTCAAATATGAAGAGCAAGACCTCCTAATCTAGTGGCTACGCAAACTTTGGCTATTGAGGTGGAAAATGACTTGCTTAGTTCAAGAAAATGGAGTCGTGATCTACAAAAGGGAAAAGGTCAACAAGCTCCTGTTGCTACCACTAATCCTTTATATCGAAAATTGGCTAATGATGTGCTACAACTGAAAGAGTAGTTGCCCTATAATCCTCCACCTTTGTATCAAGATATTCCAAGAAGGAATTTTATGCCATATCAACAAAATAGACAAACTAAATGGCTACCCCAATCAACACCAAGATTAGCCATCAAACATCCTGCATCATCTAGTAAATAGACTGCTATGTGTGATTTTCATTTAACAATAGATCATGATGGTGCAAACTATCTTGAGATGGCTAGATTCATGCAAATGCATTTGACGACGGAGAAAATAGAAGAATATGTGGCTCCTAAAAATGTAACAGAACCTACCGTTGGGACCTCTTCTATTAACTTTCTAAAATATGAATCTGATGGTGAGAAAGTTGAAGATATTATCAATCACTCTTGCAATGCAGCTACACCCAATTGGAGATAGAGATTGGAAGAAAAGTGTAGTAAAGAAGCAAAGGAGAAAGCTTTTGATGAGAGTGCTAAGTGGATTCTATCTTGTAAGCATACTCCCAAAGAGCCTTCACAAACAAAGGAGACAGATAAGGGTAAACTTTCTCCCATTATTGAAGACTCTTTTGATTTCATTGATCACTATAAGAAGACCAAAGTACAAATTTCCCAGTTGGACTACCTAAAGGCAAACCCTCATCAATTGGAAAGGTTGATTCAATGTGTTGGTAAAGGAAAAGGTTCACCTAAGATCACTAGTAACCATGAATCAGGAGTTTCTTTGGAAGTAGAAGATAATTTGGAAGGGCCCATGATTGAGAAAGAATCTTTTGTTGTAGCTTCCTTGTCAGACAAACCTGACCCTTTCTATGTTTCTCTTTATATAGCTCGATGCAAGTTAAGTAATTGTATCGTTGATTCTGGTGCATCTAATAATGTTATGCCTTCAAAGGTAGCCTATGCCCTAGGACTCTCTTTGAATAAACCATCTGGAAAAGTGTATTCTATGGAGATGAAACAAGTCTTGCTAGTTGACCAATTGAAAGATGCTCAAGTAGCACTTGTAGCGCATCCTGAGAAGAAGTTAAAACTGAACATCCTAGTTGTTGATATTCCTGCCAGTTATGGGATGCTTTTGAGCAGAATTTTTTGCAAAGATCTTGGTGGTGAGATCAAGATGGACATGTCTCATGCCCTTATCCCGATTGGAGATAAAAAGGTTAAGCCTAATCCTGAACCTAAAGCCAAGTATACAGTCTTGAAATCAGATGATCCAAGAGCTGAAATATTGTATGTTGATACTGGACATGGAACATATATGATGACATCCATTGAAGAAGATGTAATTGAGCCTTTCATGCTTGATATAACCAATGAATTATGGTCAATGGAGTTTGATGGAAGTTCTTCTTCTTCTAGTTTAGGTGTTGAGATAGTGTTGATATCACCGAAAGGAGAGATATTTCCAAAAGCTTATAAGTTAGCTTTTGAAACCACCAATAATATTGTAGAATACGAAGCCTTTCTACTTGGCCTCGAGTATGCAAAAGAAAAAGGAATAAAACAACTCAAAGTATCAGGAGATGCAAAATTAGTTGTCAACCAGGTGTGGAGGCAATACCAAACAAAGAATGCCAAACTGAAGGCATATAGAAATAGAGTGTGGGATGAGATTGAACATTTCGATGCTTTTTCTTTATATGCTACCCCTCGTGAACAAAATTCTAAAGCAGATTGTCTTGCAGTCTCTGCATCTCTACTTATTCCTCACCCTAAGTTCAATAGAGATGTTTACACAGTAGAGATGATTCATAGACCCAGTGTGCCTGATAATGATTGACACTGGCAAGTTTTTGATGATGATGGGCAAATCATTGCATTTCTTGAGGGAAGGCCTCCATTTTCAGACCTGAAATTTGAAGGATCGTATAATCATAATGGAACACCAGGAGATGACCCTAAGGTTATTCAATTGGATGGTAATGTTATCCTGAGAGGATAAGTCACCCTAGAAAGTCTTTTTGATAAGGAAGATAAAAGGAAAGAGAAAGTTGAAGACACTAAACCTTCTAGTTGTTCGGGTTATGAGAAAGTAAATATTGGTTCTGAAGAAAATTCAAAGATTGTCCTAATAGGGAGAAATTTGTCATCTAAAGAGAAAGAAGAATTCACGATGTTGTTGAAAGCCTACCAAGACATTTTTTATTGGGGTTATGAAGATCTAAAGGAATTCATGAATGGGAAATTTAAGCATCAAATTCCTTTGAAACCTGGTTCAACTCCCTTCCAGAAAGAGAAAAGGAAATTCAATCCCAAGGTAGCCAATGCTATTTTCAATGAAGTTGATAAGATGCTTAAAGAAAAAATTATCTATCCCATTCACCATTCAACATGGGTAGCTAATATCATTCCCATCAGGAACAAGAATGGTGAGATAAGAATATGTGTTGACTTTCGCAATTTGAATCAAGCGTCACTTAAGGATAATTATGGACTCCCTGTCATGGATCATATTTTGCAATTGGTATCTAGCTCAGAACTCATGTCAATGCTAGATGGCTTCTCCAGTTATAATCAAATCACTGTTGCACCGGAAGACCAACATAAAATAGCTTTTACCACTCCATCGGGTATGTTTTCCTACAATCGAATGGCTTTGGGTTTAATAAATGCTGGAGCCACCTTTCAATGCATGATGGATCATTCATTTGCAGACCTCAAGAATAAGATTATAGTGATGTACCTTGATGATCTTACAATATTTTCAAAACATAGAAAAGATCATGTGCACCATCTGGAAACTATCTTGCATCGATGTCAAACCCATGGCATCTCATTGAATCCTAAGAAGTCTACATTTGGGGTGATAGAAGGTAAACTACTAGGGCATATTGTCTCTAAAGAGGGTATTCGAATACATCCTAAATGGGTGAAAGCTATCCAACAGTTGTCACTTCCCATGAGTAAACTAGGAGTCAGATCTTTCTTTGGGAAGATAAACTTCATAAGGAGGTTCATGCCTGACTTCTCTAAGATTACAAAGTCAATTGTGGATATGATGAAAGGGAATAAAAATTTTAAGTGGACAAGGGAAGGTAAAGCTTCTTTCAAAAAAATCAAATCTACGATTGCTAATGCTCCTACCCTTTCTTATCCAAATTTTTCTAAATATTTTCATTTGTATTGCTATACATCTGAGAACACTTTATCTGCTATACTTACACAACTTGAAAAAGACAATATTGAGGCCCCAATAGCATTCATGAGTATCCCTCTTAAGAAACATGAATTGAAATATTCTTTGATTGAGAAGAATGCATATGCTTTGGTCAGAGCAGTGAAACAATTTAGATTCTACATCCTAAACTCTCACTCCAAGGCATTTGTTCCTGATTCGGCAATGAAGATGCTTCTGACACAACCAGAGATTGGTGTAAACAAAAGGGCCTCTTGGATAGCTAAAGTACAAGAATATGATCTTGATATCAAACCTATAGAGTATGTCAGAGGAAAAGGTTCGTGTAAAGCTATTGCAGAAGGATATTCTAAAGATGAAGAAGAAATGGAGGAAGAAATGCCATTAGTTTTATTCATTGGTAATTTTGATGACTGGTTTTCCAATATTGCCTATTTTCTAACATAAGGAGAATGTCATGCTCATTTATCACCTAAAGAGAAAAGGACCTTAAAATTGAAATCTGCAAAATATATTCTATGGGGTGATGCTTTATACAAGAAAGGGATAGATGGTACCTTTCTAAGATGTGTTGATTCTGAGCAAAGGAAAGAGTTGCTTCAGTTGTTTCATAACGAAGCATGTGGAGGTCATTACTTAGCATCAATAACAACTTACAAAATTCTGAGAAATTGTTTTTACTGGCCTAGGATGTTCAAGGATGCAGATGAATGGGTCAAGAAGTGTGACTCTTGCCAATATTTGAAAGGAAGAGTCCAATTAGCAGAACTACACTTGAAGCTAGTAATAATTGAAGAATCCTTTCAACAATGGGGTTTGGATTTCATCGGTCCTATTCATCCTTCATCCACTGCTAGACACACTCACATTTTGATGGCAACTAACTATTTTACCAAGTGGGTCGAAGCTATTCCAATCAAACAAACAACTTTAGAAGTGGTGTGCAATTTTATCAAACAAAACATTTTGAGTGGTTTGGTGTTCCTAACAAAATTGTTACTGACAATGCTACCAACTTCTCCTCCCAGGAGATATCATCCTTCTGCTATCAATATGGAATCATTCTCTCTCACTCCTCAGATTATTTCGCACAAGGAAACGGTCAGGCAGAATCGAGCAATAAAAATATTATGACCATTGTGTGGAAATTGATAGATGTTAACCAGAGGTCTTGGCACAAGCACTTATATGATGCAATTTGGGTAGATCGTACTACCAAAAAGAGAGCAATAGGATTATCTCCCTTCGAGATCCTGTACGGAACTGAGCCAACTCTTCCTCTTCCTTTGGAATTATCTACCTTGAAGTTATAGAATGCTATTGAGAATTATGAATTCAAAGATGCTCTTGAAAAATGAATGTTGTATTTGACAAAGTTGGAAGAAGAGAGATGTGGTTGTAGACAGAATTCAGGAACATCAATCCCGCGTAAAGAAGTTATTTAATAAAAAGACTAAGTAGAGGGTGTTTCAAGAAGGTGATATTTTCTTCATTTTGACATAAATGCCGAGAACCAAAGGGCTTACATGAAAAATTTGACTCCTTATGGAGAGGTCCTTTCTAGATTAAAAAGGTATGTGGAAAGAACTCCTTTATTTTGTCATACCTAAGTGGTACCCAATTGCCCTTCACTTATAATGGGCAACACCTGAAGCATTATCATTAGTAGAAGGTGTCATACACCTTTTTGTATATAAGTTGTCCCATTTTTGGTGTGCTCTTGTCAGTTTGTGTTGCTTTAGTTTTCCTTTCTACTGTCCCATTTTTGGTGTTCATTCCCCCTTTTGTAAATTGATCCCTCAGATGACTCTATTTGACAACCCAATGGATAAGGCACTATTCTAGTTATTCTAGATTTGAGCTTCGTCCTTGTCAATCCTTGTCCCCAGATAGAGCCAGTTGTTACCTGGTCATCAAATGTTTCAATTTTGAACTTGTTGATCCCCTAGTTATGTGTGAAATATGTCCCATTTTGGTCATCAAAATGATTATATTATCTTTGATTTTTTCTGAGTTTCTGAATCTTCATATCTCTAGCTCATTCCCAGCTCCACCCAACACTTGAAATTTTTAAAATCTTACTTCTGAGCCCCAAGTTATCGCAGGTTAATGGAGAGACCCAAATTACACATTTTCAAGTTTATAATTAACCATTAACCTCTCAAATAGGTTAATGATAACTTCCAAATTGTGCATTTTGGAGTAGGTTAATTAAGCTCTCCAAAAACACGTATCCATTAACCTCTCAAATAGGTTAATGATAACTTTCAAATTGCACATTTTGGAGTAGGTTAATTAACCTCTCCAAAAAAGCATATATCTTAACCTCTTCGAGACGGTTATTAACTTGTTTGAAAATTTCTCTAACCTGTTTAAAATTCTTCTATGAAAAGTCACACATGCAAAATGGAAGCTGCTTGTGATCATCAACACATTTCTTACAAAACAAGCATTTAGAAATATAGCTGTACATAGGCATGTGTGGCTAATTATCATGGCATTTCCAGTGTTCCTATTCTCGAACAAAACCCAAACTAAGAATTACAAGACAATGAAATGTGTAGGGAGAGAATGAATCAGGATGGCTTCAATGCCTATGCCCATCTTCTCTAGGTGTGCAGTAGCCTCACATAGTTTATAAAACTTCATGCTCACACTCCAATTAATGGTCTTTGACATAACATAGTTTTGGGTACCAAACTTGTAACTTTGTACGCCAAATTCGATGATTTGGGTGATACACGCAAAGTGTTTAACAAACTAAGTGAATGAAATGTGTTCCTGTGGAATGCATTAATAAGAGGATAGTCTGAGAAAGGCTTTTGGCAGCAGACGCTTGAATTTTATTTTAAAATGCGAGCTGCAAGCACACATCCTGACTTCTTAACTTTTCCCATTGTAATACAGGTATGTGCAATGTTATTGGATTTGTAGAAGGGTAAAGAGATACATTGTCATGTTGGTAGGGGTTCGATCAGGCCTGAGACAATTGAAAAGGAATCATCAACAGAATACGGTCAGCCAATTCAAAAGTCCACTTGCTTGGGTGCAACATGATCCATTATATGAAACATGAAGTCTTATTGAATCAAAGGTGAAAACGAAAAAATGGTTCCCTACTATTCATTCATAAAATACTAAAATGGCATACATAACTGATGTCAGAGCACATTCTAGAGAGTATAATCTGATGCACTCTTTTATAAATGGCACCAGAGTTACTTCTGTCAAACATGCACAGAACAGAGGTATTATCAGCAATGCACCTAGTTATGGCTACTTGCAAGATAAACGTTATCATGAGCATGGAAGAGAACATAATCCGAAGGGCAATAATAAGTAAATACAGGGACGTGAATGGTGAAGCTAATAGTAAGTCCAATGCACACATAGCAGACAAATATCTAAGAAAGATAGTCCAACTGCCACTACACCTACTAGATGCTACTAGCTTAGGGTCTATTTACTTTTTGGACAAGCAACTTGATAGAGGAAAGAGAAAACCTTATATCAATCTAGTAGCGAAAACAGAAAGGAAAGAAAACTATACCTGTGACATCACATATTCAAGCAATTCTAAAATTGGGTTTGACTATTTGCGTGAAAACCTTTGACTAAGTAAAGAGGACCTTGTTATGAGATGGTCAAATCCATTTAACTTTGCTATTGCTGACGAGTTGACTCATTCTTGATCGGTGATGGTAGAAATCCTTTGCTGATAAGTGGTGAGGCCCCTAGTGATGCCGCACAGTTTCTAGTGGCCGCTCAGGTAGCCAATCTTCTGGTGCGGGATTATCATTATAATGTGAAGCTCACTAAGGAGGGCATAGCAACTGCAGAGGTAGTTCTTGACACAGATGACTTGTGGAATGAAAGGGATCCTTGGGCAAGATTTGTGATAAATGCTTTAAAGGAAAAAGAGTTCTATCAATGGGATGTGAACTACATTGTCAAAGATGGTCAAGTGCAAATTATAAATGAGCTAACTTGAAGAGTCGAAGAGAAAAGGAGATGGGTAGACAACATTCATCAGTCAGTAGAAGCTAAAGAAGGCGTGGACATACATCCAAACACGTTAGTTGTTGCACAAATAACATATCAATCATTGTTCAAGCTATATCCCAAGCTATTTGGCATCACCGAAACTGCTAAAATAGAAGAGAAGGAATTTCTAAAAAATCTATTAGATGCCTGTTGTTGAAGTGCCAATAAAGTTGACTAATATTCGCAAGGATTGACCTCTTCAAGTTTTTGCTACTGCTCGTGGAAAATGAGAGAAAGTGAGAGAAGAAGTAGAATTCATGTACAGGCTAGGTCGTCCTGTTTTGGTTGGTACAACTAATGTGGAACATTTTGAATATTTATCTGAGCTTCTTATGGAATGGAAGCACCTCATGACAACTCTCACACACAAAATAAAAATAAAAATGGAACAAGCTTGAAGTTTTAAGAAATTGGGAAGATATAGAGAGGCCTTCTCTGGGAGAGATTTTTTAGCATGATATCGATGAGAGGTGGCCAGCTGACAAGAAGACAAGTGCTAGCTTCGAAAGAGAAAGATATGACATCAATTTCCAGCGAGAAGGATGCAAATGAAGATTATCTCAAGGAAGATCTAAGAAAGGTTTGGAACGAGCAGAAGGAGATGAGAAAAGCTCTAAGAAATATTTTTAAAGAGCGGGAGGAGATGCTGAAAATGATCAAGAATAAAGTTTTCAGGGTTGAGGAAAGAAAAGGAGAAAACTTTCTATAACCGAGCACAACGATCGAGGAGAATCAGAAATCTCTCATGGAGCGAGATGACAACGAAGGAGAAAGTTCACTACAATAGTATGCTAGGACTGAAGGAGGTGATTATTACAGATACTCTTATAGCAAGTTGTGTTGAAAAGTTACAAAGATTGCCAAAGCAGCTGACAATTATGGTAAGGAGATTAGACATGCCATTAACAAGATGCACTAAACATATGGTGAGATTGTTGTGGGAGCTATACATTTCAGAGCTTTCTAGGATAAGTCAGTTGTGTCTGGATAGATAGAGTTAGTAGCAAGAAGAATCAATGATTGGATATGTAAACATCTTTAGGAATTCTAGCTAAAAGTTTTGTTTTTGCAAATATAGGTTAATTTTGTTAAGGTTAATTAACCTCCCCAAAATCACGTATTTTGGAGGTGGTTATTAATCATGAAGAAGTAGTTATTAACCTCTATGTCTATATAAGGACCCCTGTTGGCTTTGTAAAGGGACTTTTTGATTTTAAAAATAAGACAACACTATGCTGAAATTTTGATCTAGAAATGAATTTTGGAAAGTATGTATTCTTTTTATCTCTAAAATAGAAAAATCTCTATTATCTTTTTGGTGCAAGGAAATGAAATGAGATGTGCTTTGGGTTTCTTATTCTAAAATCAAAATTGTTATCTGCTGTAGTAGACATTCTCATGGTATTGTGTGAGTGTTTATGAATAATGAATGTGTTTGGTAATACTGGTTGCTTTCAAGCGTAGTTCTTGATCACCCTTGTTATCGTTCTTGTTTACCCAAGAAGGTTGTGAGGGCATTAGGTGCATTGGTCCTGAACAGCTTTCTCTTGATCTTTGAAGTTTAAAATTCTTTATTTGGAAACCCTTTAAAAAAATTATATTATACAAAAGAGCTGCCCCTCTAAATGTAAAGGAAGGCTACATATCAAAAGCCTATCCAACTGTTGTGAATGATTTGCCACACACTTCATTGGGCAAATTCTACTATGACAAATATGTTTACTAACACACCTCTCTGATGCCCTCGAGCTCAGAGCTCAGAATATATTTTACTCATCATATTCTGCATATACTTTCTCTAAGAAATCGTTGGTGATTTTGTTTCTGCAAATAACAGAAAGATCAAGCTGAAACAAATCATATTTCTAGCTCCAAGTTCGCATCAAATCCGTCGATAGAAATCAATCTGAAATGAAATTGAAGTAATCACCTGAACTGTAGCACCCAACAGGTTATTGATAACCGATTTCTTTACCATGCATTGAAAATCCCCATAGTCGCTCATGGCAACCATACATTTTTCCCTCGTAAGAATTGCCAAAGCCTTTGAGAGTTTTCTGGTTGAAATGGACGAGTATTTGGTGACCATGGCCTAGATTTTTCAAATTTCATCAGCAGATTTTAAAACAGGGCACTAAAATATTTATTTGTTCTTCTGTGATCAGGGTAAGATTAGGGCTAGTAGTGGAGGGAAGATGAAGGTAAACAGAACAAAAACTTCCCATCATTCCATTAGGAATCATGTTACGAATCTTCTGTAGCATCAAGAAAAGGAGGGTAAAAGCAAATTATTCTGTGGATTATAGGAAAAACACAACAGAATACAGAAATAATTTCAAAAAGAAAGCAAAACATTCTGTGTAACATACAAAGAGAAAATAGAATGATACAGAAGGAATCTCATCTGCAGAGGAATTATAGAAGAAATCTCAGGCGGTATGAATTGCTTCAACCGGATTGTTGTTAGCGATCTATATTTACAGCTTCAAACTTAGAGTTGGACCTGTCTCTTAATCTCTTGCCGACCACCGTAAGGCTGTATGAGTTGCAGGCGACAAAACAACCAGCTATTCAAGTTTCTCATCTCTACAACAGTCACACTCTCGGAAACCCTTTCTTCCCATTGATTACCTTAACAGTGCCCTCAACTATGTTTAAATCTTCTGCTGTCGAATAGTTCTATGCAGAAATTTCATGGAATTTCAGCCGAGGGTTTAAAAAGCCACCAAGCTCATTGTGGACTGCAAACTGGGCATCAGATAAATCTTCTAATGACAGCTCTGAACAAAGCTTCCTCCATGTTCCAGAGATTCTTAGAACTTTGCAGAACTTTTTAGAAACTATCATACATTATATTATTGGTATTTTTAAATTAAAAAATAAATAAAAGTTCAGGAAAATTGAAACCAGCCAATCAAAAAAGAAAATATTAGTTAAAAAATTAATTTAAAAATAAACTTGTTTTCAAACTTTGTCAAACTTTAGCAATTGGAATAAAGTATGTAAGAAAAATTTATTGAAAAAACATCGGGGAACAGTTCGCTGCCTATATATAGGCAGGGACTAACAATTTCCAGCGGAACAAGAATCCCATCAGAGACAACTTGGGTGAACTGCCCTCTGCCACAGACGCTTCTAATTTTACAGATCAGGTGTCAACAAATGTGAAATTAATTGTTAATGAGGTAAGTATAAGCGTCTTGTGAATATTTATTTGGGTTTTCCATCAATCTTCGTTGTGTAGAACGGCAAACAATAAAAATGTGTATATGAAGGATTCATTAGTTTTGTTAAATTGAATTTGGGATAAAAGGTCGACAGATTCATACTTTGATTAATTGGAAGAATAAATTGTAACATTGTTATTTCCTCTAGATTATTCTCCATCATTGAGTAACTAGTTCGAGATATAATAACAGCGAGTAGAAAAAAGGTCAATAGATTCATACTTTGACTAATTGGAAGAATATATTATAACTTTGTTATTTACTCTAGATTATTCTCCATCATTCAGTAACTATTTGGAGATATAATATCAGTGAGGTTTTTTGGTTTGATTCTTAATTATGGTCATTCAAACAGTCTTAACAAATGTATTATTAGTTGGTTGTATATATATATATATATATATATATTAATAAGGAGTGTGATATTTTAATTTTGTTGGTTGATAATTAGCTAATTTAAGTACTACTATGGAGACATTTAGACACAAGTATTGACATTTTGGCTGAATGGCTAATGGTAAAGATCATAGTAGATTCTAGGAAACACTATGAAATGACCATTTTTCTAGGAAGAGAACCTGACTACCCAGCCTTAGCGTTAAGCAAGTAGCTCGCATTAGAAAACATAACAAAAATATTGTCAGAATCTAACATGATTTAGAATCTATAGGGCATGAAATTAAGATACAAAGTATTGAATCGTTTCGAGATGAGTTCTGAAATTCTTAATATCAATTATATTTATTGTTACACAATCTTTCATTGGTCATTTTATATGATTTTTCTATCAAAAATCATTCACATAAATTTAAAAAAACCTTTCTATTAGATTGATTTCAAAATTTAAAGTTATTAATTAATTGTTTTATATCATTCAAATTTTGTAAAAATGATTTCCACATGTACAAAATTCAACCATTTATTGTGGACTCAATCTATTTTTTTTAAAACATGTTTAGATGGGTACGTGCCAAGGGGGTCTAGACAAGTCTTAAGTGAAAATGAATGGATCTATAATAACAGTTGGGGTTTGTTCTATGAGGTTTATACTCCTTTGTATTCTTAACATAATTAGCAATGGAGAATAGGAATGTAATATTGGGAATAAGAATGACTATTCCAATAGTAGCTATTTTTTGGGATGGGTATAAGCTCATTTTAGAGGCAAAATGAGAATATGTATTCCTATTCCATATTCCAATTAGCGAACCAAACAAAAAATAGAAAACGTATTCCAAATTTTCTATTCATATTCTAGCAACCAAACAGACCCTTAATTTCTTCTTATCAATACAAATCTTGATTCCATGTTTTCTAGTGATGATACAGTATGTCATAAAACACTCATGATAAATGTAAAATGAATTAAGGTTCATCATTTCATACGATATTCTAGTTTACAAATTTGAGTGTTTTATAGTGATGTCAAGTAATGACTTGTCTAAATGGATCTATCTAGATCCTTAATTATAGGTGGAGTCATTTCTGAAAGAAAAATTAACTTGTCAATACATAGAATTGAATTAAATGAAATCACTTCAATATCTATCTCAAATTCTCAATCAATCATTTCAATGTGTAGCAACGATTGAGCAAAATTTCAAGTTTCTAATCCATACGAGTCAATTCCTTGTCAATAAGTGCATTATATAATAGTTTTGGATGCTTCGAAAGGTTTGTGCTAAAGTTTTTGCCTTTAGAGGGTCATGTTTTGAGATGACAAAGCTATAAATTTAGCTATGAAATTAAAGTGGAATGCAAGATGTCATGGAAAGCTTTTAATTTCTAAAGATTAACCCATCAACATTGATTTAGAAAATAAAGTGGACCATGATTGGAATAAATTCCAAATAGTTTGAGGAAGGGCATATGAAGATTCAAATTTTGCATGACAAAGGTCTAATAATTTTGTACAAAGGGACAATATAAAAGTAAATGATCAACTGACTCCAATTCATTATTATAAAGCACACATTGAAATGCATTCATAATATATTTAGTCCAACCAACCTGTCACTAGTTACAATTCTTTTTCTCAAAACAAGCCAAGAGAATTAACCAGCTTTGGGCAAGACAAATCCATGCCAACAAAAAATGTAAGCATGTTTCTTAGATAAGTTATCATGACATGATTGAGTTTGGTACAAACCATTGCACCAAAACCCCGAGCTACTAGTGAAGGCTGCACACTAGGATCATAACATCACACCACGCTCCACAGTCTAGACTCTGGGTTGGATGTGTACCCATACGATGGGCCCTCCCTTGGCCATATGAGTGCCAGACAAACACTTTAATGAAAACATTCCCACCCACTCTGAGACTCGAACCTGGGTGGAGGCTCTAATACCACATGGTACAAACCATTGCACCAAAACCTTGAGGTGCTAGTGAAGGCTACCCACCATGATCATAATAGAGCTACCTTATACCCAACCTTAACTAAAAAGAACCCATTAGGAGATGGGCCCCAAAAGAGTTGATCAAAGGCCCTAGAAGGCACAACATCTTGGAAGAGAGAAAATAATTTGCATAAACTACGCATTGGGGATAAATAGGGTGATCATGAAAATCCTTCCAACAAACAATACCTGAATAGATCTGAACTGCAAAGACAGAGTGAACAAGCATATGTCCCCAATGTAGGACAACAATTTCCCAAATGTCACGAAAGAAATCTAGAGTAGATGACGAGGGTAGCCCATTCCAATAATCTAGTCAAAAATTACCTAGCTCACCATTATGAACCTCCAAGGATACAAAGGAAGTAACAATGTGCTTACAATTAATCATGAGGTTCCAGATGGCCAAACCGATAGAACAATCAAGGACAGTAATAATTCTAGATGGATCGAGACTATCTAAATATTTTTCTTGCATTAACCTACATTACTTGACATTTGGCTGAGAGTACATTCTCCATATTAGCTTATCACCAAAAGCCAAATTATGGCTTGTCAAATTATGAAGGCCTACACCACTTGAAGTTGGAGAAAGGGACAATTTAGAGAGAGAAATAAGAGGACTCTTTTTTTGCCTATCATGTTAGCTATCCACAAAAATTCCTGAATTAATTTATCAATTTGATGTAAGACAAACTTAGGAGCTTGTAACTTTGAAATGTAATAATTATGAATAGTTGAAAAGATTGATTTAATAAGAAGGATTTTGCCAGAAAGAGAAAGCCACCTAGTTTTTTGAGTTACCACTCTAGTCTTTATATGATCAATAACTAGGCTTATTAGACCCCATAGAAAATGGAATCCCTAGATAAGAAGATGCTCACTATCCTATCATAGACCTTAGGGGTTGTATTGAAATCATAAATCTTTGATTTCTGAGTACTAATTTTCTGCCCTAAAACAAAGATGTATAAACCTAAAACCTTTTTAATTTTCTTAGCCTCTTCAACAAGAGCCTTACCAAACAACAAGGTATCATCAACAAACAAAGAATAAGTGACCAAAAAGAATGTATCTAAAATATGGATTCCTACCCACAGCCCAGAATTATGAAAAGAAGTAATAAACTGACTCAATGCTTCAACCATGATTGTAAAGAGGAAAGTAGAAAGAGGGTCACATTGTGTGACTCCCTAAGATGAAGAGAATAAACCAACTAGGGAACCATTAATAAGGATAGAGAAATGAGCACTAGCTATATACATGATCTAATCCATTAACACCATTTCTTTGAGAAACCAAATTTGAGTAAGACTTAAATAAAAAAGGACCAATTAAGACTGTCATAAGCCTTCATCATGTCCAACTTGATGACAAAAGAACAGATGACATGTTCTTTAATAGAGTGCAAGGTTTCATGAGCAAGCAAAGTACCATCTATCATTTCCATGCTAGGTACAAAACCTCCTTGTTTAGAAGAAATAATTCTAGGGGTCAAGGGTTGGAAATACAAGTAGATTGCTTTAGTAGTAATCTTATATATGGTTTTTCAAAGAGCGATTTGTCTATAATCAGAAAAGGTCTAAGGGTCATTATTCTTAGGAATAAGAACAAGATTTGTTGCATTAAAACACTTCAACATGGTTGAATTCTTTCTAGATTCTTCAAGCATGCCCAAAAGGTCAAAACAGATCACATCCCAACACTTCTCAAAGCAAAGAGCCGTAAAACCATCAAGGCAAGGATGCATATAAAAAATATTGTTTTAACTTCTAAGAGAGTGAATGGGGCCATTAAAGCAAAATTGTCTTGGGGTGTGATGAGTTGGGGTATGGCATTAAGAAGTTCATCCATCCTAAGTGCATATGAAAATGAGATAGTAGGAGGAGGTAGAAGATTTGAAAAGAAATTAACTCCTTCAACTTGGATATTCGTATATTAGTTAGATGGAAATTTTATTTGTATCGAACCGATGCCATAGCAAAGAACTAATAATTAATTGTAGAACATATGATCTTTATTCTATGAAGATTCTAAGTGTCAAAAACTAATTAGGTTGTCCACTCTTTATAGGAGTTGATTATATATTGAAGTAGTTGAATTGTGAAAAACTCCCAATATATGATCAAAGGATGGTTCAAGTTCTAAATTATTTTATGAATTTATTTAAATCCTCCTCTGTTATTCAAAAAGCTCGTCTATAGGGCTCTCAAAAGTCAACAACAAATTGCACAAAATGGAATTGGAAGTAACACCCAATTATTATTGTAAGGCTAGAAAATGTTTGATTGTTGTAGACAAATGACTTTCCAATTGAAGTATAACTTTATTAGTGAGTTATTATATTCAAATGTTCAAAACTTATGAAGCTCATTTTCAAACAGTTGAAGCAATACAAAAATTGGAGGATCTTTTATGTTCTATTTTCATGACAGGTCACTTAGTTCGAGATCCAACAAATTGTCTTCACCATTTAGAAGAGTCACCCAATCATGTTTGCTCTAGGATCAGGGATTACCTGATATAATTTAAAGGATCTTTTATGGAACGATGTCAAAATCATTTTATCTTTGTACAATTTGTGCTTCCAAGCCATTGTATTTGATACTAGATCATAAAGAAAACAAGACAGTGGATTGGATTAATTTTGAAGTCAGGGAAAGAGGTTAGCAATTGCTAAACAAATCTTGAATGAAGAAATAAGAGGATTGAGAAGAGATCATAAAATCCAATAAGTAAGACTATGTGAAGTGACTAAACAAAAGAAAAAAGTTGAAGAGAGGAATATGGCTGAAGAAGACAAAAGGGTAATTTCTACTAGACTTGAAGATAGGATATTACATATGCAAAAGCTCACAAACGTCAAATGGACGTGATGAATCAACTAATGCTCACCAATCAAGAAGTGAATAATAAGGATGTGGAAATTGCAATCTCAAATCAAGAAGAACATACTGAAGAATGAATCAAAAACTGAGAAATAATCCATGGAAAGATTCAACAAACCAAAGGACACAATAAATTACTTTAAAGAACTTATGAAATAATCAAGCTATTCTAATGGGTCATGAAATTCATGCACTGAGAAAGGTGAATCATCTAGGAATGGAGAACTGAAGAATGAAAGGTCAAAAGGAAAACCAACATGCTATCATTGTCAAAAACTTGGTCATACTACAAATATCTATCGAAACAAACATGATATGAAAACTTCTAAACCTTAGTTTATTGGTTACTATTTTTACTACAAGAAACAAGGACATCAGATACAAGAGTGTAGGTCAAGACTAAGGAATACATCTACTACACCTAAATTTAAAGGATACTTCTATAACTATAAAAAATATGGGCATAGAGCATATGATGCAGATCACAAAAAAACCCCACTTGACAAATTAAAAAAGGAATTATGCACCTAATAGTGCATGATCTAAATATCATAATTTTAGACATCAAAGAAAGAATTGAAGGACTCAAGTATAGTCAAAAAAATAAACAAAGGACAAAGGAAAAGGCAAAGTGGACATTGAGAAAATTAGGAATGAAATGAACTAGAAATGGAAAAAAGAAAATAGAAGATGGAAATCATGGAGCAAATGGAGCTGAGGTCACCCAATCCAATGGAGAAGGTGATCATTGTTAGGATTAAATAAGGACATAAATAATAATTACAGGCAAATATAACCAATATCAAAAAAAAAAAAAATCTCACAGAAGAGAACAAAAGACACCAAGATTTAACGTGGTTCACCTAATCCTTGGGCTACATCCACCAAAAAGTGAGTCCAATATTATTAAGATATAGTGATTACAACATGATTGCAATCTATAATCCCTTATAGCTCAATACTGTTACAAGAAGGAATTTTGCATCACACATTATGAAAATCCCTAACTCGAAGCATTTTTATACAAGTACATCCCTTATCAGTTCCCACAATCTAACAATCGTACCATCTCAAACTAAGAAAGAGAGATATGTATGGAACTATATACTTAATTGATATATTATATATCAGTTCCTTACATAAAAATGTGTCAAAAGCTCATAACTACATTGTAAGAGGCATACAAACAAATTTGTGAAAGGTTGCTGAGTGTCAGTAAAATTGTCAATGTTGACTGAGCATAACAACATAGACCAAGCACTTCAAAATTGAAATAGTAGAGACCAAATGAAATGGTAAAGATTGAATGATATGGAATAGACTGAGTTGTAATGTAAAGAGCTAGTTAAAAAGACATCAGTATTATCTAACATAGTTGGCTTCCACTCATCTAAGTACATAACATTAATGGAGACCCCAATCGATCAAAAAGAAGGTATGTAATGCAGTTCAAAGACATTATTTCATACCTTGCTTCAAAATGTAAGAGCACAGAGCGATTTGGTGATCTTAGCAACAAGGAAAGATTTTGAGAGTGATTTAGTCAAAGAAGCTTAAACGAGTAAAGATATGAACTGTGCTAAGTATCTAGAGAAGAAAGAAATTCAAACCCTATGTACAATCATGGAAGATTCATCAACTACATGAATGAGTCAAGAGGTTAGTAAAACTCAACTGGTGAAGAGTGATGCTTGTCTTCTATCTAAGTTTCATGCTATTTGAGAGATTGTTATGAAAGGAGACTCAATGGGTGTGCTATCTTCGATACCACAAAAATTCATTATGATCCATGATGTTAGAAGCCGTTATATGTGAAAAATTGGAGAAGTAGGAGAATGTGAAATCAGAGAAGCTTATGAGAAGTTGTGTAATGAAGGAATTTTGATGGACAAATTTCAAATTGTTGAGAGGAAAAGGTTAACTTGTGCCCTAGAATTCTTGAGAAATTTTAAAATTGAGTGGATTAAAGTTATTTTGAGCATAATTTATGACATGAAATATTGGTTACTAAATGGACCAGTGGAGATCATGAAGAAAATGATACATAGGGTTACACGTTATCGAACCCCAGACAAGAAGAAAACCATGTGATGCTTGAGCCATGAAGAAGTAGAGGCAAACACAAGAGCTAAGTGGAATGGATGTAGTCTATCCAATACAAACATTTCTAATCCACTAATTGAATTTTTAGTGAGATTTATTTCTCAAAAATTCTATCAATCGAGAAGATTGAACAATGTACCTTTTATGGCTATGGATCAAGCATGGAATATTGTTATGAAAAATCATGAGTATGATCATGATGAGCTATAAAAGTTACAACTTGCAAAGAATCTGTCATCAATAAGAAAAGTGAAGAATTCAATGTGTAAGTTTAGATCCCTCATTTTTTGTATTTTTTTTTACATCCAGAAGTATTTTCCTTGTATTGGACATGTTGTATGGGAGAAAGAAAAACTAGTAAAAAGACAATTCAATGAGTATATTACTCAATTGGGAGAAAATTTTGAGAATGTAATGAAGTAATGAATTCTTACTTTGATGAATTTAAGGAAAGGATGGAAAGGAGAATGAGGATTCCTAAAGAATTGGTCACAAAATATTATAGTGACATATGTTTTCTTGCTGATATGGATAATACTTTTGTACAAGAAATTAAGCCAAGGAAAGCTTGGTTACAAAGTTTTGAATGTGAAATAAATAGTGATGTTGTAAGTGCAAACATTGATGCACTACTGAAAGAAGAGATAGATGTTGAGGTTGAACCTTTTGGTAGATATGAGGAAGCCAAAGCAAGAATAACTATGAACACCAAGATAGCTTCAAAGGAGAAGAAAAGGAAGAAGATGATTGAAGACCTAGGAGCTAAGATGGGCACCTTAGGCAAGGGAAAAGAACACTAGTAAATTTGAACTCATTTTTTGATGAATTTTGGTCAAAATTTTGACCAAGCAGTTTGTGGCAATTTTTCTCGTCAAAATTTCAACCAACATACAAATTGGTCAAAATTTTGACCAATACATTTGTCAAAATTTTGACCAATACATTTGTCAAAATTTTTTTATTTTTGGTAGCTCTGATTTGTCATTGATGGTCAAAATTTCCACCAATGTTTGGTCAAATTTTTTTAGAATTAGTGAAAATTTCAACCAATTCTTGGTAGAAAACTATCAAGAATTGGTCAAAATTTCCATCAATGTTTGGTCAAAAAAAAAAAAAATGTTGAAAATTTTGGCCAATTCTTGGTAGAAAAAATCAAGAATTGGTCGAAATTTCCACCAATGTTTGGTCAATTTTTTTTAATAATTGGTGAAAATTTTGATCAATCCTTGGTAGAAAACTATCAAGAATTGGTCAAAATTTCACCAATGTTTGGTCAATTTTTTAATTTATTTTTTATGTTGTATCAAGCAATTATTTCTTATCCAAGCCATTTAATTTGTAACCTTTTAAATCTCTACAAAGATAAAGTTGGAGTAGGAAAATTTTTCTTTTCAAAGGTGTCCTCTAATTGTAAAGCATCCATTCCATTATCTATTCAACAAACAAGACATATCTAGTTCAACAAGATAATGGAATGGATGCTTTACAATTAGAGGTCACCTTTGAGAAGAGAAATTCTCCTTCTCCAACTTTATCTTTGGAGAGATTTAAAAGGTTGCAAATTAAATGACTTGGATAAGAAACAATTGCTTGATACAACATGGAACAAATAGGCATCTATGCATAGGACACCATCAATTATGTGAGTGATGGAAATGTAATCAAATTTTTTGGGGTCAAAGCCAACAATTAATATAAGGTTTCTAATCTCCATGAGGTTGACATTGTGGTTGTAAGGGATATGGAGAGGGAACTTCTTCATTGTCCACTTCATCATTGATTAACTTGTACCAAAAACCAATAGTCTTCATCTTTGTTGTGGGCTCTTATCCCCTATGTGAGTATTGATGTAGAAGTCAAAGTGGAAAAAAAAATGAAAGCATGTTGAATAAGGTTTCTAATCTCAACTTGGTCAACATTGTCACAATAAGATCATCACATAAACAAGATAAACAATAATTAGAGACTGGATCCAAAGGCCAGAGTCAAGAAGTTATTATAGAAAATGTTGTTCAACAATGGCAACAAAAAAGAAATAAAACACAGAATTATTGCAACTGTAGATATGGTGTCCACAATTGATAGTTATAGACTTTGATGCTCCAAGGTTTGATGATTGAGTGTATCTACTAGAGGATAATTTAGTACATACAAGACCATAGATAAAATAAAATTTATCCCTGCATCTTTTATGATGTCAAATAAGAGTCTTGGATGCATTGCAATGTGGATAATTACATTGGCTTTCATGGCATGTAGTCATGTGTGCTCATAGCTTGTATTTGAAAGCACATGCACCATTTCGACATTCACATTTTGGAGTTGAACATTTACTAGAGTGATAAAAAAAAAGAGTAGAAAAAGTTGTCTTCCAATTAATTGCCTTCTCATTTCTACATTGCTTATAGTTGGCTGTAATGTAGGCTCATTTTGAAGTACACCTCTCCTTTCCTTGACTAATTTTTTCTTTTGTTCACTGCATTATGTTTTTTTAGGTTGCAATCCTAGAATGTGTATCAAGTTCATTGATACTAATCTTGAAGAGTCCCCATCAAAATTTGTTGCTACCTGAATTCTACATGATTCAGGACCATGAATTTTTTTGGAATGCATAAGATCAACTACATTCATTGTGTCACTAGTTGTGTTCACCTATTTATCTTGGAAGAGAAAAAAGAACCAAAGATGATCATTAGGAAATAGATAAATGAACTTCCAAGTAGTAGGTATGTGTGATACTATGTGCTAATCCTAATTGGGTGAAATGAATATGCTCGTATATAATCAATGCAATCAAATATAGGAAGCATCAAGCTATGTGCACAATGCTTTAATCTTCTACAATGTTAATATAGTGATATTATTTATTTTTTAAAATTAGATAGGAGGATCATCAACCCTTCAATGCATGAGCAATTTAAAGCTCAGGGTAAAAGAGAAAATTCTACTTAACAAATTATATAGAAGCAAAGTATGATCAGTAATGAGCATCTCAAACTAGATGCTATTGTGTAAAGAAAATTGTGTTTTAATTTCACAGACATAGATTCCTAAAGAGATGTCAGGATCACATCACGTGTGGTACTACTTACTTTGCAAGGAAAGTTTCTAGTAAGAAATAGGTAGAACAATAAGATAGGTTCAACCTTGAAACCTATTCCAGGAGCAAAAAATGAAAAAACGTAACACATAAAATAACACAACATAGATTTATCCTTGATCAACTAAAATTAGTTAAGTTGTCAGCTCCATATTGGATATAAGTGTAAGAATAATGATAGGAATAATTAACAAAAGTAATAGAATAGATTGTATTTATAGATTCCATAGGAACCCATGTAAGAAACACATTTTTAAAAAGAACTAGTCAAATAGTTTAGACTAAATAAACAAGAAACTTCGTGTATAGCTAACAAAACATACTAGTGAATAAAAAAGACAGTTTCTTAGCAAGAACAATATCTCAGTCACCTTCTAGGGAAATCATTCTTGAGTTACTGACACTTCTAATTATGAATATTTTGTCAATTTACTTATTTTGAAAATAGAGAAAAGGTCAACAAAAAGAAATGGTTATTAAATATGCTTGAAAGGTACCATCTACAACAGCATGAGAACATAAGAAATAGTAATTGTCAATTCAACATTGTTGTAGAAACCTGATTAAATCCCCTTAGAGCATGTTAGATACCCAACAAAAGCCTTACATTGAGATCTTTCTCAAATTGTTATCACTATGTCATCATTGGACTAACTACCTTTGGAATGTGCTCATTTTGGATAATAATAGGATAATTTTTATAAAATTATTATATTTTTCCACATGGGATAGCAGGAAACGGTAATTGAGTTGAAACAGATCTATACAACTGTGCTTTAACATAATGTACTAGCCAAGTTTTCTATAAGAAAAACACATCTATCAATAAACAAATAACCATGCACTAGAAATGTCATACTAATATAAATGGTGTAACTAATGTGCACATTTCTTAACTTTCTCCTTGAACATCATATATTAATTTCTATTTTATATATCATTTCTAACACCATAATTTCATATAGGTAACAGAATGCAAAGCAAGAGCATTGACCACAACATTTCAATTATGTTAGTGTAGAACTAGCCAAAGTCAAGTGACTAGAACTTGAGAAAGATTCAACGAGTCAAGATGTAACCAACTTATCCCTTAAAAAATTTGGATAATGGAGAAAATTTGGATTCCACAAGACCATCACCAAATTTTTTTATAAGAATCAAGATCATCACCATATGATATTTGATCAATTACGTATCCTTATATATAACTCAAATTATCATTTGTGATAAGATTTTAGTGGCTTATCAACAATTTTGTTGATAAGATATTAAATTCATGATGGAAAAAATGATATATAAGAGATTAATATCTATTGTAAAACAAGATACATAACATATAAAATAACAATGAGAGCAAGGATTACATATCATATCAAAATATACAGGCAAATATCAAGCTAATGTCCAATATAATAATATTTTTATCCACAAACTATTCACTTAAGGATACCATCAAATCATGATAGAATGATAAGGACCCCAATCAAATGCAATGCTTAGCAATATCATAATCAAATCGACCTATACAATAAAAGAATCACTATGAATATATAAACCTATCAATATACCTGATACACTGCTATATGTAACATTGTTAAGTGTCAAACATCAGTGACCTGTCACACATATCTACCAATATCTATATTGGATTAGTATAAGAATGAAGTAAACTAGGTTTGCAAGTATATGCCAACTAAATGTCACTGTAAGAGATAAGTCAATTATATATGCCAACCATGATCACTGGCAATCAAGTTGCAAGGTCACTGTGATATCAATCAAAGTTCATGCCAATCAATCAAATATACCTATAGATACCATCATTGTGCATGTATCAAACCAAGTGCACATGTCCCAACTAGTCTACCTATGATGCAGAAAAGTAGGGTGGTAGTATACAAAAACACAATGAGAATTGTAAACCTCAGGGGTTTGGGCACTAAGACTTATTCAACAATCCTAAATACTTCAAGAAATTGACTTAACAAGGCTTCCCCATGATACTGAATAGGTTATATTTGGTTTCCAAAGATATCACTAGCTTGGATTCTGAGACACTCACTCAATTCCCATACTTCATATTATCAAGGTTCTCCCAAATTGGTCACATAGGCCTATTATCCTACCTAATAGCCTTGCAAAAAATTTAGAATGCCAATAAGTTGGTCTTTTCTCAAAGCACTTTACAATCTAAGGTCATCCATGAATACCTTTTCCAAAATATGATCACATATCAAAAACTTTTTTTTGACTATTTTGGACCAATGTTCCTATCTAAGACTGATGCTCTATTTTGGCTATATGAAAATGATTTATTTAACAAGGGAAGTATCAACCAATGATATCCTATTGACCTCTAATACTAGACAGTGTAATTTGGTGTCCACAAATGCTCAAATCTCAAAGGAATTAGATCCTCGTGCCCTGCAACTACAAGACCCCCAAACTTGTCCCCAAACACTTGTAAACTAGGGCTTTCTCAACCACCCAATTCTACACCCCATGAATCCAAATTAGTGGATGATTCACCATCTCACAAATATTAAACAATGTTCCATATCATAAAACATATCCTTTGTTTGGCTAGATTAGCCACTATTGTACTTTAACACTCCATCTCATTGTAATTTTCCATTGTTCTGACTGTGTTTGCCTTCTCTCCACTCAACACTACATATACAATATCAATTATTCTATAATAAAGGTTATAAATTGTCATTCCATGAATATTTGGCCAGAACATTCATGGAATGATCCACATTGTTCCTAACTCTACTACAACCACAAATTGAAATGTAGACTAACTCATGTAACTACAACTGGTGCGGCAATAACTTTAATACAATGTGAAAACCATTAACTGACAATATAAATGGTTAAGAAACCCCTAGGAATGCATTTGTAAATCCAAATCAGTCAAATTGGAAAAATAGCAAGGAGTTAGGTAGCGAGTAACAAAGATGTTTCTTTTTATTACTTTGTTTTCCAATACACTACCCCAATTTTCTCTACTATCCCCTGTACAAAGATTTCATATATACAACTCCCTAGAATAACCATTCCAACCAACTATCATCATTGAGAAGGAAGGTTAAATTTTAAACAAGGCAAACTAACATTTTCCCTCCATTTCCTAAACCAGTCGTTACCCTTCAAATATTTGAATTTTTAAATTAACAAAAGGCTTTATTTTGGTACTTAACCTTTTGCCTAATATCTAGACCTATCCCATGCCCCTTCTATACTTCTTGAAACATTATTGAAGCTTGGACACTTTAGTCCATTACAATCAAGTATTTTGTCCATAAGAGGACATTACACAATAAAAGTAGTCCTTTGAGGACATTACAATATGATTGAAGAATTACACTATTTTAGTATCATTATAGGTTTTAAACCCTTCCAATTGCTTTGAAAACCCTATTTATACATTACATCCTTTTGGTTTGTTTTGAGGGTCTTTGGGGTCTCTATAATCTTCAACTTTGGCTTGGTTGTGTGTGGTGCTCCTACAAAAACCTGTCCAATGATTTGTGACTTAACATCAAGGGTAAGAGGTTAATGTGCACACCATTTGTCTTGTGTCATATTTCCTAGTAAAAGGCTTCAGATATAGTATAATAAATTTTCCAACAAAGGATAAGGGCTCAGTGATCGTACAGGCTACCCAACCTTCTCTAAATCTATGAAGATTATTTCTACCATTCACCTCCAAGCCAAGAAGGCATTGGAGATATAAGAGAGAAAATTGAAGTAATTTGTAAGCATATGAAACTTCAAAAAGTTTTCCCTCAAATGCCTTTTAATTTGAATTCATGTCTAGTACTTTCTAGGTTCTTCAAGCTAGTTGTGAGCACCTAGAGATCATAGCATTAGATCTGTTGAGAAATCAAACTATAGAAATGTTCAAATGGACCAAATCTCAAGCGAATTTCATCAAGTTTCCCATGGAGTTTATGCCTAGTATGTTTCATATTCATCATGTTAACCATGAGCATGTAGAATTGGCACTAAATCCATTAAAAGCCCAACAAGTGATTCTTGAAATCTGCAATTGGCTTTAGGTATGATCTTTCTTGTTGTGTGATGATCTAGTTATGGTCCCTTAATAACTACTATAGTAATTTTCACTGTAATTGTAGTGACAAAATTATTTTTGTTTGAACTTAATAAAAGAGGACACACACACTACCAAAGACATAAACATGTCAATTTTTGCACAGTGGGAAAGTGTGGTTTAACCTATGAGTGCTTTTCAAGCAGAATCAATAGAACTTGTGTCTATTCACCTGGATTGGGACTATGCCAGTCTAAGTGAGACTCAAAAAATATCAATTATATGGTTATATCCAATGCTCCATAGGGATGCATCCCTGGAGATCTAGTTGATGTTCTCAAGATCCTGGAGGCTTTGGGGCTTGGGGACTTAGAGAGGATGACCTCCTTTCCAAGACTAGATAGTCTACTCCATTTGGTGCATATAAATGAAATGGTATAACATTTCAAGGAGAAAAAATGCTAAAACCCCAAAAAAACTACAACTGGAGATTATTATTGCAAATGCAATGTATTACGTTAATTTAGTTGAATTTAATATTCTTAAGTTATTTTATAGTTTAATAATCATCCACTTTCATCCCCAATAATTGAGAATTTCTTTTCTCTCTGTGAAACCTCAACTGCATGTCTTGGCCTAGGAATCTTGGAGTAGCACTAGTTTATCTGAACCAGAGTCAAGACACTAGACGAACTAAAGGAGATGTAAAAACAATTTTGGGCAAGATTGCATATAATAGTAAATGATAGCTCATTAGATCCTTCTTGATATTATACCACATATAGTGATACAAACTATAATTTTTAATTTTCTTTTCCCTTTATGAATGCTTTAATATATACTTTTTATGTTGTTTCCTTCTTTGCTTTTGTTTTAGTGGCAATATGTATTGTCATTGCCTCATTGGCATGATTATTAATAACTAAAATTTGGCCAACAAGGGTTGGCTATTTTTGCAAGCATCACACTCACAAATATATTAGCTCTGTCATCATCGATTGTTATTGAGTCGTAAAATAGTTAAATTTGTTGAACATTTTATTTATTTTAGACATTTCAAATTTTCATGCTAATATTAATATCAAATTGCTTGATATAAAAAATGTCCTTCCTTGTAATGACCCCTTTTGGTCATTCCCTAATTTACCTCTTTTTATTTGTATGCTTTTCAATCTTTCCCTCTTATGCCCTCTTACTAACATCTGCATTTAATATTTATATTTTTTAATTCTAAGAGTTATGTCTTTTCAATATAATAATTGTATTATATTAATAATAGTATAATAAAATTAATTAATTATTTATATTTATATTTATATTATAATATATAGCAATTTAATAATATATCAACTATATTATTAAATTATAATACTTTATTAATATAGTATGTTACTACATATCTTAATCATAATTATATTAGATTATTATTATTATTATATGATATGTATGTTATTATTATATGATTATAATGTAATATTACTTTATAAAATATTATTATGTTAATATCATTATTAATATCACTTTATATAAAATATTTATTTATTATTTAAATTACATACTAAATGGGGATATCATAGTCCTTCCCTCTTGAATTTGCTTGTCCTCAAGCGATTGATTTGATCCTCATAGTCCAAATTCATTCTCTTTCCTAAATATGTGTTAGACACTTGCAAAGTAAACATGTTAATACATAATAGCATGTACAAGAACATATGAATGAAGACACAAAGTAAAGACAATTAATCCATGAAGACACAAAGAAAACATGAGGTAGTCACACGAATGCATGAAGACACGAAGAAGACATGAAGCAAACACATTGATGCATGAAGATACGATGTAGACACATAGTATACATGTTAAAACCTTGCTTACAAATTAAAATAAGCAAAAGTAAGAAAAAATTTTACCACCTTGATTGTGAATGTTGTGCTCGTTTCCTCTATCTCAAAATAAAAAGTTAGATTGGAAATGCATAATTTCTATAGATAGTACTATAATAGGGTGTATCATTCCATAATGGATGGAAGATTTATTGCAGCTCTGAGTTTGGACACGCTTAGCTTGGGGCTCCCTCAGATTTTTAATCCATGTTGGGATTCTCACACCCCAATGCGATCGATTTACTCATCCCCCTATGCACACTCCCTACCCACTAGGAACATACTTAATTTTTGACGTGGATGGAAGATTTACTATGGCTCTAAGTTTGGACACACTTAGCTTGGGGTTCCCTCAGATCTTTTAATCCATATTGGAATTTTTGTGCCCCAATGCGATCGATTTACTCCTCCCCCTATGCACACTCCCTACCCACTACGAACATGCTCAACTTGGGGCTCCCTCAAATTTTTAACCCATATTGAGATTCTTGCGCCCCAATGCAACTGATTTACTCCTTACCCTATGCACACTCATTATCCAACTCCAGGGATAACACAATAGTTCTTATGTATTCAACCATGATTACCAATAGTATTATCCACACATCTTTACTCAATATAATTTAACATAAAAATTAGATCCTTCAAAAATGTATACTTTGACATATATAATAGACCTTCTATTTACATATTTCAATCTATGTCCCTCAAACATATTATTTCATTATCAAATATTTAACTTTGATAAAAGATTTCCTTTTCAAATAGTAACTCATATTTAGTAATCTAACCCTTTACCAATATTTAATTTATATACAATTGATTCTAACCAATTCCCATTCTAGAAATAAAGAGATGAGTAAATACTCACCTTCACAATTCTCTTATTCTAGTCCTTCAACACATCCTTCTCCTATCAAATTGACTATCTTCATCCAAAATATTCTTCTTATCAAGATAGTCAAATGATGTTGGGATATTAATCTAGTCTATATTCATCATCTTCAATTCTTCTAAACTTCATTTATCTTAATGTTGAATTAAAATAAACTATATCCCAATTTTCCTCTTGATGAATAAGCTATCATTCACCATAGAAAGGGAGAGCCATTTTAATTTTATTTTCCTAGCTTGAATAATCATACCCGATCCCTTGAGAGAAATCTTCATCCTCTCAAACTATTACTTGTAATCAAGACATCTTTACTTTATTTGTTGACTATTGTTCACATATTTATTTCATGCCTCCAGTGCTTTATGATTTTGGACATTAGATTCACATGAACAATATCTATGATAGGTGATATTCATATTCTTCAACAACAATATACTATTTTTTTGAGTTTTCCTTTATTGGCTCACTTAAGAGTTATGCAATTTAATACCTTCAATTCCAATACCATAATTGTCCCTATTTTTTATGCCTACCTTCAAGTCAGACCCATTTCATTTACCTCTAACCATAATCTATGACTGATTGGATTGTGATTAGGGGTTATCATATTACATGTCACACGGTTGGCATTATTTCAGATTTTTGAACTCGTCTGACATTTCTATGTATCTTGTAGGGTCTTTCCTTACGACTCAAGTTCAATGAATAGCAAATAACTATATCTTCTCATTCCTCAAGGCTCTCTATTTGTGGCTGATACATTATTTGATTCTCAAATGAGAAGGATAAATTCTCTTTTACCATTTTTTGTAAGACGATGGGCTAGTGTAAGCATCATAATTCGGCAATGCTTGTAGCTTTCAATTTATCCCTTGTATTCTCCAATAATTATGCAACGATCCCATAGCTCTGTAGCTTCTTGTGACTTTCTTTCTTATCGCTGACTAGTCCAAAACAATTATCAATTCTTATACAATTGTTGGTGCTATTCATCATCCTAATGTTGATATGTAATCCCATTTTATGACTGCACTTCATCATTATAAGTCAACTCTAATAGCCTACATTCTTCTAAACTTTTACAAATTGATTAATATATCAAAATTATAATGTAGATCATTCACTTCGTGCATTTAACTTTCTCTTCACTTCAATGTCAAAATAGTGACCTATGCTTTTCCTACTCAGTGCTAATTGTGAATTGACTTCATACACTGCTTTAATTCTTTCTTCATGTCAGGGACTATTCTGATGTTAATGGTATATGTTTTATCGCTAAAGTTTTAATTGTATGGATGTAGACTATGCTTGCATAGGACCATTTTCTCCTATCTGTATCTGCCTTGAAACTATTCACAGGATTTATTATTTTGTCTTGCCTGCAACAAGGTTTGGACCAATATATATTATTCTTTCTTCCTCCTTTGGGTATTTATGCTCTACGAATATTGTACCTAATTTGCAATCATTTACTTTGATGGAATTTATTGTGGTGGTTTTCTTGCCCCTAGAGCCAAATTCCCACCTACCACCTAGCAGACTCCAGAAAAGACATAAAACATAACTACAGTGGGTAAGATTTTTGAAATTTGAAAAGAGGGGGAAATATATGACAAAAGGAATGTCTCAAGTTCATTCATTAAGATTCAGTGTGTATGTGTTTAGAAAAACAAAAAAGAAGAGAGTTTAGAGTTTAGCAGAGTAGAGCAGAGAAGGAAGAAGAAGAAAGTGATCAGCAAATCCAATCTCTCTAGTTTCACGTGTTTCCCTTGTTCACTCTAGAAGTTTGTTGTTGTTGAGTTCATCCTGTTGAAGTAGTGATTGCTCCAAGCACCATTGTATGCAGCCATTAGAGTTGCAAGCTTAAAGTTTTCAAGTTTGAAGTTTTATCAGTTTAGGCTTATTTTAGGGTTTTTTGGTTGAAGCTGAATGCTCCCAGATTTGTAATATTTATAATCCAAGTTGAATAGAAAGCAAGCAGGCATACTTGAATCCATTGTCTTTCTTCTATTTATTGCATTTGACAAGTTTTTTTGAAAAACTTTATACTTTGCCTCTCTGGTTAAAATGGAAAAAATATTAAGTATATGAAATAGAACACTCAGCATCCTCTTCTATTGTGTATCACTTTCTAGTGATTTTCGAGTATTACCTTTGAGTGTTGAGCTTACTTGGCTTCCTCTTGTGCTGAGCTAACTCAACACCTACTGCTTGTCACTTGACACCTTCTCATGCCAAGAAACCTATCACTTGACACCTTCACGTGTTGAGAAAATTGCCTCTTGGCACCTTCACGTGCCAACCAAATCTGGCACTCAACACCTTAATGTGCCGAGCAAAATTTTTAGATTTATGAGTTTTAAATTTAAATTTATATTTATCACATAGTATCAAAGCTTTAAGGCTCCACATCCATAGTGAGTTACGACATTTATTTTCTTGGGATATTTGACATGGTAGTAGATACATGAAAGATATGGTAGCAACCACCACCATTCAATAGAAAAAATTATGATACATGGGAAAAGAAGATGAAGACCATTATGGTTGTAAATGATTTATGGGAGTTTTTTATAAATGGGTTTAATGATGTGACAGACCTAGTTCAGTATGCTTCTCTTGCCAATAATCAAAAGACTCAGTTGAAAGAGTCAAGGAGGAAAGATGCAAAGGCATTAAGTTTTATTGAAGCAGCAATGACATAAACTATATTCCCAAAGATTGCAGTAGCAAATTAAGAAAAATAAGCATGGAACATCCTTGACATGAACTTCAAGGGGACTGATAAAGTTTGTATAGTAAAACAAAAAAATATATGGAGGGATTTTGAGAACCTTCAGATGAAGGAAAATGAATCAGTTGCAGACTTCAGTTCAAGGACCTCTAATGTGATTAATCAACTGAAGTCAAATGGAGAAGACTATCAAGAGTAGAGGATAGTGGAAAAGATATTGAGGAGTTTACCTCATAAATATGACAATTTGGTCATGACCATAGAAGAGGCAAAAGACCTCACTGTTTTGATAATGGATGAGTTGATGGGTACTCTTCAAACCCATGAGCATAGGATCAACAGATCTACATCTTCTTCTTTCCAAGAGCAAGCATTCAAGACTCAACCAAATTCAAGAGGAAGGGGGAGAGGAAGAAATGGCTCAGGCAGAAACTCCAGAGGCAAAGGCCGATGTAATGGAGGACAAAGAAATGCTACAACAAAAAGCTCAGGAAGAGCAGATGGAGCAAGTAGCTCACAAAATACTTCAAGAGGATGTAAGAAAAAGTACAACTCAAATAGGAGTAATGTAGAATGCTACTACTGTCATAAATATGGGCATTATGCAAGTAAATGCTGGAAGAAGCAAAATGGTCAGTCAAGATAAGCAAATGTGGCTGATGTGAACATGGGAAGTGGAAACAATGCCACTACCTTCATCATGTGTAATGTTGGTGAAGAAAGAAGCCCTAAGGTTTGCTACCTTGATAGTGGATGTAGCAACCACATGAGTGGTAATGAAACCTTTTTTTCATTCATTGACAAGAGTTTCAAATCTGAAATTAAAATTGGTAACAATGGAACCCTACCAGTTGTGGGCAAAGGATCTATTATGGTCCGCACCAAAAAAGGTGAGAAGAAGAAAATACAAAATGTGTGTTCCTCCCCTGGTATGAAACACAATTTGATGAGCATTGGTCAGCTCATTCAAAATGGATACAAAGTGCTGATGGAGAATGATAAGTGTTGTATTCAAGAAAAATATGGGAGCAAGAGTTTACTTGCAGCAATTCAAATGACAAAGAACAGAATGTTTCCCTTGAAGATAGAGACATGTCTCTCATCTCAAGTTAGTGTGCCACCTCCCACACAATCAGCTCTAAGGAGTGTGATTGAAGACCCCTCACGGCTATGGCAGCTTAGATATGGTCATCTTGTCTATATTGGTTTAAATTTTTTGTCAAATAAAAGAATAGTAAAAGGTTTTCCACGTATGGAAAATTCATGTGACAAGTGTGAGGCTTGTATTTTGGGTAAGCAACATAGGCTTCCCTTTAATTCTGGAAATTCTAGGATGTTTAGATATCCATTAGAGTTAGTGCATACTAACCTAGTTGGTCCTATGCAAGATACTTCCATTGGGGGGAGTACTTATTTCATGACATTTATTGATGATTTTAGTCATAGGACATGGGTTTATTTTTTGAAATCTAAATCTAAAGAATTTGATAAGTTTCTAGAATTTAAAGCCCAGTCTAAAAGAGAATGTGGACATTATATCAAGGTCCTAAGATCAGATAGAGGAGGGGAGCATACCTCCAATTCTTTTGTAAATTTTTGCAGGAAACATGGCATAAAGAAAGAGCTCACAGCCAGCTACACACCATAGCAAAATGGAGGGGCTGAAAGAAAAAATAGGACCATTGTTGAAATGGCAAGGAGCATGATGAAAGAGAAAGGTCTCCCAACTAATTTTTGGTGAGAAGCTATGGCAACAACAGTTTACCTAATTAATAGGTTTCCTACAAAGGTAGTCCCTGATAGAATTCCAATGGAAGCATGGTCAAGAGGAAGATGGACAGTTGAACACCTAAGGGTGTTTGGATGTGTAGCATATGCAGATGTGCCTAAAGAGAAAAGGAAAAAATTGGATGACAAAGGTGTAAAGTGCATCTTCACAGGGTACAACTCATAATCAAAGGCACACAGATTGTATGACCCATTGAACAATAAGATGACTCTTTCAAGAGATGTGGAATTTCTTGAAAATCAGTCTTGGTATGGTCCAACTGACGAGTCACCGAGCACTTCAAGTAAAGTGTTGATTATGAGTGAAGAAGATATTGATGAACAAAAAGAAGGAGAAAATAGAAGAAAAGGCAAGCAACCTAAGTCATTGCCAAGCTCTTCTAGGCATGACCGAGTGTCAATGTCGAGCACCAGTGAAGACCAAACTAGTCAGCAAAGCAGTAATAGTGAAGATTTTGATCCCACACTCTCCTCCCTATTACCAAGAAAGACCAAGAGTCTTTGGGAGATATACCAAGATGAAAGGTATGAATATTATGATGAAAGTGTTAATTTTGCATTATTTTCTCATAGTGATCCAATATATTTTGAAGAAGCTATTAAGGAGAAGAAATGGTGTAAGGCCATGGATGAGGAAATAGATGTTATAGAAAGAAATGAGACATGGGAGCTAATTGAATTGCCTCCCAAGAAGCAAGTGATTGGAGTGAAATGGGTCTACAAGACCAAATGCAATGTTGAAGGCAAGTGATAGGCATAAGGCAAGGCTGGTAGTCAAGGGCTACAAATAGCAGTATGGTAGAGATTATGATGAGACATATGCCCCGATTGCAAGAATGGAAATCATATATGCTGTCATAGCAATTGCAACTTAGCACAAATGGAAGGTATTTCAAATGGATGTGAAGTCCACCTTCCTAAATGGTATATTGAAAGAAGAAGTATATGTGGAGCAGCCACCTGGTTATGAAGTTGTAGGTAAAGAGAACAAAGTATATAGATTGAAAAGAGCTCTTTATGGGCTCAAGCAAGCTCCAAGGGCATGGTACAATAGGATTGACTCATATTTGATGAGCAATGACTTTAGCAAAAGAAATTGTGAGTCTACTCTCTATATCAAGGTAGAAAATGAAAATGTGTTGATTGTTGTCTTGTATGTAGATGATTTGATTTTTACTAAAAATCACAAAGCTCTAACTGGCGAGTTCAAAGAGGCCATGAAAAATAAATTTGAAATGACAGACCTAGGTCTCTTGAAATAATTTCTAGGCATAGAAGTAAAACAAATGCATGATGACATCTTCATCTCTTAAGAAAAGTATGCAGGGTAGATCTTGGAGAGATTTAAAATGTAGAATAGTAAACCAGCCCCCACACCAACAACAATAGGTCTGAAGTTGTGGAAAGAAGACTCTAGCAAGAGAGTGGATCCAACACTATACAAGAGTATGGTTGGGAGTTTAATGTATTTGATTGCAACTCGGCCAGACCTAATGCATGTAGAAGTTTGATTTCTAGATTTATGGAAACACCAAAGGATTCCCATTGGCAAGCAAGAAAGAGGATCCTAAGGTATGTGAAAGGTACCAAGGGATTCAAAATTTGTATACTACAAACAATGATTTGAAGTTGGTTGGTTACATAGATAGTGATTGGGCTAGAAGTATAGATGATAGGAAGAGCACTTTTGGATACATGTTCCATATGAGATCGGATGCAATTTCATGGGCATCCAAGCTATTGCTGCTCAATCAACAGTAGAGGTTGAATACATAGCAGAAAATGTAGTAGCATGTCAAGAAATTTGGCTAAGGAGGATCTTGAAAGATTTGAATGAAAGGAAAGAGAATGGAACCAAAATTTATTGTGACAACATCTCATCAATTGTCTTCCATGGGAGAAGCAAACACATATAGATCAAAAATCACTTCATTAGAGAGTTGGTGGAGAATGGGGATATCAAGATGGAATTTTGTAGGTCTGAGCAACAACTAGCAGACATATTTACAAATCCATTAGGCATTGAAAATTTTGTACACCTAAGAGTGTTTCTTGGTGTAGTTGATGTGGATTAGTAGTGATCCTTGTTTTTTTGGCTCGGGACAAAGGGGGAGTGTTGAAATTTATTGCGGTGGTTGTCTTGCCCCTGGAGCCAAATGCCCACCTACCACCTAATAGACTCTAGAACAAACATAAAACATAACTACGGTGTGTGAGATTTTTAAAATCTAAAAAGAGGGGGAAATATATGACAAAGGAATGTCTTAGGTTCATTTATTAAGATTCAGTGTGTATGTGTTCAGCAGAACAAAAAAGAAGAGAGTTTAGAGTTCAATAGAGCAGAGCAGAGAAGGAAGAAGAAGAAGTGATTAGTAGACCCAATCTCTCTAGTTGTATGTGTTTCCCTTGTTCACTCTGTAAGTTTGTTGTTGTTAAGTTTGTCCTATTGAAGGAGTGATTACTATAGGCACCATTGTATGTAGCCATTAGAGTTGCAAGCTTAAAGTTTTCAAGTTTGAAGTTTTATCAGTTTAGGCTTATTTTAGGATTTTTTGGTTGAAGTCGAATGCTCCCAGATTTGTAATATTTATAATCCAAGTTGAATAGAAAGCAAGCAGGCATACTTGAATCCATTGTCCTTCTTCTATTCATTACATTTGACAAGTTTTTTTGGAAAACTTCATACTTTTCCTCTCTGGTTAAAGTGGAAAAAATATTAAGTATATGAAATAGAACACTCGACATCCTCTTTTGTCGTGTATCACTTTCTAGTGATTGCTGAGTATTGCCTTTGAGTGTTGAGCTTACTTGGCTTCCTCTTGTATCGAGCTAACTTGACACCTACTTCTTGTCACTCGGCACCTTCATGTGTCGACCAAATTTGGCACTTGGTACCTTCATGTGCCAAGCAAAAATTTTAGAGTTATGAGTTTTAAATTTTAATTTATATTTCTCACATACTTATAATTGGGTAATTTCATCCACTATCTCATATAAAGTGAGATCTTCCAAATATATTTTGTGTTCTCATCGTCTCTCCTCCATTTTTATTGAATCTTATCTTTGTATTTCTGATTGCTACTAATTTATTGTCTATGTAATGATTTTTTTAGATGTGGATAACTAATGCTTCCTCTTTTTCTTTTTCCTTATACTCTTGACTTTTTATTATTGATCAATTTACCTTATCATCCATAGGATGGCAGAATCATCGCTCTGATACCATTTGTAATGACCCCTTTTGGTCATTCCCTAATTTACCTCTTTTTATTTGTATGTTTTTATAATCTTTCCCTCTGATGCCCTCTTACTAAAATTTGCTTTCAATATATATATATATATTTTTTTAATTGTAAGAGTTACATCTTTTCAATATAATAATTATATTATATTAATAATAATATAATTATATTAATTATTTATTTATATTTATATTAATATCACAAAATATATTATATTAATATTTATATTATAATATATATTAATTTAATGATATATCAACTATATTATTAAAGTATAATACTTTATTAATATAGTACATTGCCACATATCTTAATCATAATTATATTAGATTATTATTATTATAATACGATATGTTTGATATTATTATACGATTATAATGTAGTATTACTTTATAAAATATTATTATTTTAATATCATTACTAATATTACTTTATATTAAATATTTATTTATTATTTAAATTATATACTAAAATGGGGATATCACATTTACAGACATTACTAATTATTTTGTAGGTGATATGCTTGACAAAAATTCCATGATGCACATATGTGAGTCTATAAGTGGAGTTTATGTCAGTAGATTCCTTGACAAGCCAAAAATAGTGGAAATGGTTGAACCATTAATATTTAATATGAATCTATCAACAGAATATGCATGGAAAGCATTTAATGCAAGAATGATTATCCTCCCCTATGATATTATTAATGCCTTAATAAGTTAAGAGTGACTACCTGCTAATTATATTTATGCTAACTTTGACAACTATAAGAAATCACTATGGTCATCTTTTGCCTTTCCCGCATCTATGATAAAATGCTTTGGTGGTTTCCATAAAGAGAATAATTACACTAGCAACAATTTACTATGAAGAGTATAATTTCTATAGAACCCTAGATGCTCCCTCACAGAACTGCACTCTATACTTTTACTAGCTCCTCCACTTGACTGACTAGAATAGTATACTACATAGGAAATTAGAAGTGGTCAAAAAGTTGTGATTATAGAAGGATGTTTGGGTCCTTCCCACACCCTTGATTTCTCATGGTTTATTTTTATAAAATTGAGATTTGGGAATCAACCAAGCAATTATGTGATAAAGAATAATGTTAAAAAACTTAAGAGACTTCTTTGCTTGCATGATCACCTCTTTTTATTTTGTTAGAGAGGATGCTTGAAGTTTAAGAGGCTTTACAATTAATGGCGGTTAGTTCAAGGTGGGGTAGATTTTCAAAGGAAAATGCACTAAGAGGAAGAAATGTGAACCAAAAAAACTTTAATGATGATTGGTGGTCCACAATGAGGTAAGAAAATTGTTCATTTTTTTATTGTTCATGGCATATTGTGATGATCAAATCATGATGATGTTGTTGCCACCAAGGTTCCAACCCTTACTAGGCCATTGTGACCATGGGTAATGTACCCTTGTTGATCCATTATGATCAAATTTTATCACATTCATGTCAATGTTCTTGTTGTTCATACCAAGTGACCTTCAAACCATCATTCGGCTAGAGCTCTTATGGGCATTGCGTCCTTGTTTAGTGTTTAGGCTATTGTGTTTATAGGCTTGGACCATATGTGTTAATGTTGTGTGTTTATACCATGAATGCATTTTCGATGTACTTTTCACAAAAAATTGATATATTATTATTTAATTTTTAAAATGTTATTTTATAAATGTTCCTAAGTTATACACATTTTCATTATTTTTAAAGATTTAATATGTGTACCTTGTTTGCACTTGCAAATATGCTTTCTATTTCCCTAAACATATTATGCAAGAAATAAGCTACAACACTACGCTAATACTAACCCTCCTAGCCTTGGAAAGATAAATAAGACCTTTGATAGCATGCTTGAGAAGATAAAGCAAGCAATTTATAACATGGCTCCTACATTGGAATTCTATGATGAGGATCATAGGTCAATTGTGATGCAACAATGGAATGTTATGGACACCCCACTTCAAATGCTAGTTGGTGCTATAGATCCTTAATTGTATGTAGCTAAGCCTAGAAGAGTGCCACCTTCTCATGATAAAGAGGTGAAAGGAGGGCTCATGAAGGCCCTTTGAAAAATGTGTACAAAAGAAAAATGTTCTTTACTTCTCACCCAATAGCTTGCATTTATCAACTTTTGTAGCCCAACTCCAACCTTCAAAAAACCAAAGGTGAGCTCAGGTGGAGCTAGATTAGTTTAAACCAACCCTATTGGATGGTGGACATGGCATGGCAAGGGAGCAATAGAGTTGATAGTATTTTCCATTTGTATTCTTTCATTACCAATTCATCTATTGCGGAGAGGAAATGGGTAGTAAAGGAATTGGTCCATGTATAGCTTCATCCAATCAATAAAGAGGAATGACCTTACCTTAACACAATTAGAGAAATTTGTGGTCATACATAGTGCCTTGCTATTGTGTAATTGATAAACCTCTAAGTATCATCAAAATCCAACCTTATGTTGGGATGTTGATCTTGAACATGGTATTAACAAATTGATGAGTTGAAGACTCGGGAGGAGTTCATTCGGGTTCTTTTGCTTGAGGGAGCCCCTAAACTGGCAGTGACTCACAGTGGAGGTTGATTTTGCTAAAAACTTGTTAGTTGCATCAAAGGACAATCATATATTTTGAATGTTTTCCTTTTCATAGTTGAAACCTACCACTTTGGGAATTTTATTATAATCCTTATATAATGTGCATGCATATTAATAATGAAAGCATATAAATCTTATAAATCTATTTGTCAATTTTCATGTGAAATTGTAATTCAAGCCCAAAATTATGCATTAAGCTTCTATACTATCTATGATGAATGGTTTATCAACATTTTGAAATTTCTCTATATTATTCAAAAACTCCCCTAATTTTAACACCAATCCTCTACCATCTCCAAAAACTTGGACAAACACTTAGAAATATCCTTTATGTACATTATAAATATTTGAAATTTCTCTATACTCTTCAAAAATTTCCCTTATTTTAGTTCATCCTCTGTCATCTCCAAAAACTTGGATAGAAAGTTAAAAGTACCCTTTACATACTTCCATCTCCATCCCCAAAATGTGTGGGGTATAACCAAGACACTAAGTAACATAGAAGCATACAATCAATAGAAGATTTCAAAAGAGACCTGGAATGAAACTGTAGGGGATAATTTCATAGTTCTAATCATGTTGTGTATCTCCTAAGAAATTCTTATTAGGTAGACACAATATCCAAAGAATTATGCTTTTATCACCCACAAAATCAGGGTAGGAATTGAGCAAGGCCACAACAACCCTAAATCCTAAAGCCACTATATCTAGATAACTTTCAAATTTATCTACTACAGCCTACCACCATACCCTCATAGTTATAAACCATTGAGGATAGCTGGAGTAGAATTTTTTATAGTCTTGTTGTATATTTCTTGATATGCATATACATACATAGAAAAAAGAAATGAATCTAAGTTAGCAGGAAATAGGAGAGGATTTGTATATAGGCATTGGAAATGGAGTAATCCCCAAAAACAAAAAAATTATTTGTTTTTTAGTATTAAAGGAATGTAGCCCCCATAAATGTCTAGGAGACATAGAGTTTTTTTAGACATTTTTAGGACAACCTGCCATGGCAAGCCAATAGAAAATATCTCTTGTAATATTCATATCTAGTCCTATACCATTAACATACCACTATTGAAGCATTACAGCATTAAAAATTAATTTACAAAGCATTGTGTTATTTACAGGGCTATAGTTTTATAAAATCTATAGTTCAAAGAAACTTGGAAAAAAATAAAATAGAATTAAAAAAACTTAGGATTTAACCAGAATCTATGATCGATGGTATCTAATGCAAAAAAAAGAAACACCCCTATTATTCATGAAACAAACTAGAGAAAAAGATGAGGATTGTAAGATGTCTAGGAAACACTAGCATTTTCTAACCATTTTCAGGACAACGTAACATGACAAGCCAACGAAAAATGTTCACACATAATATCCATATCTAGACATGTATCATAAACATACTAGTATTGAAGCAAAGCTGCATTAATTAATAATTTACAAAGCATTGTACAATCTACAAGGCTACAATTGTATAAAATTTTTAGAGACAAATAAACTTCGATGGAAATAAAATAGAGAAAACAAACCTTGGGATTTCATCAACATGTATTTAATGCAACACAATCAACACCCCTATTATTCATGAAACAAACTAGAGAAAAAGACAACTATAGGCTGATGTAAAATGAATATGATAAGTCATGGTTGTAACATAAAGCTATTTTTTTGCTTCTACTTTCTTTTCCTTTCAATTGCTATCAATGTAGTTGGCTTTCATATATCCATTCAAGATGTCCATTAACTCTATTTTAACTCTTACCTTCATAGTACCTTTGGGGCTTACCTAGCTCATAGGTGTGAGGAGACTATTATTTTGAAGGTATGCATATGTCTCTTAAATACTCCAATTCTTGAAGGATCTCTCCATGACTACTAGAAAAAACCAATCTGCTTGAACCCCAGCCAGTGAAGATTTCTTCATTCAGTTAGTCAAACTGGTCCTAGCTTATCCCAAGTAGTGGGACCTCCTATCCTCATCTTTGTTCATGAGTTCCATACCCCTTTTGCCTATCCCTCCTCTTCGATTGAGATCGGCCAAAAAATTAGTGTTCAAACATTTTACCTCTAAAATATCCCACAAAAATTTTCTCCTTTCTTTTTCTATGAACCCAAGTTGGTTGAAATTTTGACCAACTTGGGCATAAAACCCTAGTTTGGTTGAAATATTGACCAACACGAGGATAAAAATTTAAAAAAACATGAAATCATAGGCCAATATGGCCTTTGGCCAAAAATTTTGGTAGAAAAATAAGAAGGAATGTACTAGTCAAACCATTGCAATTAACACAAGGTCTTGGTGAAGATGAAGAACAAGATAGTGTGATAAGGAAGAGGGAGAAGAAGAAGGTAACAAGTTAAAGCCCTAGTTGTTGTCATGCCATTGAGTAAGAAGGATCAAGGAAAAAAGAATAAGAAAATAGTGACACCTCCACCAACAAATAAGCCAAGGACCAAGATAATTGCTAATGCTGAGAAAATTGCAAAGCAAAGAGTAGCAGAGTCTACTGAGCCCAATGCCTCTAGAACTAGAAGAAGGAGACTGGTCAGAGGACCACCTTAGAGGAAACAAAAGATTATTGATGATGTATGTGTAGACATAAAGAGTTCCCTAGGTTTATCTAGTTTTGAATTTGTGAAAAATGTTAGACTAGATAATGATGATAAGAATAAAATTAAGGAGGCTATGGTGGAAATGATATCAAATTTCAATCTAGCTCCTAGTGAAATAGAGAGATAGATACCCTAGAATCTATATGAGGAATTGAAGAGAAGATGGTAATAGGCAGAGAAGGTAGAGAAAAAGATAAGGACTGGCACATTAGTTAGGGTTATGCCTGATCTATCCTAAAAGCAACACGACACATTTTTCAAAAAATATAGGAGCATATTTTTTCCAAAATATAGAACATTTTTTATATTAATAAATAAAGAGTAAGTTGTACAACAGCAAAGTGAATTGCTATGGAAGAGTATTTTTTGGGTTATCTAAAAAGAAAGTTGAGATAGGCACTATAAACATCAAAGATGATTATAGTAGTGGAGAAAGTTTAGGTGTGCCAAGTCCACAAGGAAACATGTCCCATATACATGCTGATACCCCTTACACTCTAGAGGTTGAGCAGTCAAGGCTTACAAATTCAGAGGTAGATGGTGAAGAAAGAGAAACAAGTATAAAAAATAAGATTATTTCAGCACCTCATATTGAGGAACGAAAACAATCAAATAAAGCTAAACATAGTGCAATTATTGTTTTCTCATGCACAGATGTACAAGCAAGACTGAGTGGTGACACCCCATCACCACCTCCAATGGTAGTGCCAAGCAAAAGAACTCCCTCACCTAGTAGAATGAGGAAAGGAATAAAAAATATTTTACCAGATATTGAGGTTAGTCTAGATGAAATAATTGAGATGCCACAATTGGATATAGAAAATCTCACCTTGGAGGAAAACATTTTTCTACAAGAAATTTTGAAGAGGAAGAAGAGACAAGATGAGCTAAGGAGAGAGCTCAAACAGAAACATGTATTATATGATGTAAAGCATATTTTTGTTGATTCTTTTGACATTCAAAATTTTGAAGAAGATGCACCAATCATAAACCAACTTGTAAATATAATTGATCAAGTGAATGCTAGAGATATGGAATCAAACGAGAAGTTAATGGATTGGTCAGCTAGAAGGTCTGAAACTAAGGTTGTGGAAAAAGTTTCCATAACTATTGTCAAGTAGAAAGTGCAACTATAGGAGAAAGCATGGATTTCATTGAGATAATACAAAAGGTACAACATTTGTGCACAATTTTGTTGGACATGCCAAGATTTACTCATACTATTTAGGAAAAAATAAATAATATTCAAGCTAAGATGAAGAGATCCAACAACATTATTTCTGAGTCAGCAGGATCAAGTAGTGATCATTATAATAATCTACAAAATGCTCAAGGTACATTGGTCAAGCTTTAGGTAGCTAATAGAAAAATGAGATCCAAATTGATCTCTATTCAGGCAAAGTTGATACCTTGGAGGTCATGCAGAGAGAACTAAAAGCAACCCAAGATCTTATCATAGAATATCATGATATTTTAATGGCTGATAGTTTAATTGATTTGGCTACAAGATTATAGTTATAGAATAATTTTGTAGAGGAAAAAATAATTGTGTGGGATCATGCTCTATCCATGATTACCAAAGTTTACAAGGAATTCATTGAAACATATGGATTACTTCCACCCATTCAATCCCAACAGTAGTGACGTATAGTGTTCAAAAAAAAGAGGGAAAGAGACATGTATGTTTTAAAAATGTTTATAATAGCTGGGAGGAGGGGGAGGGGGGTGAATTAGTTACTCAAGGCCTATATGTACCACTTGAACAATTAAATAATAAGCACTCCACTATTTTTATTATCCTATTGTTGCTTAGTCTCTACTGTAAAAGTGTCATAAACCTTAACTTGCATTGTATAATGAAAACATTATCAAATTTAAACATTCATAAAACATTAATCACATTTTTCACACTAGGATATAATGTGGAAACCCAATTTGGGAAAAACCACTAGCAACATGTCAGTCTTCTTCACTCTTTTGAAGTAAGCTTTGTTAGGAGCCAACCCTATTAAAGGTTACAAAACACACTATTAAATGTGACTTTGATAGAGGATATAATCACCTTGTTATGAGTGGCCTTGTAAGAGGACTTTGATCATTCCATTTAGAATGTCACCTAGTAAAAGGATTTACACAAATTGTTAAGTCTTCAAATGACTGTTAGGTCAACCTCTGTTAAAAGGATTTCAATACAAATTTTTTGTAATGATAAGAAAGAAAATAGTAGGTTTGATTTGTGTGATTAAAACTCACTTTTTCAATTTAGATCTTTATTTGATCCTTATGCTAGTTTACTGATAAGCCTTTCATTAAAATCTTTGATCTTCATCTACTTGGACACCCTTCAATCAACCGGTCCACTCTTCTCACCAACACTTATGCCTTATTCTCTAATTCACTTATCAATAACAACATCACATCTAAAATCTTTCTCTTTTAGCTTTGCAATCACACTCTTGTGTGGTTTTTATCAACCTTGCTTTGTATGTCTCTCTCTGCATACAAGTTCGCATGCCCACACACACAACACCAAATGTTTAGCTCTATGTCTCTTGAGATAGGAAATTCATTCTTTACTATTTTCTACATCCACCATAGATCTAAGGGTTATGATCAAATTAAACTTGATTCAATGTATTTGTCCATCTTCTTGATCATCTTCTAGAAACTTTTCTAGAATCTATCTTTTAGGTATTTACCTAATATCCTCCTTGAATCTAGTGATCCAACTCATCAATCTTATATTCAACATAGTTTATATCACCCAAGAAATCAACTAAGTTAGCTTGATCTTACAATTTATTTGAATTTATTCTCTTACTATCACTCAAAAATCTCTAAATTATGATACTTGGTCAACACTGAAATACTCAGTCATTGTAAAGCTTTTTGCCTCAGCATCAGCTAACTTTCTTGGCCAATGCTAATGCTTGATCAACACTAGATTTTCTCAACACTAACTGTAGCTCAGTTGACACTTGAATTATTTGACACTCATTAATATTTTACTCTTTTGCTCATCTTGGCTTAGCTTCCTTGATATAAACAGTTACTTTTCTTTATCAGAGTTTATCTAATCAAATGTCCATTGTAATTCCCTTTTCATAACTTCAACCTTTCCTCTAGGTGCTATAGGTATGAGAAACTTCACAAATCCTCTTTATCAATCAAATAGATATGATATTTATATTAGGTAGCAATATGTCTCATCCATAGATTTGACATTAATGAGAAAACAAAAATTGTTCCAATTGTAAGTTTCCAACAATATGTAAGTGGGATATGAGTTTTTAAAAGGGAAAAGATAATTGTAGAGAGAAAGAGTAATGTGATGTGAACAAGATGTCAAATAAAGGTAAAGAAATAAGTACAATGTACAATTTACAAATTTTAATAAAGGTGAAATGGTTTTGACTTAAGGGGAGATCTTGTTATCAGATTGTATTGCAATGATGTAAATATGACAATGTGATTTTTTGACTAATATCAAAGGGGGAGATTATTGGTGACTCTAACCATTGGTGTCTATTAGTTTCAACCACTTAGTCATTTACAAGGTAGAGTTAGACAATCATCACTACAACTAAGTTACTATATATAGGCCGAGTCATGTACATAAGTATGTACCTAGCCCTATACAAGCCAAGTAAGTTTTTGGGTTACAGGGTATTTTTGTATATGAGTTGAGATCATCAATGAATGAGAAATTCATTAGTGACCAAGAAATTTTTTTTAGAATAAAAGTGTCAAGTTATATAGTGTGTGTTTAGCATAATATAGGTTAAGCAACAACAATGTTGAGCATCAAGAAACCGTAAAGGCTAAGCAATGTAGAGTTTACATAAAAGTCACAAATGAAACAAAGTTTTAGGGAAAATGATTATCAAGCCATCTTAGAAGTGATATTTAATTTTTTAAGAGGTTATTACAGAATATTTAATACTTATAAAGGTTGTTATAAAATTTATACAATGTGGATCATAGGTCCCTATGTTGTGTGTTCAACGATCAAGATCAAGAGGAGAGACATGGAATAATCTATAATAATCTTCATGAAACTCTTTATGTAATGATGATCATAACCTAGATCATGTGCCAATAGAGAAGGAGATAAAAAGAGAATATGTGCAAACATGAAGCTATATATAGTGAAGGATTGAGATTAGATCAAAAGCCGTTGAAGGGTTCTATTATCATCTAGCAAAACAAGTGACCTAGTCATAGCAGTGAAGTGAAAGGGAAAGACAAGATACATGAGATCAAAGGAGAGTATTAGTTAGCAAGGAGAAGACTCGAAATCATCTTGCAAAGAAAATTGAGAGTTAGGTACCAAATCAATTTTAATTAACTTGAATTAGGGTAAATCTAAATTAACAGAGTGTTCTTAATAGATCTTTGTAAATTTCCTAACAAATTTCTTACTTTGTTTTAAGTGTTAAATCCTCTAACAAGGTGAGACCTAGTATTCACTTAAGCCTTTAATAGTGTAGACTCCCCATAGGGTATATCATATCTTATGATAAAACATTGTAACCATCATACGTTAACTTTATTACTATAGTAGTGAAGATTTGTGGGTGTCATCCTCACCCCAATTTTACCTTCAACTTGGAGGGTTTCTAGGTAACAAATATTGTGTTATGTGTTTTATTTCCATGCATTTGATTGATCATATTTATATTTTACAATAGATTTACATTACTAGTTTTACATGTACAAGTTATTGATAGATGTGGATGAATCTCATAAAAGTTGAAAGTGTTTAAGATTCTGATTCACCCACCTCTTAGTATCTAGTTTATCCTATGTATTCCTTCATCCATCAAAAATATAGACATCACAACACACATGCTAGCCCAAAAAATTGAACATTTCCTAAGAATAGGAAACCTATTACAACTCATGTTGTTATTAGATCTGTTGTCACTATTGGTCTTTCTATAGTTGGTTCTTCTTATATTAGCTTGGGGTCTCAAGACTTGGTTTCCCAAGATTGGTACAAGGCCTCTATGGTGGAGGAGGAGTGGACCCTTATAATTGGAAAAAAATCATAAATAGACCCCTCTATAATTTGATATGACATTATGCTCCCAGAAGAATAGAGGGAAAGGAAAATTCAAGTTTTTTATGTATCTCATTCAGGTTGTGGATAGAGTGGGCTTCATATGTTGTACCTTCTTTTCTACTAGTTTCTTTTTATTTGATCTATTGCATTTTAGGGTCCTTCCAAAAACTTTAGATGTTGGGGATGCATACTTTTTGTATCCCCTTTCTGTGTTTTTGTTCCATTTTGTCTATGTCCTATTTCTTTTGGCAGAGCTTATTGAATATCTTTGATGAGGTTTCAAGTCCCTTTATCTAATTTACCTACTTTGTTATGGGTTTTAGAGCCCCTTCAAAACTTTTTTTCTTAATAAAAACATATTACAAATATCTAATATAGTCTCAAATCATAAGGAAAAAATCACATAAGCCATGTAAGAGCCAACAAACTAAGATCTAGTTCCACACCCAATCCAAGATATAGAAGTATGCACTATCAAGCTTCACAAGTTGTAGATTTCTATTCCAATATCATAATTCACCAACATGTCCAAGAACAAACAAGAACATGCTACCCAAGAGAGAGTAAATTATAGGCAGAGAAATAATAATCCAAATGAACTATGAACCTAGGAATATTATTTATGATAATATTCTTCATTTTTCCTCAATAGCCTGATAGAGGAAAAAATGGAGTGTAATAAAATCATAAATATAATTAACATCTTATAAAGTGCACAAATATCTCCAAACAATTAAAATACCAATTCAACCAAATGGAAAAACATTTTTCTCTAATCCATGGTATGTTGTACACAAGTTCAAGGTGTGAATGAAGTAGGATAACTATTTGTGAACATTAATGTTATCACAAGGAGAAAATGAATGTAGTTAGTTTGTAAAAGTAATACAATACAAAACATATGCCCATACTCCCTATTGGTTGTACTAAAATGAGAGTCACATAGCAATGTTTAATATTTATCAAAGACATAGAAGACCTTTGTAAATAGATTCTATCACATATATCTTTTTGTACATGCATGGAATGCAAAGAGGATGATTAAATGACTAGCAATTTCACCTAAATAAGGTGCAATGGCTATGCCGATAAGGATATATGCTAAGATAATATATAGAACATTGATAAGGAAAATGTTGAATAATTTTCAAAGAATAACTCACTACAAGGGCACAACATGAATCAAAATAATTTGTATATATTGACCACTTTTTGTATTTGAAATGTTAGGAAGGAAAAAAAATCACCAAAACATAAAATAGAGGGAAGCTCCATTTTCATCAACTGCATAAGAAATGATCCAAAACTTAATGTCTATATAATTGTATCATTATGGAACTCATTGAACTTTTTATAAATAACCAGATATTAGTTTTAGTTGATGAATTTTAACATTACTATTTGAACAATTTTCTACATTATATTTTTAATTTCAGTTTACAAATAGTTAGGACCTTCAATAAAATAAGAGGATCTATAAACATTAGACATATAATACTAAAGTTCTTGTCGTAGGCTTAGAATAGTGTACACATTTACCAACACTCCCCACAACCAACCTATAAAATTTCTATCAATGGAAAATAAATAAAGTATAAGAAAATGCCATGTGTTACTAAAATTAACATTTAACAACCCCCAAATAGACATTGGTCATCAACGTGGTGATCTATATCAGGAATGAGAAATCAATCCAATGCAACACCTTATAATTTGACTCATATCTGACAAGCAATCCAATGCAACGTCTTCTTATCTAGTGAAAAAATAGACCCAAGATAGAAAGCTTGGCCATATCAACTATATAATATTATTTCTAGGGTAGAATACATATAATTAATCAGAATATAGATCCACTGAATATAATAGTTCCGAATCAACAAGGAGTCTACACTTAAAGTGTTTCAATTCTAGTGGCAAATATATATCAAAAATATTTCAAACAGAATAGAGGAAAAGAATAGCATAGTCACCACCCAAAAAGACAAAACAAGGAATAGAGAAGGTAAATGAAGAATACTAGTTGATATTGGGAATAGACATTTCCATTCTATTGGAAAAGACAAGTTTGCAGACTATAGCATGAGTAACAACACATATAAGAGGAACTCATGCCTAGTAATATATTAGTAAGCTCCTATGACTCCCAACAAAATATCATACCAATAATATGAAGTCTGAATTACACCCCTAGTAAGCCTTTGGGATCGAACAAAAGAGAAAAGCCAACATTACCAATATAATGATTAACAAGTAAAGTCCAAATGACTATCAATGGAAATGATATCATATAAAATACAACTACAAGGTAAATTATTCATATTGAGGACATATGTGAAGGCAATAAATTAAATCAACACTTGTGAGAAATATAAATTAAAATTTAAACTTAACCTCAAAACCCTAACCCTAAAAAACTTTGCTCGGCACTTAAAAGTTGCTCGGCATATGAAGGTGTCGAGTGCCAGTTTTACTCGACACTTGATGGTGTTGAGTGGTAGGTTTCTCAGCACTTGAAGAAAAGTGCTCAGCACAGGAAGGTGCCGAGTGCCAGAAATTACTCGGCACTTGAAGGTGTCGAGTGATAGGTAACAGGTGCTGAGTGAACTTGGCACAAAGAGGAGCTTGGCAGCAAATGCTGAGTATGCCTAGCTCACAAAAGGAAATTCTTGGCAACAACAGATGCCGAGTGAGCTCGGCTCCAACTAAAGTTTATAACTTAGAAAATTCCAATGTGAATGCATTCACCATTAAAACCAGAGAGCCAAAGCTTTAAGCTTTCAACCAAACTTGTCAAATGCAATGAATAGAATATGAATAACAATGGATTAAGTATGTTGCTTGCTTTCTATTCAATCTTGCATTAAACTATTACAAAATCTGGGAGCATTCAGCTTCAACTAGAAAACCCTAAAATAACCCTAAATTGATAATACTTCAAACTTCAATAAACTTTTAAACTTGCAACTCTAATGGTTGCATACAATGGTGCTTGGAGAAATCACTGCTTCAATAGGACAAATCCAAACAACAAACTTACAGAGTCAACAAGGAACCATGTGCAACTGCAGGCACAAACTTCCTTCCTTCTTCCTTCTCTGCTCAGCTCTGCAACTTCTCTCTAATTTGCTTCATCTGCACTTTGAACTCTACTACTGAATGAATGAATAACACTCCTTTTGTCACATTCCATTTTCCCTCTCAAGGTTCAAATTTCAAAAAATTACCTACCAAAATTAAATGCCTGCCGACCATGGATGCCTGTGGTGCTGATAGGGTAGATGGGTGTGGGGCTCGAGGACAAACAGTTGGCTCTTGATGTTTATTTCCAACACTTCCCCTTTGTCTTGAGACCCACAAACAAGGATCACTGTTGATCCAAATCAACTACACCAAGACTCTGTCTTAGGTGCACAAAAGCTCCAATTCCTAATGGCTTGGTGAAAATATCTGCTAGCTGCTACTCTGACTTGCAAAATTCTATCTTGATATCCCCATTCTCCACCAACTCTTTGATGAAGTGATATCTGATTTCTATGTGTTTGCTTCTCCCATGGAAGACTAGATTCTTGGAAAATGCAATTTATGAGATGTTGTCACAATAAATTGTGGTTCCATCCTCTTGCCTTTCATTCAAATCTGTCAAGATCCTCCTTAGCCAAATTGCTTGACATGCTGCTGCATTTGCTGCTATGTATTCAGCCTCTGCTGTAGATTGAGCAACAATAGGTTGCTTCTTGGATGCCCATGAAATTGCACCCAATCCCATATGAAACATGTATCTGGAAGTGCTCTTCCTATCATCTAAACTTCTAGCCCAATCACTATCAGTGTAACCAACCAACTTGAAATCATCATTTGCAGTATACAAAATTCCAAATCCCTTGGTACCTTTCACATACCTTAGGATCCTTTTTCCTGCTTGCCAATGGGAATCCTTTGGGGTTTCCATAAATCTAGAAATTAGACTTACTGCATGCATTAGGTCTGGCTAAGTTGCAATCAAATACATTAGACTTCCAACCATACTCTTGTATAGTGTTGGATCTACTCTCTTGCTAGAGTCTTCCTTGCTCAACTTCAAACCTACTGCTATTGGTGTGGGGAATACCTTATTATTCTGCATTTTAAATCTCTCCAAGATCTACCTTGCATACTTTTCTTGAGAGATGAAGATGCCATCATGCATTTGTTTTACTTCTATGCCTAGAAAGTATTTCAAGAGACCTAGGTTTGTCATTTCAAATTCACTTTTCATAGCCTCCTTAAACTCACCAATTAGAGCCTTATCATTACCAGTAAAAATCAAGTCATCTACATACAAGATAACAATCAATACATTACCATCTATTGCCTTGATGTAAAGAGTAGGCTCACCATTGCTTTTGCTAAAGCCATTGCTCATCAAATATGAGTCAATCCTACTATACCATGCCCGTGGAGCTTGCTTGAGCCCATAAAGAGCTCTCTTCAACCTATATACTTTATTCTCTTCACCTGCAACTTCATAACCAGGTGGCTACTCCACATATACTTCTTCTTTCAATACACCATTTAAGAAGGTGGACTTCACATCCATTTGAAATACCTTCCATTTGTGCTAGGCTGCAATTTCTATAACAACACGCACTGTTTCCATTCTTGCAATTGGGGTATAGGTCTCATCATAATCTCTCCCATACTGTTGTTTGTAGCCCTTGACTACCAGCCTTGCCTTATGCCTATCAATCTTGCCTTCAGCATTGCATTTGGTCTTATAGACCTATTTCACTCCAATCACTTGCTTCTTGGGAGGCAATTCAGTTAGCTCCCATGTCTCATTTCTTTCTATGGCATCTATTTCCTCATCCATGGCATTACACCATTTTTTCTCCTTAATAGCTTCCTCAAAATATACTAGATCACTATGAGAAAATAATGCAAAATTAACACTCTCATCATAATCTTCATACCTTTCATCTTGGTATAACTCCCTAAGACTCTTGGTCTTCCTTGGTAATAGGGAGGAGAGTGTGGGATTAGAATCTTCATTGCTGCTACATTGCCGACTAGCTCGATCTTCACTGGTACTCGGCACTGACACTCGATCATGCCTTGAGGAGCTCGGCAATGACTGAATCTACTTGCCTTTTCTTCTATTTGCTCCTTCTTCTTGCTATTCATCAGCATCTTCTTCATTCATAATTGGCACTTTACTTGATGTGCTCGATGACTCATTAATTGAACCATACCAAGACTGATTTTCAAGAAATTCCACATCTCTTGAAAGCATCATCTTGTTGTTCAATGGGTCATACAATCTGTATGCCTTTGATTCTGGGTTGTACCCTGTGAAGATGCACTTCACACCTTTATCATCCAATTTTTGTCTTTTCTCTTTAGGCACATGTGCATATGCAACACATCCAAACACCCTTAAGTGTTCAACTATCCATCTTATTTGTGACCAAGCTTCCATTGGAATTCTATCAGGGACTGCCTTTGTAGGACACCTATTAATTAGGTAAACTATTGTTGCCACAACCTCTCCCCAAAATTTATTTGGGAGACCTTTCTCCTTTATCATGCTCCTTGCCATTTCAACAATGGTCCTGTTCTTTCTTTTAGCCACTACATTCTGCTGTGGTGTATAGCTGGCTATGAGCTCTTTCTTTATACCATGTTTCATGCAAAAGTTTACAAAAGAATTGGAGGTATACTCCCCTCTTCTATCTGATCTTAGGACCTTGATATAATGTCCACATTCTCTTTTAGCCTAGGCTTTAAATTCTACAAATTTATCAAATTCTTCAGATTTATTCTTTAAGAAATACACCCATGTCCTACGACTGAAATCATCAATAAATGTCATGAAATAAGTACTCCCCCCAATGGAAGTAACTTGCATACAACTGACTAGGTCGGTATGCACTAACTCTAATGGATATCTAGCCCTCCTAGAATTTCCACTATTAAAGGGAAGCCTATGTTGCTTACCCAAAATACAAGCCTCACACTTGTCACAAGAATTTCCTACATGTGGAAAACCTTCTACCATTCTTTTATTTAACAGTAAATTTAAACCAGCATAGCCAAGATGACCATACCTGAGGTGCCATAGCTGTGAGGGGTCTTCAATCACACTCCTTAGAGCTGATTGTGTGTGAGGTGCAACACAAACTTGAGATGAGAAACATGTCTCAATCCTCAAGCGAAACGTTCTATTCTTGGTCATTCAAATTGCTGCAAGTAAATTTTTGCTCCCATCCTTTTCATAAATGACACACGTGTCATTCTCCATCAGCACTTTGTATCCATTTTGAATGAGCTGACCAATGCTCATCAAATTGTGCTTCATACCAGGGGAAAAATACACATTTTGTATTTCCCTTTTCTCACCTTTCTTGGTGCGGACCATAATAGATCCTTTGCCCACAACTGGTAGGGTTCCATTGTTACCCATTTTAATCTCAGATTTGAAACTCTTGTTAATGAATGAAAACAAGGTTTCATTACCACTCATCTAGTTGCTACATCCATTGTCGAGGTACCAAACCTCAGGGCTTATTTCTTCACCAACATTACACATGATGAAGGCAACAGCATTGGGTCCACTAGTTCCCATGTTCACATCAGCCACATTTACTTGTCCTGACTGATCATTCTGCTTCTTCCAGCATTCATTTGCATAATTCCCATATTTATGATAGTAGTAGCATTCTACATTACTCTTATTTGAGTTGTAGTTTTTCTTAGCTCCTCTTGAAGTATTTTGTGAGCTACTTGCTCCATCTGCTCTTCTTGAGCTTTCTACTGCAGCATTTCTTTGTCCTCCATTACCTCAGCCTCTACCTCTAGAGTTCCTACCTGAGCCATTTCTTCCTCTCCCCCTTCCTCTTGGATTTGTTTGAGCCTTGAATGCTTGCTCTTGGGAAGATGAAGAAATAGATCTGTTCATCCTATGCTCATGGGTTTGAAGAGTACCCATCAACTCATCCATTGTCAAAATAGTGAGGTCTTTTGTCTCTTCTATGGTCATGACCAAATGGTCATATTTATGAGGTAAACTCCTTAATATATTTTCCACTATCCTTTGCTCTTGATAGTCTTCTCCATTTGACTTCAGTTGGTTAATCAAATTGGAGGTCCTTGAACTAAAGTCTGCAACTGATTCATTCTCCTTCATCTGAAGGTTCTCAAAATCCCTCCTGATGTTCTATAGCTTAACTGTGCAGACTTTATCAGTCCCCTTGAAGTTTGTCTCAAGGATATCCCATGCTTCCTTTGCATAATTTGCTGCTGCAATCTTTGAAAACATTGTCTCTATCATTGTTGCTTCAATAAGACTTAATGCCTTAACATCCTTCCTCCTTGACTCTTTCAAATGAGTCTTTTGTGCATTTGTGAGGGCAGCATACTGAGTTGGATCAGTCACATCATTGAATCCATTAACTAAAAACTCCCACAAATCATTTTCTACCATAATGGTCTTCATCATCTTTGCAAATGTATCATAATTCTGTCCATTAAATGATGGTGGCTGCTGCCATATCTTTCTTGCATCTCCTGCCATGATAAATATCCCAAGAAAAACAAATGCCCTACCTCACTTTGGATGTGGGGCCTCAAAGCTCTGATACCATGTGAGAAGTATAAATTAAAATTTAAACTTAATCTCACAACCCTAACTCTAAAACATTTTCTCAGCACTTAAAAGTTGCTCAACACATGAAGGTGTCGAGTGCCAGTTTTACTCAGCACTTGATGGTGTTGAGTGGCAGGTTGCTCAATACTTGAAGAAAAGTGCTTGGCATAGGAAGGTGTCAAGTGCCAGAAATTACTTGGCACTTGAAGGTGTCGAGTGACAGGCAACAGGTGCCGAGTGAACTCAGCACAAATAGGAGTTAGACAGCAAATGTCGAGTATGCCCAGCTCACAAAAAGAAATGCTCATCAACAATAGATGCCGAGTGAGCTCAGCTCCAACTAAAGTTTATAACTTAGAAAATTCTGACATGAATGCATTCACCATTAAAACCAGAGAGCCAAAGCTTTAAGCTTTCAACCAAACTTGTCAAATGCAATGAATAGAAGATGAATAACAATGGATTAAGTATGCTACTTTCTTTCTATTCAATCTTGCATTAAACTATTACAAAATCTGGGATCATTTGGCTTCAGCCAAAAAATCCTAAAATAACCCTAAATTGATAATACTTCAAACTTCAATAAACTTTTAAACCTGCAACTCTAATGGCTGCATATAATGGTGCCTAGATCAATCACTGCTTCAACAGGACAAATCTAAACAACAAACTTACAGAGTGAACAAGAAACCACGTGCAACTACAGGCACAAACTTCCTTCCTTCTTCCTTCTCTTCTCAACTTTGCAACTTCTCTCTGATCTGCTTGATCTACACTTTGAACTCTACTACTGAATGAATGAATAACATTCCTTTTGTCACATTCCATTTTCCCTCTCAACGTTCAAATTTCAAAAACTTACCTACCAAAATTAAATGCCTGCCGACCATGGATGCCTGTGGTGCTAATAGGGTAGATGGGTGTGGGGCTCGAGGACAAACAACTGGCTCTTGACGTTTATTTCCAACAAAACCAACATCAAGGTAGTCATATATGGATGCACACATTAGCAACCATAATACAAACTAGAACCAAAAATTTGGGGTCCATATTGAAGTCGTCAATTATTATCTTCATGGACTGGTTGACCATAAGAAATGATTAAGAAGCTAGCCATATACATTGTGTTTGAGGGAAGTATCCAATCAGCGAAAAGGTACAAGTATAGTTAGCAATCATAAATATGTACAGGCTAATCAGACAACAGTGGTGACTGGGTATGTGCAACATCATGGTCAACTAAACTATGTTTTTAAGTGGCAATGAAAAATCAACAAATAGGGTTATGTTAAGTTGACATGCATTTTTCAACTTGTTATGAACTTTCTATCAAAAAGTTGATAGAAAAGAATCTCTAAAAAATTGAATTTAGTTTCTAAACTACTAGATCTTATCTAAAAAAATAAAAATTGATTGGTCAATTTTTTTTATTTTAATGCAATAGTACAAAAATTTCAGGACAAAAATAAGAAGTAGACATATGTCTAAAAACCTTAATCAAAATTAAATGATAATATTTTTAAATAAAATTCTAGATATAAGAATTAGACTCATTTATGGATGTGACACATATTCTTGAATATTTTCATTTTCAATAAATAATTAACTATTAATTTTCTACTATAGTATTTTTGGAATAAAAATCTCTTGTGTCTGACCACCTTAACTAATTCAAAACTCTGCAAAAAAAAAAAAAATTGGCTTATAGTAGAAGAAGCATAGAATGTGGTGGATTTTTTTTATTTTAAAAATGTTGTACCATTTGAAAATTATAGTTTAAAAAAAAAAATCAATGTGCCAATCAACACTTTATATGTAACTGTTGGGCATTCATTTTGCACGAGGTCAATGGCAGGAATCCATAGTGTAATTCCTCTCTTGAAAAACAAATCTTTTTAAGGATCAACTCTAAGGTTCAGTATTTGTCTTACGATGTACCAAAATCCACTCAGTAGTAGATAAATGTGAGTGTTCACAAGGAGGCCTTTGCTGGTTCTAAAAACTCTTTTATCTTGGAATTGAAGTAAAATCTGTTCCCTATCTCAAAATATCACACCAAAAGAACACTTTTTTTTGTATTTTCTATTTTTCGATGTATGCAACTCTAACAATGCAGCTACTATGAGGTCCTATTCTAATAGGGGGTTAGGAAAGAAAATAATGAAACCAAAACCAAATAACATGAAATCAAATGACTTGAAATTGAAATTCCTAAATGGACATAAGCTACATAACACAACATACTGTGAGTTAAACCTTTGAAGAAATCAGTAGAAAACCAATGAAAACAAAAGCAGTGCTTCCTAGAATCCACTGATGCAATCATTGGTGAGAATCTTTAACAAATTGAATGATGTTTCACTCTTCATCAAATCACAAGGCCAGAGAAAGTGCACTCATACAAGACAAAATGCTATGTAGACACAATCGGGTGATCTCTTCTGAAGCTCATTATGTCAATGGAATTCCTATATCTGTAGCAAACACCAAAACTAAAAGATTGCACATCCAAAAACAACACAATAAACCTTTGGCTCAATCACAATTTTAGGAATAAAATCCACAAAACAATGACACATTCAGGCAAGAATAACTACACTTCGAATGCTAGCACCAAAAGCATAATTTTATTGCATAATAACGGTGACCCTTCTTACATTTTACAATGGGGTATTTATAAGAAATCATCTCCTCAAATTGTGTTGAGAGTGAGAGATATTTTTCTACAATAAAATGCTTTTAAAACATTAAAACAAACTAAATATATAAAAGTTGACAATCTAATTGGTGCTTAGAGGGACTCCATCCATATTTTATTCATTAATTGGATGCATGAGTCCTTTACATGTTAAAAAAAATGAAAACATGAGAGAGAAAGTAGGAGGGAGCCATTAGTCGAAGTAAAAGTGCATGGAGGTGTCAAAAAATGGAAATTGGCCCTTCATTAGGCGTGTGTCGGAGTTAACTTGCCATCAAAATGCACCCCTGATGCATGGAAAGTGCTATTTTTAGAACTGGCAGTCAACTGTCAGTGAACCTCTGAATTGCAGAGCTACAGACCTGCAGACCTGCGGACCTGCAAACCTATGGACCTCGACTAGGTCAAAAATCTCAAAATTTTACTAAGTGTCAAAATTGAAATTCTGGCATCTGGGTTTTGCTCATCTTTATCCTAAAGATATGTTTGGATGTTTGCCCTTGAATTTCTCTATAATCTCTGTAATCTTAGCATCATCTAGAAGATCCAAAGCCTCATACTTGTCTTTGACCTTTTGTCTGTAGTTGTCCACCTCAATTTGAGTTTTTGCAAAATGTCTGAGTTTGGTGTCCAACTCTAATAGTGCTTCCTCTGTTTTGAAGGCTTGTCTTATGTCTTTATCACTAGATGTTTCCTCTAAAGTCTTTCTAAAATTTTTCACAACTACCTCAACTACCAAAAGCTTCTCTCGTTCTTCATCTTCAAAAATGTCCAAGCATGCATCACTGTACAACTTTTCTGCTTCCAAAATTTTCTCTCAGGCTTGGTCCTTGACCCTATGTATCTCATCATGCAATGTTTCCATCACTTTATTTCCATCTACAATCTTTTCTATCCAATCATCTATCATGTCTAACTCCTCCCTGGTATATACATCAATCAAAATGTGGTACCTTTGCCCTTTTATGGCTTGTAGAGTTTGTAAATCCCTACTTCATACCCATACCTCAACCATGATGCTAAAGTCCTACCTCAAAATTGCCACAATCTTATCAATATTCTCTTGTGTAGCATGCCATAACTTCAGACTTCCTGTGATTATTGTGACACCCTTATCCTCAAGGTTGTCTCACCAATCCCGACAAGCTCTCAAAAATGGACTAAGCTGTCTACCTTCCTGTTCTCTAAGAATGGTATTCAAAGTCTCCTTAGGGCATTCAAAATCAAGAGGACCAATAACTTTAGCTAGATATCCCTTTAAAATCTCAACTTGCCTTCGAAGTGTTTTGATTTAAATCTCATCCTACTCCATATGAGTGAGAACCTCCTTGACTTGCATAGTCATCATCTGTTGGGATGTATCCCGTGTAGGCTTTCCTAACATGATATCTTTCACTTCATAGTCCTGAAGGCTAACAGCTTCTTCATATGTACCTTCCGGAGGGTGAGCCACTTGTGTAAATAATTCCTGGTTCCATGTAGTAGTAATGAACAAAAATGGCATTGCATCATGTAATGGAGAGTCAGGCTTGTTCAAAATCTCCACAATGTCACAAATATCATCCTCTAAAGCACATAATTGATGCTTGGCACTTCTCATTATCTCCTTCTAAAACCATCTTGGGATATGTCTTTCTATAATGTTGGCTCTAGATGATGAAGGGATGTGATCAATTACCTCCTTCCCTCTATCACTCTTGCTTGGAGTCTCCTGTTGTAAGGATTCTTCTTCTATAGTCTCAATTTTTGTAGATCCTATAGTTTGATCCTCAACTTCCTGAGAAGGTTGTTGTATACATTCAACTATCTATGCTTTTTTTGATGGCTCATCAGTAACCCTTGGTTCTGGTTCTCCTTGTAATGACAATTCCTTCTAAACATTTTCTTCTAAACTTGGAGGTGGAGGTTTCATTGAAACCTTATCTACCATCATAACCTGAGGTGAAGATGGGGGAGTGAGATGAGGATCTTGTTTCTCAGGTGGCATCTATGTCCAATCTTTCTATTGAAGTTCACCTGTAGGAGTATCTCTAATCTTATCTCCAACCAACTCTATACCCACATGCATGAAACTGAATCTAGGATGGAGAGAACATCATCACCTAGTTCCCTTTGCTCATTCACCCATCGTTATACTCCATCTTTCGAAGAAGAAAGTTCTATCATTTCAGCTTGGCTGGGTGTTGGGGTATTTGTGACACTCTTCCTTCTTTCCAATTCTATGGCTTTGGCCAGCCGAGTTCTCCTTTGTAGAGGCACTTGCTCCTCCTCTTCATTTGACTCTATTTCCCCTTCATCTAATTCTTCCTCAAGAATGGTTTTAGGAATAGAGGAATTAGGCACTAATCTTTTATGAACTCTTTGCCTCTTGTTCATTCTAACCTTGATCCTCTTTTGTTTCTGTGGAACCATAGAGAAGCAGGCTCTTTATGCACTAGATGAATGGATGTCTCTGGAATTTATCCCTCTTATTTTTGACTTTACAAAATAGGAGGCAATGGAAATTCAACTTGAATATGAGAAGCTCCACCATCTTGGGGTTCTTGGGGAGTGGATTCCTGTCACTGTGAAGGGGCCTATTCTTGAACATGCTCTGCCTAAATCCTTTGAGGAGAGGCTCTCTTCCTCTTTTCCTTCTTCTTCTCTAGAGGGTGGTAGTATCCCATTGAACGATCAAATTTGTAGACTATTTCTGGCCTGATAGGAGATTGGAGCACAAAGATAGGAACTATGACTTTCTTTCCCTTTCCCCATTCTAGGTGAGCATGTGCATGGAATATCATTGTATTTGGAACTAGATCAAGTGGAAAAGTTTTCTTTATCCAACTCTTTTTCATTCTAATGACATGTCTCGCTTGATGATTAATATCATCTCCTTCCTCTCTATCAATTTTTTCATTTAGAATGGGCCTCTTGCCAACTTTATCTGTATTGAATAGGGGATCGAGTAGCTCCTACGAGTCCTATAGCCTTATCTCATTTGGGATGGTCAAATGGAGAGCCTTCTCTGCTAAATACAAAGTCATTCTACAATAGTCTCTGATACAAACATTGCAGTCATTTGTGGCATTCATCCAATGATCTTCAATGGTGTCCTCGTGGTAGAACTCTTTTCCTGCCAAATTTTCTACTTTACCAACATTGTCGAAGAATGGCCAAGAAGAGTTATATTCTTCAAGAGGATAATTCTCCCATTCCCACTCAAAAATCAACATATCTTTCTTTCTTTTTACCTAGTATGCTCCTATTACAAAAGGCCAATCCCAACAAGGCCTCCGTCTTTTGATCCTCTCATAAGCTAACTCAATCTATCGGGATATTTCCATCAGGACCAACTTGTCACTTGGGTACCTTGGGAGTTTCTTCAGATTTATGGATGCACCACCTACCCAAATGTATGTGAATGTCTAGAACTGGATGAAACATGCACCAAGAGTAGTGATCTAGATCTTGGCCTCATCGAACAATCTCTTCCCATAATCCCCTTCAATGAATCGAATGATGGAAAAGATGAAGACATCATTCACAATTTTATATTCCATCCTTTAGGGTGAGAGCTTATTCTTCACTAGTTGAGGATAAACTATATATCACCATGCATTAGGGTCCTACATATTGCCCTTCTTGTACAACCCAGGATAGTCAATTGCCCTTGCTACAAGTAGATACACCACATAAGAAGTCATATGGAACTTCTTCTTGTCCTTTACTATTTGAAACTGGTCACATAGGTTCTCACTAAGTGTGGTGGCCCAATCCAATGGCATCTTTGCATGTCTGATGGTCTCAATGAAGTTCACCATGAATGGAGCGAGATGACCCGCTGCAGCCAATCCCATAACTCTGCTCAGGAGAATGATTGAATATCCAATGTCATCCTTCATGTATCCTCAAGTGATATCCACTTTTCTCATTGTCTTCTCTCGAGGTAGCTTCTCAATGAAGTATGAGGAATATATGATGTTGATGGCCTCCCGATAATGATCTTTATGCCACCTCTTAGTTGCTTCATACGAAAGTCTGATGAAGTAATCGGCTCTAGGTAGATGAAAAACTCTCTCAATATTATTAGGTCGCAGATCCAAGAAAACTTCCCCAGTGATGCTCTTTACCACCCTTTCATCAAGAACAAAATGTCGAGATAGGGTAATAATCAATTCAGCTGACTGTACGGTCCTGGGATGTGATGCTACATTTACTAATCCAAAACAGATTAGGGCGAACCTCAAGGATGACCTTTCAGTTGGACTATTACAAACTCTCAAGAACTCTCCGAAGTTCGTGTGTTCGAGGTTTGTATTTTTGATCTCAGAGTACTCATCGTGTAACCGTGATTTTGGGGTTACACCTTGGAACTTGTAAACAATTGGTTTTGCTACTGATCCAGATGTGGATGCCATTTGATCATATTACTTGCATATCATGAAAAAAAAAAAAAAAACATGATTAATTATTGGATATCAAAAAATGTAAAAAAGAAAAAAATAAATCCCCCTTAGGGACTTTTTTGTTTTTTTTTCTTTTTTATAAAAAAAAAAAAAAAAATTTGAATTTTTTTTCTTTTTTATTATCATTATTATTTTTTATTTTTTATTTTTTACTTTTTTTACTCTAAAATTCTAACTTCTAACAAATTTTCTTCTCCATTACTAGAGAGGAATGGGGCATGTGTTGTGGACACCACAAAAAATAGTCCCGAAAAAAAGAAGAAATGACCAAGGCATTTCTTCATCCGCAAACATTCCTCTAATGTGTGGCAAACACCAACCGAACTTCAAACACCAAGAGTGTATTTCAAATGACTTTGCAATCAAATTCTTTGAAGTTAAAACCTTCAAGCTCAGTGTGTGCATTGTGTATTCATTCCCTTTGATGTGTTAGGATGTAGTCAATCAAAGTTTTCTAACAACTTGAAACAATCTTCTACTCCTCCCAGCTCATTAATTTGGAATTTTCATGAAGGCTTTTTATCAATCAATTGCTTGACCAGATGAGAGAATGAGTTCAAGGGCTCTTGATAGGATGCCACATTCTTTTAATTTCTGGCCTTTTGCATAATTGCTCCAATTCATTCAATACGTTACTTTTGATGAAACAATACTTTTGAATACAAGACACTTTTCTTTGCAATGTATCTTTAGCCATTTTAGATCTTTAGAATCCTTCAGACTTTACACCATCTTTTTTCTTTCTTTCTTTCTTTTATATTTTGTATCTTGACTATGCTTAAACTATGTAGTTAGAACATTGGTGTCATTTTTTGGATTCGATCTCTTATGAACATCCCTTGAGTTTCTCTTTTAGAACTTTTTAGAAACTCTCATGCCAAGCAATAATCTTAAGAAACCTTTCAAGGAGACCCCTCCTGTTTAAATCAATTGAAGTTTGGATCGTCCCTCGTTACCTTTTTTGACTTCAAATCAACAACACCTGAAACAATAAAATCTTTAAATTTTCAAAGTGTTGAGAATTTGGTGGTCTAAACCTCTGATTTCCAGACTGAAAGTCCCCTATTTCCACAGGAAATGTCTATTTCTCAGTTGGTATAAGACACACAATCGTCCAAATATTTTGACAAAGAAATACCTCTTCCTTAAATCAGGACCAAAGAGTGGTTAGTAAAATCTTGAGAAAAAATCTCAAGTACATCTTCCCTCCTAGGACTGACACAACTTTGAAAATGAAACACACAACTAAAATGAAACACACGAATGAAAGAAAACACACAATTTGAAAGCAAACACTCTCACAGAAATAAACACACTTGTAGAAATGAAAATCTAATCTAGATGCAAAAATAAAATCTAACTAAATTTTTTTTTTATTCTTTTAGGCTTTGAAATAATGTTTCAAAAATTGCCCATTTATGGGCAAAGGTAGAAATTCCCCCTGTAAGGAACTTAGCCTAAAAGTGTTTTTGCCGAGAATTTTTGCAATCTAATATGGGCCTGTCCACAAGCATTGAAACTTGGTATGGCTGCCCAACTTTTCTTTCACCTTATCCCACAGTAGAACAAGGTCAAAAATCTTGAAAGATTTTATCGTGGCTCTCTTGTTGAACCATCTCTTAACAATAGCTTGATGTTTAGCCATGTGCTCTAATGCAACTATTCATTTCTTATCCATTTCCAAAAGATTCATCAATCAGATTTGTACTTTGTCAATGTCATCAGCATACCCACTCATGAATTTTAAGACTAGAATCTTAAGATTGAGTGGGAATACTAGTTCTTGCTTGTAAACAAGTAGATATGGAGAATTCCCCAAGGCATATTTCAATTTTGTATGCCAATCCCTAGGATTCTCATTCAACAATCATTTTATCACAATGATTAAGTTCTTGTTTGTAGACTCCGCTACCCCATTTCCTTGTGGGTAGTAATTTGAGGAGAATTTGATAATGAATTTATTTTCAAATGCCCATTGTGTCAAAAATGTAGACGTAAATGTAGATCCATTGTCACATATAAGAGCGAATGGCATTCCAAATCTAGTAACAATATGTTCTTCCAAAAAGTCAGTCACCACCTTAGTAGTGCAATTTCTGAAAGTCTCTGCCTTGGTCCATCATGTGCAATAACTCGCAGCTGTAAGAATGAATGCATGTCTAGTTGATGATGGTGGGTTTAATGGACCAATGAAATCTAGTCCCCACTTTGCAAAAGGGCACACCTCGTATACTGGTTGTAGTGACATTGTTGGGTGCCTCTCTTTGTTAGCACTGGTTTGGCATGTATGACAAGAATGCACATGTTCAAAAGTATCCTTGAATATTGAGGGCCAAAAATAACTTGATCTTAAAATCATGTGAGCTGTTGTTTTTGCTAAACCATGTCCATACCATACTTGTCATGAAAATGTTCCAAGACATCCTTAGTTTCTTCACGTCCTAAGCATTTCAAATAAATCCCTTCGTAGTTCCTTTTATATAGCTTGTTATGAAGTTGCTTATAAGAATCACATTTCATCTTAAGTCCCCTACATTGTGAACTGTTCATCCATCTGGGCATTGATCTTGTAAGTGATAATAGACAATATCCTGGTACCACACATCTGTTACCACACCTTGATTGATATCAACTTGTGATATAACCATCTTCTTTTGATCATCTTCATCTGTTTCATTATCAAATTTGAATTCCTTTTAATTTTCCTCTTGGTTATCAGCTATCATTTTTGATAACCCTTGGCCTCTGATTAATCTCATAATTGCATTTCGAGATCGAATTCTTGAAGTATCATCATCCACTTTTCCCTTCTTTCACCAAGTTCATTCTGCATCAAAAGCATCTTTATTGTTGGGTTAGGTACAATTGCATGCACCTTACTTCTGAGTATGTAGTGACTAAACTTCTTTACTACCTTGATTAATGCAAAAGACTATTTATCAAGATTTGAATATTTCAACTCAACATTCTTTAGAGGACAACTCATAAAAGCAATTGGTCGCTCATCTTCCTTCTCTCTTTTTTGTGTCAACATCCTTGCGCAAGAATGTTTAGAAGAAAAGGAATAAATCTTGAATGGTAGCTCATAATTTGGACTTACCAAAATTGGGGCTATGGAATGGCAACCTTAATATCTTGGAATGATTTCTTTATCTCCGGTACCCGTTTTGTTTTAGCTCCCTTTTTGATTAAATCATTGAGGGGGCAAACTATCTCTACGAAACCACTTATGAATTTGCATACAAATTTTATCTTTCCAAAGAAAGATTTCAATTCCTTCTAACTATGTGGAGGTGCTAACTTCAAAATAGACTCAACTCTATTTGAATCAATGGAAATTTTGACTTTAGAAATGACATGTCCCAGAAGCTTCCCTTTAGTAACACTGAACAAAAATTTCTTGGGATTGAGTGATGTGTCATACCTACGATATGAGTCCTCTGATATTTTGAAAATATAGTCAAGTCATCCATGTAGATGACTATAAACCTATTTATCAATCCTTTGAAAGATTCATCCATTTCTTGTTGAAATGTAGCTCCCGCATTAATCAACTCGAAAGGCATCCTTCTGTAAGAAAATGTTCCCCACTTGGTTGTGAAAGCAATCTTTAGCCTATCTTCTTCATCGACTATCACCTAGTTATATCTTGATTAACCATCCAAGAATAAAATCATCTTTCAACCATTAATGATTTGCAACACCTCATCTAGTGAGGGTAGAGGGTAGTTATCCTTCTGAGATGCTAAATTCAAGTTGTGAAAGTCAACACAAAGATGAATCTCTCCAGTCTTCTTTCGTACGGGAACCAAATTTTCTACCCATGTTGAATGACGGATAGGAAATATGATCTCAGCATCCAAAAGTTTCTTAACTTCTTTCATAATCAATGGTTCAATGGTTGGATTTACTGGTCATTGTCTTTGTCAAAAAGGTTTAGCATCTGGTTTCAATGGGATGTGATGTGTGATAATCTCAAGATCATAAGTTTTTGACTCTTCATAACTCCAAGCAATAACATCTTTATACTCGGTGAGCAATTTGAGCATGTCATCCCTTTCTTGTTGATTACATGATTTTCCTATTTGCACCATTTTTGGTTCTTCATTAGTACCCAAATTGTACAAGTCACATTATTTGATTCCTTTCTCTTGAGTTTCCCCTCTATTGAGTGTTGATTTGTCACGGTCAAAGATGTGTTCAATTTCAACCATTCCTTTTTGAATGCTGTTGGTTTTCAAATTAAGGATTCCATCATCATCCTCAAGCTCATCATCTTCAGGCTTGTCCTCAGGTGTTTCATCAATCTCTTGTCCTTGAAAATGGTGACTACACATAATAAAATTGAGTATATGTTGATCATACTGAAAGACCTAGAAGTTAGTGATATTGTTGGGAATGGAAAGAACGACAACTAGTTTGACTGAGAATTTTTTTAACTTTTTTTTTTCAACTGGTTGCAAAGCACTGGCTGAAATAGCAAGGGCATCTACTACCACATTCTTTCTTCTTGGAATGGATTTGATGTTTAGAGCTTCAAAGTCATCCATTATATCCTATGCCCTTTTCTTATAAGTGATTAATCTTTTGTCATTGCATGAGTATGTGGATTTTACTTGTTGTATAACTAGTTGAGAATCCCCTTCAATTATAAGAGCGGTGACTCCTTTTTCCAATGCAAAGAGAAGTCCTCAAATCAAAGCCTTGTATTCCGCACCATTGTTAGTACATCTAAACTGCAATCGATATGCGACATAGAAAGACCTACCTTTTGGGTTGCTTAGTTCAATACCTACACTGGCTCCTAATTTGCATCTGGAACCATCGAAGCAGAGTATCCAAACTACATTTTCCTTGGATTTTTTGACTTTGTGCTTAGTCGTCCTTAACTTTTCTTTCACTTGAGCCTTGAACAACTATTTCTTGGGAACCCATTGTAACTTTTCTCGTGTAGGGCTTGATGAATCTCCTTCATATCTTATGGATAGAGGAAGTGTGTGTTTTTCTTGTTTCTCATGAATTTCCCCTATTAGCTCTTTCATTTTCTCAACTTTAGGTTTAGGATGAATGACTACCGAAGTCCATCCCTTACCTTTGACATATCATCTTCTTCTTTGAACTTTAATCATCCCTAGAGGAGGAGAAGACAAACCTCCACCATCTGAAGAGGTATCACTGTATGATACATTTAAATCTTCACTTCCCTCTTCAGTCTATTCAATAAGGTCAGATGAATTCACTGAATCTTGACTTCTAGTGATTTCATCTTTTGAGGTCTTTCTACTCTTGTTTTCCATTATTTGTGTCAACACCTTTGCTACTGCTTCTTGGCACATTGAACATTCTAACTCTAAATAACTAACTTTGTGCAATCAGCAAAATCTTGGAAGGAGGAGGATACTAGGGTTAGCTTCCTCTCCTAAACAATGTAAATTAGTCACCATACTCTCTATGAATTGTGTCACAGTCTCACTTTTGGGTACCGACACCTTGGGTTCTTCATTTTGATCTTGAGATGTATTGTTTGGAACCATATTCAATACCATCACTTTGTATGAACCCAAATTTTATTGTAAGAATGTTATCTCATTCAAGGCATTGTAATCTATGATCATTGTTTTCAGTTTTGGCTCAGCATCTATCTTGATTTGATTGTTCAATCATTTCCATGGTAACCATAATTGAGTGAAGTCCGTAGAGAACCATCCTCTGAGACATTTTTCCCATTCTCTACTTAGGAGTAATCCATATGTCTCTGGGATATCAACCACATGTATGTCAATAATATCCTAGATCTGAGGATCAATTGTTAACTGTATCCGCACATCTTTTAATACCCCAATGACCTTTACCTCTGTTTTATCCAATTGTATTACCACTCGGTTAAAGGGTTGAGGATTAACTCCTAACCTTTGAGTTATTGATAATGGAATCACGTTACATGAAGCTCCTGAATCAATAAGACAATTGTGAAGATTCTTCCCATATATCCTTATGCTTAGCAAAAATGGGGGTACCTCAACTTTTTCCTTGAACATAGTGGGCATTTCTTCTGTAGCATTTACTTGTTGTGGCATTGCCTTTTGAGTGACAAAATTTGTATTATGGGAAAAATTTGTATTTTCTAATGTCCTCATGAGTGATTCTCTTTTTTGTGGACAATTATGCAACATGTTGAACATGGACATATTGGCTTTTGTTTTCTTCAAATCTTCAACACCATTATACTTTTCAGTAGACCAAGAAGGGTTCTTTAGTATTTTTGGTATGTTCACTTGATTCTGATACTGTTTTACTCCTTGGGCTAGCCTTACCGGTGGTAGATTGCTATTTTCTCTAGGGTCAGGTGGAGTTGGTTGCAAACCAGGAGGAATTGCATTAGTCAAGGGATCCTTTTTGTTTCTAAGATTATATGTATTTTGATTGTCATTTCGAAAGGAAAACATCTCATTGTGTTGAAGATTGCATTCTTGACTAAATGGGAATGAGAATTCCTCACTTGCTTTTTGTTCCACTTGTACATTCTATGTAGAATCATAAAATTCTAACAGCATTGCATTGAATTGAATTGGGGAGAATTATCATTTACTTGTGAGTTTTGATTCACCTCCTGATTACCATTATAATATGCACTATCATTGCTAGGCACATTTTGGCCATCATCATACTGATTGATATCAACATACTAAATTTTGTTGTTGTTGTTGTTATCAGTAGGAATGCTTCAATTATTCGGTCTAGTATTCCATTATTGGTTTTTTCTTTGGAAGCCATTGTTATGGTCAAGAGGATTAAAGTTGTTTCCTTTGCCATTGTTTCTTGCATTGTTGTTACTATTGTTTTTAAAGTTCCTATTGTAATTCTGACCAAAAAAAATTTTGTAGGGCTTAGCATTATTTCTTTGGAAGTTTTTATTTTGTCCTTGTGACAATCTAAGCCATATCAACTCATTGTTCATTTATGACATGGTCTTCTTCATTTGACCAACTTTTGAAAGGAGATTTTTATCTGCTTCCATAGGAACCATAGCTTTTTGTTCAAAGAAAGTTGTTTTCGAGGGCTTGTACCTTGGATATGTTATTGCTTGAGTTTGTGGAGCAGGTGCCTGTTGCAATGGAACTGGGTTCATAGGTATGAACTGGCTAGGTACAGTGGGTGCTCCCACAGGGTATGTTGGCATTGTTGGGACTATTTGTGCTGAAAGCATCATTCCTCCCCCATTAGGATTAGCTTTCTTTGTGAATGTGATCGCTTCTGCAAAGACTTTGTCCAATGTATCAATATTTGCTGCAGGAAGTCTTCTAAGAAAGATCGTAGTAAGAGGGTCCATAACATTCAAATAAATTTGGATGGTAGCTTCAACCAGTATTTTGTATGGTGTTTCCAACTTGTGGTAGGCCAGATGAAAGTGATGGTTGAAGCGTGCAAATGTCTTAGTTGGGTCCCTTTTTATTGATATGAATTGTTGACGTATCATTGTTGGATTGATGAATGTCTTGAATTGTTCCAAGAACAATTTTTTAAAAGTGTCCCAATCTCCAACACATCCTAGTGGTAGGTTCACATACCAATTGAAGGCAATTTCCCACAAAGGGTAGGGAAATAAATGAAGAACCACATCTTCGTTAGCAATTTTCTTTCGATTGCAAATTTCCTTAAAAACATTGACATGATCTTCAGTGGTTCTTGTTTCTCCATAAATGAACCTTGGACAAAATTTCTCAAGATTCTTAGGGAGTTCATGGAGGGCACCTCTCAAGTTAATGGGTGAATCAAATACATTTGCAAAAAATGCCATTGGAGGATTTTGTGGACGTAAAGGTGGCTGGGATGGTGATGGGATTGTTGGAATATGTGGAGGTCCACCTGGTGGTTGAATGGGTGGTGGAGTAGAAGAAGATAATGAAAATTTGAATGGAAGTGGTTGAACTCAAGGTATTCCTCTATCACTACGTGGCTTACAAAAATGAGTAAGCTCTAGAAATTCTTGGGCACTTGGAGAAGATCTTAATGCTCGCTGGAATGGGGATCTTGGATCAATATCCTCCATCCTGTATCAATTGTGGAAAAAAAGGTGCACCTCTGCAAAAGTACACTTCCTCATTTCTTCTAAATTTTGCGTACCACAGAGTTTTGTGGATCTACGGACCTGTGGATCTGGGGACTTGTGGACTTGCAGATCTATGGACCTGCATACCTATGGATCTACGGACCTATGTACCTATAGACTTGTGGATCTGCAGACATGCATACCTGAAGATCTAAATTTTTGAAAATTTTAGAAGTGATTTTTGAACTTTTATGGAGTGCAGATTATTGCAAGAGTGCAAAATTTTTGAAACTTTATCAAATATTTCTTGTTTCCAATAGTAGGTTCTTTTTTTTGTGGCCCTCCTTCTAGCACCACTTATTTTGGGCATTCATTTTGCATGAGGTCAATGGCAGGAATCCATAGTGTAATTCCTCTCTTGAAAAGAAAATCTTTTTAAGGATCCACTCCAAGGTTCAGTATTTGTCTTGTGACATACTAAAATTCACTTAGTAGAAGATAAATGTGAGTGTTCACAAGGAGGCCTTTGCTGGTTCTAAAAACTCTTTTATCTTGGAATTGAAGTAAAATTTGTTCACTATCTCAAAATATCACACCAAAAGAACAATGTTTTTGTATTTTCTATTTCTCAATGTATGCAACTCTAATAATGCAGCTACTATGAGGTCCTATTCTAACAGGGGATTAGCAAAGAAAATAAGGAAACTACAACCAAATAACATGAAATTAAATGACTTGAAATTGAAATTCCTAAATGGACATAAGCTGCAGAACACAACACGTTGCGAGTTAAACCTTTGAAGAAATTGGTAGAAAACTAATGAAAATAGGAGTAGCACTTCCTAGAATCCACTGATGCAATCCTTGATGAGAATCTTTAACAAATTGAATGATGTTTTACTCTTCATTAAATTGCAAGGCCATGAAAACTGTGCTCATGCAAGACAAAAAGCTATGTAGACATAATTGGGTGATCTCTTCTCAAGTTCATTACATCAATGAAATTCCTATATCTGTAGCAAACACCAGAATTAAAAGATTGCACATCTAGAAACAACACAATAAACCTTTGGCTCAATCACAATCTCATGAATAAAATCCACAAAATAATGACACATTCAAGCAAGAATAACTACACTCCAAATTCAAGCACCAAAAGCATAATTTTATTGCATAATAATGGCAGCCCTTCTTACATTTTACAATGCGGTATTTATAAGAAATAATCTCCTCAATTTGTGTTGAGAGTGAGATATACCTTGATGCAATAAAATGCTTTTAAAACATTAAAAAAAACTAAATATATACAAACTGACAATCTAACTAGTGCTTAGAGGGACTCCATCAATATTTTATTCATTAATTGGATGCATGAGTCCTTTACATGTTAAAAACAATGAAAGCATGAGAGAGAAAGTAGGAGGAAGCCATCAGTCAAAGTAGAAGTGCATGGAGGCATCAAAAAATGGAAATTGGCCCTTCATTAGGCATGTGTCAAAGTTAAATTTCCATCAAAATGCACTCCTGATGCATGGAAAATGTTATTTTTTGAACTAGCAGTCAACTATTGGTGCACCTCTGAATTGTGGAGCTGCAGATTTGTAGACCTACGGAACTACAGACCTTGACTACGTCAAAAATCTCAAAATTTTACTAAGTGTCAAAATTGAAATTCTGGCATCTCGATTTTGCTCATCTTTATCCTAAAGATATGTTTGGATGTTTGTCCTTGAATTTCTCTATAATCTCAATAATCTTAGCAGCATCCAAAAGATCCAAAGCCTCATACTTGTCTTTGACCTTCTGTCTGTAATAGTCCACCTCAATTCAAGTTTCTACAAAATCTCTAAGTTTGGTGTCCAACTCTAACAGTGCTTCCTCTATTCTGAAGGCTTGTCTGATGTCTTCATCACTGGATGTTTCCTCTAAAGTCTTTCTAAAAATTTTCACAACTACCTCAACTAGTAAAAGCTTCTCTCATTCTTCATCTTCCAAAAAGTCCAAGCATGCATCACTATACAACTTTTCTTCTTTCAAAATTCATTCTTGGGCTTGGTCCTTGAGCCTATGTATCTCATCATGCAATGTTTCCATCACTTTATTTCCATCTGCAATCTTATCTATCCAATCATCTATCATGTCTAACTCCTCCCCATTATATACAACAATCAAAATGCGGTACCTTTGGCCTTAGGCATCATTCAAAATTTTATATTCCTTGCTCTAGGGTGAGAGCTTCTTCTTCACCAGTTGAGGATAAACTATATATGGCCATGCATTAGGGTCCTGCATACTGCCCTTGTTGTACAACCCAGGATAGTCAGTTACCCTTGCTGCAAGTAGATACACCGCATAAGAAGTCATATAGAATTTCTTCTTATCCTTTACTATTCACAATTGGTCACACAGTTTCTCACTAAGTGTGGTGGCCCAATCCAGTGGCATCTTTGTGTGTCTGATGGTCTCAATGAAGTTCACCATGAATGGAGCGAGATGACCCACTACAGCCAATCCCATAACTCTGCTTAGGAGAATGATTGAATAGCCAATGTCATCCTTCATGTATCCTCAAGTCATATCCACTTTGCTAATTGTCTTCCCCTAAGGTGGCTTCTCAATGAAGTATGAGGAACATATGATGTCGATGGCCTCCTAGTAATGATCTTTATGCCACCTCTCAGCTACTTCATATGAAAGTTTATTGAACTGATCAGCTTTGGGTAGATGAAAAACTCTCTAAATATTATTAGGTCACAGATCCAAGACAACTTCCCCAGTGAAACTCTTTACTACCCTTTCATTAGGAACAAAATGTCGAGATAGGGTCATAATCAATTCAACTGACTACATGGTCCTAGGATGTGATGTTGCATTTACTAATCCAAAACAAATTAGGGTGAACCTCAAGGATGACCTTTCAATTGGACTGTTACAAGCTCTCAAGAACTCTCCCAAGTCCGTGTGTCTAAGGTTTGTGTCTTTGATCTCAAAGTACTCATCGTGTAACTGTGATTTTGGGGTTACGCCTTGGAACTTGTAAACAACTAGTTTTGTTGTTAATCTGGATGTGGATGCCATCTGATTATATTACTTATGTATCATGAAAAAAAAACATGATTAATAATTGGATATCGAAAAACATTATAAAAAAAAAATGTCCCCCTTAGGGACTTTTTTGATTTTTATTTTGATTTTTATTATTTTTATTTTATTTTATTTTTATTTGCATTCTTTTTGTTTCATTTTTTTTGGTTTTTTTACTTTAAAATTCTAACTTCTAACCAAATTTTCTTATCCTGATTCCCAAACTATGAGTCCAGGAGTCAAAAAAAAGGTAGGGACACCACAGCAATAACCTTATTAGAAAATAAGTAATAATTACTTACTGAACTCATAATTTGACAAACATTACATTTATGGAAAGCTAAGAACATTCTTAAGAAACCCTTTTTGTTTCATCAAATTTGGGTTTAAAATATTGTCAACTGCATATTTGAAGTAGAAAAATACACAAGAACAGACCAAAAATACATTTTTAGGAGATTTTTTAAGTTGACCATGCAGGGTTGCTATCCAAAGATATAACAAGTCTTATAAAGGTTTTTTTTTTTGGGGTTTGGTATCAAGAGGGTAGGAAAAAAGTTGGAATAGATTTTGAAGTGCTTTGAGGCATTTTAGAACTACATAATTTTCAGGTCGCCACTTTTTGGCACACCATGATCGTAGACATACTTGACTATGACTGTTAAATATGGGCCTCTAAATCCACACACACTTCAACATGATCATTATTCATGAGTAGTATATGGAGGCTATTATTTTGACATGTCTTCACAAGGTGATCTGTTGCCTTCTAACTAGATGAGGTTCACTATATGCTCTCAAGATCAAGAGTCCAGTAACCAGACCAAGCTAGTACAAAGGATTTGAATGAATGTAAACATGCATTAAACTAAATTATGGGCATATTAATCTAAGAAAAAGATAAGAAAAGTAAGATAAATGGAGTGCATATTTATCTAGATGATGAGCATATGAAAGTAATATAAATTCTAATGTGGATGCTTGAGTAATCACTCCGACAACACTTTAGTATTTATTTCTCCTCCTATCCCTTTTCTCTCATAGAGGGCCTTGTATTTATAGATGTCCACAATGGACTGGGGTAGAGTTTGGACTAACTGTGGTGAGGTTGAGTTTGAATAAATAAATCATAGTGGAGATCCCAATAGAATAGAATTGAATATCAAATCTAACGCTCATAATTGATTGATGATTTCTAGGTTCCGCTCTGAATAAATAATAAAAATCCTTGAACCTTGTAATGAATAAAATATTCATTATGAATATGGGGTCCTCTTTCAAATAGAAAATTGATATTAAGGATAATTGTTTTTTTTTTCTTTTATATGAAATTGATATTCGTGTGTTGTTTGATTTCTTTTGTTTCTTGGATTAAATTAATTCATTTTGAAACTTCACCATGAGATGTAATTCTATATTGAGATAATTGACCAATTTTACATTATTACATTTTCTCCTATTTGAATTGCTATGTGAGAAACACTTTGATTCAAAGATATTGAGTGTCTATAGCATATAACAAAGCACTGAGATTGGTTCCAGAATTAATAATTTGAAGACTAATTGAAGAGATTTTTAGGGTTATCTCCATAATAAAGCTTAACCATCTAGAGTATAGATTGAACACTTGGATATTGGTTTGATAGAACAAATATTTTCATGATATGTAGAACTATCCCCAAAATGAGGCTCAATCCTCAAGAGTCAGGGTTAGATTACCTCAACACTTTTTTTCTTAACAAAGATTGTCATGATTTGTAGAACTATCCCATAATGAGGCTTAATCCTTAGGACTTAGGGTTATATTGCCTCGATACATGTTTGATTAAAAAAGATTGTCATGATTTGCAAAATTATCCCTAGAATGAGGTTCAATCCTCAAGAGTGAGAGTTAGATTGCCCTGATACCTATTTGATTAACAAAGATTATCATGGTTTACAAAGTTGTCCCTAGAGTAAGGCTGAATCCTCACAAGTCACTATTAGATTGCCCCAATTCTTGTTTAATGAACAAAGATTGTCATGATTTCTAGAATTATCCCTAGAACGATGTTTAATCCTCAGGAGTCAAGGTTAGAGTTCCCTAATACCTGTCTAATAGAAAGGTGACAATATCAATCACAATTCATAGGATTATCCTTAGAATGATGCCTAATCCTTAGGATTCAATGTTAGATTTTCATAATACCTCTCCATTAAATAGTAATTTTAAAAAGGAAGCTTAGAATTATCTCTAGAATGAAGCTTAATCCTCTAGAATCTAGATCGAACACCTAAATACTGGTCCATTAAAGGGTAACAAGACCTAATCACAAGTCATAGAATTATCCCCAAAATGAGGCTTAATCCTCAGGATTCTAAGTAGGACACTCAAAAGCCTATCCATCAAACTATGACAAGGACTATTATAAGATTGATAAGTTGGATAGCATATGATGCTAGATAGGGGGAACAAAGATGCCCAGAGTGATGAGATGCCCCTCACGAATATGAAATTATGTTTAGATTTGAAACCATATTTCACAGATTCAATGATGTTTAATAATGTATTCATGTTTAATGATTTAATCATCATGCTAACCCCTTCGGAGAAAAGTCAAAAGATGACATACCAAAATTGAAGGTATAGTTGATCAAGTTTGACCAAAACTTACCAGAGTTGACTTTTTCTAAAAATGTTGAAAAAGTTGGAGCAATGTTTGTCTTGATGATATTTTAACATTCATAAAGTATCAGCAAGATGGATTGCACAAGCATTCAATTGCATCGGTCCCAAAATTTTCATGTATGATTTTAAGCTGTTTAAATGTGTTAGTTTTCAATTTTGATCTTGAAAATGAGTTTAGAACTGTCACATTAGCAAAAGAGGTGATTTTCATGTCCATAGGAGCAATTTGAGAAATTAGGTCAAAACTTATATAAGGGCCCCAAAGGGTCATTTTCAAATCATTTTTTCATTTATCTTGTTTGGAGAAGGAGCTCTGAAGAAAAAATGGTAGTCCCCATGCACACTCATTGATTTGAGTGATCTAGATGACAAAAATGGCTAGTGGACTACGAATCTCTAGTGAGTAATCATGAAATTTTATAATCATTTGAATTTTCATGTATTTGTGTCATTTTTTGTATATTTTAAGATTGTTTGAAGGTTATGTCATTGGGGTTCTCGTGTAAGGAGTTAATTTCTTATGCAAGCATATTAGAGATATTGTATGAGGAAGTGCCACTAAAGCACTCTCTCTCACATATTGTGGGGTTTCCTCATATGGGAGACACCCATCTTTCGCATGAGGGACCCTAATTTTGGTTCCTTTTGCCTATGTGGTTTTTTGTTGTCTTACACAAGTCATAGAGTTTCCTCGCACAAGGATGTGGGTCCTATGCATGACATTGTGAGGTCTCATGCAAGATTTGAGGTAGTTTTGGGTCGTTTGCATTGAAAATAACATGTTTGTTCATTTTTTTTTGCATCATCATACCTTATTGTAGCATATTTTTAGGATATTCAATAGTAGTAGAATCTTTATTCTAAGGTTGGATATGGATTGTGTTATGATGCTTTCTTGTTCGCAAGTTGACTTCCTAGATATTGCATTTAGATTACACTATCTAGCCATCAGGGCATGGAATAGGGAGTTGGATGCTATAGAGGTGACACACATTGATACATTGGGTCTATCTTATTTATGTGATATCCTTGATATATAGGTGAATTATGGTTTACTGATTGCATTGGTAGAGTGTTTCCATTCGAAAACTAACACTTTCCATTTTCCACTCGGAGAAATGACTATCACAGCCAAGGATATCTATAGGATTCTACAGATTCCCTTCTATGGACCACAAATTGAGTACAACACATAGTTGTGACCAAGTACGTTGACATTGAGGGCCATATTTTAGGATGGTATCATAATAGGTAGGGCTATCCCCTAGGAGGAGTTGGTGTACATACATGGTTAGACTCACCGATTGGCCATGGTGTTCGAAGCTTTCCTTGGTTGTTTCCTAATGCTTGATAGA